>BGPR01000071.1:560794-652638 GCA_013235015.1 Araneus ventricosus
AAACATTTGGATAATATTTTCTTTCAAAATAATTCATTCGATTCTTTAAATTCTTTGAGAGATTGAATATTATAACAAAATACCCATTTTCACATCAATGTTTTAAGCATACAGAGTGATTAAATAAAAACGTGGGCAAACTTTAAGGGTAGCTCAGGCATACGATAAGCATCCAAAATCACATAGGAACATGGGTGGGCAAACGCCATCTAGAGGCAGCGGATAGCATTTAAAATAATACAGCTCTGGCCAAAATTAAAGACACTTTTTGAAATTTGCTCATCCTTGAACTTCGACCATATAAAGAATAGGTTTTAATTCACAATTTCCTTTGAAGTTTCTGTCGCAAGGGCTTTTAGGGGACCCACCAGAAATCGATAGCATCGAAAAGGAATTTTAGCTCATTACGCTTCACAGGAAGGTGGCAATGGTTTGCAAGTTTCATCAATTCTTTTGTGTGATGTGCGTAATATTTGCATGCATTTTCGTAAAAATAGCACACATATTCGGGAAAATATAAAGGTTTCTTTAAAAAAAGTTAAGTTACAAAAGCATTGTATTAAATTTTGAAGTAAAATCCTTGAATATTAGAGAAAGTATGAGCATTTGTAGAAAATGATTTTTTACTGCGCATGTGCGAAACGTAATGTAATCTTTCTTTTATAACTTCAAAGACAGATATATAGGGCAACTTATAAAAATATTTCATTTAAATACCGTTAAGAATCAGAAAGATATCGACATTTTGGCCAACGCTGTATTATTTTAAATGCCATCTGCTGCCTCCAGGTGGCGTTTGCGCACCCATGTTCCTATGTGATTTTGGATGCTTATCGCCTGATCTACCCTTAAAGCTTCGCAACATTTTTTAAATCACCCTGTATAGACAAATCTTTATTTTAAAAGAAGATAAACTTCATATTTATTTTCTTTAGCTCTATAAACATTTTGAACTTCGGCTTCTTAGCAAATTTCATTAATTAAGCACAATTAAATTTTCAAGACAATGAAAACAATTAAAACTAAAATGGTGTTGGTTCTCGTGACGTTACAGTCACATGATGAATATTATCGTGCTGTCATAAGAGATCTAGCAGCACGCTGTCTTACACATTTCTCTCTGTAAGTTGAATGATATATTCAAGAATTGGCTGGCTGCGTATAATGTGTATCAAGTGCATGAATTGACTCCATCAAAAAAAATCCGATGAAATATCTGCTTTTACTTTTATTTATTATTCCTTCGGAACTTTATTTTCTCTGCTCTAGATCCTTATTATGTCAAGAGAATTTCAGTCCTTGAAGTTAAATACCAATGCACATATGAAAGAGAACACATATTCTACGAGATTGGCTCATTTATATCTAAGTGGTATACAAAATGTAGCGTGCTTTTGTAATTTTTACCAGTACATGCTTGTCTAGTAAATCAGTAGTCTCAGATTAATCCTTTCTAAGGCCGTGGGAAGTATACTTCCCACAAAATTCATCAATTTTTAAATGCCCACGATATGTTATTTTATCACTTTTGATAAGAGCTGCTATCTCTTCATAACTTCAGAAACTGCAAAAAATATTACTAAACACTTTGATCACATAATGTGGTTTTAACATTCAAATTAATTATTACTATCATTATTATTTTGAGATGGTTATGTGCCAACATCTAACGTTGCAAAGAAGGTTGGCTTAAGTTCTAGACTAATTTTTCGATGAAACGAAAACCTAGATGTTCCCGTTTCTTATCTCAAACCATACCAAAGTACCTTGACTTGGTAATTAATCATTAATTAATAAAATTAATTAACAAAAAATAATGTCATCCAATAAGCTAAATGCATTTCTCTTCTTAAATGGATTTTAATCCCAAATTTATTTTATTATATCGTTACTAGAAAAAAAAGCCCTTGAAAGGAATAAATCGTTTGAGCACGGCTTATAGTATCTAAGATAAATAGAGGAAATCAAAAAGTAAAGGACCTCCTCTTGCTGATCCAATCAAGCAAAATCTTTTCTGTGAGGAAAATTGCTTCACATGTCATCTTTTTCTTGAAACGACGGAATTTGAAATGACCACTGGTACTTTCATACTGTAGTCATGCTTTCATATAATAGCACAAGGAATCCAGCAAAGAGATCTTGAGCTAAGCCCCGAAGACTTATTATGAACTTTATATTTACAGTAGGTATATTTCATTTTGTGGATTACTTAGTACTTATGTCAGTAAAGATCGTATAAAATTGACCTTCGTGTCATCCTCATTACTGTGTATGCATCTATATTTGTATTTTGTCTATGTCATGTATATTTTTCCGTAGAGTCGAGTTTCATCGTTGTATTTCGTTATTCATACATTTGTATCTTTAAAAAAATAAAGTAAAATAAAAACAGATAAAAATTCACAGACATTTATATTTATCTACTACACTTTGATTTTAGATATCGATTTGTAGGGGATACGAACTTGTTAGAAACTTATGATGACTGAGAAAGGATCAGGGGTTGAAAGAAATTTTCCTAATTTGAATAATTTTTTCTGGAATATCATTCACGAATAAAAAGGCAAATTTTACAAATAAAGTCCTGTAATATTAACTTTTGTCAGACTGTCTATTGTTTATATTATTTAGGTTTTATTAAATTGTTTTTTTTTACCTTTAAAAATTCTCAATTGTGCTGGAAATGACTATAATACTCATGCCATACCCTCTGACATTTTGATAAAGGCTCCCATGGAAATTTCTTTGAATAATAAAAATAGAAAATGAAAATAAAAATTATAAAATGCATAAAATTAATCACAATTTTTTTAAATACTAAAAAACAGAATAAAAACTATAAAAACTGTATAAAAACAACAAAAAATTTCTTAGGTTTTTAGTTAGTGTATCCCTCACTAGATGGAGATAGGTGCGCACACCTATAAACAAAGCTTACTTTGTTGGCGTCGGTTCATTCCACAACAAAGCGAGGTGAGTTTTTTAAGCCTTTTTTTCAGACTATATTAAAAAGATTGTTTTGAATTTCTTCTTTTTGCATAAATGTTTTACTTCTTTATTCTGTTTCCAATTTTATCCGCAATAGGTTCAGGCCACAGAGGAAAATTATTTGACCTTAAAGTAGTTTTTCCTCGACAGAAAACCTATTCAAATTTTGAATCTGGATGGATGGTGGCCTCTGAAGAAATCATCCATCTGATTATTCTTCTTTCTCATTCTTTTTCATTCGTTTATTGTTTATCTTACTGTATTTTAACCTCTATCACAGTTTTAATTTTCTTTAATTTGTTTTAATATCTTTATATTATTTATATGTTTTAAATTTCTGCAAACAAACTAATCCCCAGAAATTGTTCAAAAACCCTATGAAAACCAGGCGAGGAACATGCAGAACTATAAGACGATGACATAACCAATTCATCTCCCTGCGTTAATTGTTGTAACCCAAATTACTCCAAGAATTTCAAAACAAGGAAGTATCATTATTTTGTGATTTATTGGAAAGCAATTCTTTCAAAATTCTTACACATCTTACAATAAATGTAATGAAGTACTAGGAATTCGATAGATCAAAATAAAACACTAAATAACTGTATTTAAAATTTTTAAAAATATTATCCATTTATTCTTCTACCTGTACGAGATTCACTTTACACGTTTATAAACTTTTTACTAACTTTAATTCGCTATAATTAATTTGGTAACAAGATGGACAATATATTAAACATTGGCATGTTGAATGCAAAGAAGTCAGTGAACTAGAGAATTAAAACATTTTATTGCAACTATAAATATTCGGGTGAGTCTTTTTTCCGACTCGTAAATTTATATTTTTATAGCTATATTCAAAAATTGTCAATAAATAAATGGATTAAGATCATCCAGATTACGCTTATTGTGTAGAAAAAAGTGATGGACGTAGTTTGACTCAAAATAACTATCAGAGGCTCTCGTGTTGATAAAAATGTAAGCATGTAATTCTGCTCGTTTGTAAATATAAACATGGAAGGATCGACAAATAGGCTAAGTAGGAACCCTGGAACATTGGGGAGGTTATGAGGGTTTCTTTGAGGTATTTTCAGGTGGTTTTTTTGAATTTTCATTTTTTTTGTAAAGGTCATGTACTAGAATTTATTGAAATTAAACTGAAGTTTCGTTAAAATTGCGGAACATTTTTCATAAAATTTATTTCGCGTTTTCAAATTCGATTGCAGATTAGTGTGGTCCATTTTTTTTTTTTTTTTGTTTTTTTTTTGAGTTAGCTGGCTAACTCACAAGTCAACAGCCTTAGCAAACTTTGTATTAGGATATATATAGATTGTGTTTAAAAAGGTTTTTGTTATTTTGTTTTGTTTAAAATTTCTTTTACATTTAAATTTTTTATACTCGAGATAAGGAAATCAACTCTCTTGAAGGAGATCCGCAATTAAATACTTTGTTATTTTAGTTTGTTGTAATATTTGTTACTTGAATCTGCTTAGACAGATATTAAATTAAAATGGATCAAACATTTCTGGTTTTCGAAAGGGGACCTCAAAACTTACACTGCCTAAGACTTACACGCCGTTGACTTCTTTTGTAACAGTCTTTGTACAGTTGCACTGGATATTATAAACTGCAAGGTGCTTGTCATTTTTCAAATGAAAGAAAAAAAATCACTTAGAAGTAAAAACTTTGATTTGTGACAATTTTGCTAAATTTGTGATCTTCACACGAGAGCAAAGAACTACTGCCATCTATCGGGACAATTACAAGTGAGAATTTGACTCAATGCTGAGAAATACATTCTTAAATTGATATTTTCTCCTAAGAGAAGGTTTTCCTACAGTTTACTGATTGAATGATTTCTCTGAAAAAAATTAAATTCAATAAATTAAAAAAAATGTATCGTTTAAATATTAATAAATAGGATATTTTTAAAAAACGGAATTCAAAATAGTTGAAATGTTTATAGATTTCGTATACTTTTACATCGGATTGTACCATCTGTGAATGACAGTTTTAGTTTAAGTTTTAAATAAGTTTTTTGGTTTATAAGTTTATAAGTTTAAGTTTTCATTCGATATACTTACGGCGTATTGGTGAATCATTTAAATGTTACCTGTAACCACCAAAGATGTTTCGTTCTAGTAGGAAATCCAGACAACTTACTTTTTGAGTTCCAAAATTTTAGATTAACTATACAGAAATAAATGAATTGACAAAATTGTATTTCAAACAATTTTTTTAAAAAGAAATTTTGAAATGCAGCTTTTTGTTTATATTTACGAAGATTTTTGGTGAAGTTCTTAAAATAAAAAAAAATTTCTTAGACAAGTTGACGCAGTTGCAATCGTTTTCTTCGAAGTGATTTTGTTTTGATGTTTTTTTTCAGAAACTTTATCCATTCCGTGAAAATTTTACAAATGACATATTGACGAACATTTCTGCAAGTGTTTATAAATTTAAGGTATTAATTAAGCAGTATAACACCACAAGTATTCTATTCTGAAGTTGATACATTCAGTGTTCGAAAAAAGAAATATCCGTAGAATGCAAAGTATTGTGTAAAATGCAACATATTTCATGACTTAGTTTAAATACTTTGGAAGAATTTTGATTCTCTTGATTAAACATCATCGTATAATATGTTTAATATAAATAGAGTTGCAATATTTAGTGAATATCAAATACAAAATATCTAATATTTGAACGAAAATGTTTTAGTAAAAAGGAAACATCATGTACCAAATTAATAGCACTGATTTCAATTTTATGGTTCCTCTGGTGCGGTGCGAAAGTTTGGAGAGGAGGATGCCAACTCAGGTGACAACCTCGTCATCTAACCGCGATTCAAAATTACGAGATCCGTTTCAAAATAATCCTTTTGTTGCTTTAAAGCGAGACGTTAACATAACTATACTAAACTAATCAATTTCATGGCACATGAGGTCTTTTCTATAACTTCTCTTAGACATGCTGACGTAGTTGCAACCGTTTTTTCGATGTGATTTTGTTTTGATGTTTTTTTTCAGAAAATTGTTCCATTTTTTGCAACGCTTTTTCTAATATAGACAGTAAAGAAGTCATTTCACACAAGTGCTTCATAAGGCTCAAGCTGAGTACCTGCGGATACGAGCGAAGTTTTAACTTGAAAAAGAGGGTCCTGGACCCGGAAAGTATTTATACTCCAAATGAACAAGACATAAAAATCGTCCATACTACGTGTAATGTGTATATAATTAAAAAAGCTGACTTCAAAATGTGATGATTTACTTACAAAGTAAGGCTTCTTTCTGACAAACCTGTTATATTTTCCAATTCTTCAATTTCTGATATTCTAAAATTTTTATCTTTTTTTTCTAGAAAGTCATTGCTGCAATAAATCGTCTATACAGCCGTATACCTCTCATAATATTCAGTTGCATAGTTAATTCTACTATTTTACGAAATAATTTTGATAGGACAAATTATTTCTGCTGAGCAACATTTTGGCGAGAGAATTTATATCATGAAGAGTAGCAATATAACAGAACAAATTATTACTGAAATTTATTCAAAATTTATACCATTGTATGGTTCATTGCATATTTTAAGATTTTTCTAGAAATGAAATTAGTTTATAACTATAATTTTCCCTCGGAAAAGAGTAATTTCTCTCGAGCATTTGGAAAAAATGAAATTGATGAAGGATGAATCGATTCTTTTGAACGAATTGGCCTTTTCCTAAATGAAGTAAATAAATAAATAAAACAAGGTAAGAAAATTATCACTGGAAAAATTTCCTAGAAAAACTGAAGTAGGAAAAAAATAGTATAGGAGAAAGACAGCGCCATCTGTTGACTGTTTGGTTAAATATTCATAGCATTCCAAAAAACCTAATTTAATTCGTCATTGTTAAACAAACGAAAATGTTAGGAAGCTGAAAAATTACGTTTTAATTTCATTACCTTGACAATGCTTTAACTATAATTTTTCATTAAAGAGAAAATATTTAATTACTCTTTAAAAAGTAAATAAATAATTATTTTTATGCCGTGCACTTGAATTCAGGTGATTTTGTAAAATGATGAATAAAAAAATGTAAAAAATATTCAGAGGAATCTTCGCTTCGCACATTTTAAAGGATATAGAATCACACATTGTCATTTCGGAGAATCATAATCTAAGTGTATATATATATATGTAAGATCAGGCTTTAAAGGTGAAGTGTAATTCATTTTGGGCAGGCAAAAGACAATATTTCGCTCAATATTCTTTATTCCATCATTGAGGATAATTTAGGTTAGTTTTCAGTACGTAAAAGAATCATAAGTTGCTATTATCCATGAGCATAATTAAAGAGGTAACGCCTGAGCAGCGAGATATTGTTGTCAGCTTACATGCATGAATCAAAAAAGGCAGATAGGAATGCGTAGAAAGTTTTTAAGTACCCAGAGAAGGGAATTTCCCCGGAAAGACTCGTGACTCGAAATGAAAATCGTAGTGCGTTTTTACGATAGAAGTAGAAGTAATTAAAAATGAGGTGTCGTTAAAAATTATTTAAGAAAGTTAAAAAATTAAAATATCACATATATGTATATATATTTCTTCAAATTTTTCAAGTTTGCTAAAGAGCCTCATTTTTACAGCAATTTCGAAGAAATCAGAGGAAGTTCACTGACCACATCGAGAGATTGGTTACAAATATAGGGATTAGTAACAAAATCTTGATGAAATACATCATAATTCTTATGGATGATTTATGAATGAAATGACCTAGAAATGATTAAAAAATATGAATGTAAATATAAATACAAAAGAAAATTAAATATTCTTCTGAAAACTGTAGCTGAATGAAGTATTATATTCTGCTGATGCTCAAATGAATGACGAAAGTTTTTACTTGGTTCATTTTTTGTTATCATTGCTTATTTTTTTATGGGTGGATAACTGTTTAATAATTTCTTCTTTTATTTGAGATAGTTTAGAATAAAAATTTAGAGCTCTTTTCACAATGCAGGTCCGAACGAAATAAGTGAACATAACTGCACCATGAATAGTGATTTGGATTTCAGAGAAATAAGAATCCTGCCCAAACTCACAATATATTAAACTAACATTCTACAGTTTAAAAGAAAAGAATTTAGATGTCATATTGTTCATTTAAAATAAATAATGAGTATAATGCACTTTTCCTTTCGAAGATCATTGCGATTCACTTGTAATAGTTAGCATTGTTCATGATCTCATAAAAATACAGTGGTGAAAGTACAAATGCAAACATTCCTTTAAGCGATTTATCAATATTGAATAAATTGAAAAAGATTTAATTCAATAAGTTTATCATTCATTAAATAAGGTTAAATATAAAAATGTCATGGATGTGCACTGCGCAAGGAAATGATTTTTTTTTTGTTTTAAATAACTTATGTATTCTAATTATATTTTATTGATATATCATTCCATCTGTATTGTTCTAGATATATTAATTTGTTCAATAATTTTCTTTATTCGTTCAATGAGTATTGTTATTCTCGCTTATCTATCAGATATATTTTTCAAAAGCAAACAACAGATTTTGTGAAGCTTGAGTGACTGGTGCTGCCATCTAATGGACCAAAAAATATATTCAGTGTCTTTGTTTCTCTTAGATGTATTCTTGTAGATGGCAGCACGATGAAGTGGTTCTTTTAACTTCACATTTAAACAATAGATGGCACTATGAAGAAGTAGTGTTTCCTTTATGCTCCACACAGTAAGAATGAATAAAACGATTTATGACTGAAAAGATTATGAAAAAATTTCTGAAGTTCGAGCTATTTGACTTACTTTATTATATATTTCAGAAAATGATTTGCTTTTAAAGCTTTCACATTTTTGCTTTTCTCCACACTCAGGATACAAAGTGGTCTGAATTTTTTATTATTAAGCGTAATTAAAAATAATTATTATAAAATATACTGTTTTTTCAGAAACTAACCAAAATACTATACACGTGACAAAGTATACACTAAATGTCTTTCTCATAAGTTTAAGAAGATCAGTTGAAAAAGCAAGATTTTTTTTTGACTAAACTACTAGCTACCTGAAATATCCTATCTTAAAATATTATTAGCAACATGTATTTTTTTTGGAAGCTATTGGAAGCTTCTTCTTCTAAAACTGTTTATGAACTATTAAATGAAACGCTATCATTCCAATAATATTGTTCTTTACATTAAAGATGTTACTGGATTTCATGATGTAACTTGTTCTACAGAGTATCTTTATGGATATTTACAATGCACGTCGTAGAACCAGCCCTACTGTATGGAGTACTTTTGTTTAGTAAAGCTTTCAGAATCCTTCTTAAATTATTCCCAGTGGCGGACTGGGTCTAAAAATAGTGGCTGCCAGGAAACATTCGGGGTCCCTTCACATCTACAATGCTATTCATATATATATAGAATTTATAAAAATCGTTTTATTTATTATACATATAATAAATAAAAATCATTGACTTAATATAATCTATTTCTAAATTCCAATCTGTTTTTGTAAAACTACCTGATATTTTGTTTATTTGTTTTGGAAAAGGCACGGCAAATTCGCTAGAACAAGTTCTACCATTTCTCTCTCTTTCACACACACATATCCTAGGGGCCCATATTGTATTATGTATAAGGGGGCCCACTTGCCATCGGACAAGCTGGCAACCTGGCCTGTCCGCCACTGTTTATTCCTCCCTAAGAAAGGAAAGACTATTCGCTTGTTCATACTATAAACTGAATATTGTAATCAATTTTTAATTGTTTACGCATTCAAGTCAACTTACCGATAACTTATTGAATACCCAAAATAAATCATTTGAAAACTATTAGTCACTAGCCGCCTTTGGCTCAGCTTGTCCTCCGGGAATGTGATTTCAATTGAATCTTGCAACATTTTATATTCATGGTTCTCTTAACAAAACAACATAATTTTAAATTCAGATTGTGGTAGATATTTAACCCCTGTTTAGTGGCCTTTCACCTGTTCTGTTCATTGTCTACATAAATTTTTCTAATGGAGTCAAATAACTGACTATTCATGTAACATCTAATTTCACAGTCGCATGTTGTTAATTTCTTTGAAAACCAACTAAAACACTATAAAATATATAATATTTCTTTGCTTTTAGATTCTGAGTTAATATTTTCAGAATTAAAAAGTTTCGTGTTAACTTTTTGCTTTTCTATCGTGTTAGTTTCTGTCAAGACAGAAATCAATGTCAATGCAATTATTACACACTAGAGCAATA
Organism: Araneus ventricosus; assembly: GCA_013235015.1. Classification (NCBI taxonomy): domain Eukaryota; kingdom Metazoa; phylum Arthropoda; class Arachnida; order Araneae; family Araneidae; genus Araneus; species Araneus ventricosus. The sequence continues at coordinate 571,035 of BGPR01000071.1, forward strand.
ATTCCTTTCTATTAACTTTCCAGTTTTCAAGGCACTGAAACTGTAACCCCAGCAACACTCGGGTGATAGAAACTTTTAGCGCAGATGATTTACTTCTTACTTCTTAGATATCCTTGAAAAATTTACTTACAGGATATAACTAGTGTTGTAACTGTAGTCATCACATGTATACGTCAGAAATGATTTAAAGTATGCATGGAAACTCTGGGTTTAGACCCGATTAGTAAATAAATATTTGGATTCCCAAAATTTAAGTTGTTATAGCGTATATAAAACAAATTCTACTACTTAAAATTGAACTCCATGAATCCTTTCTTGATAAATTGCAAAATGGTTCGTTTTTCGGTAGAAGAACGAAGCTGAAGTTACAAATTTCAAAATTATAAGTTTTACAAATCATCCTAACAAGATTTTCACACGTTTTTAGATTTGAACAAATAACTATTGGGGATCAACGTAAAAGAGGATCCGAGTCAAGCTGTACGACGTTTCGCTGAAGCATCAAAAATGACTGCAATCAGTTTCAAGATACTTGCTGCAACAGTCGTGATCTATTCCATATCATTTTGTGAATGATGCCCATAATTAATGCCGTGAATTAACTCTTGAATTTTGAACACAAAAATTGTCCAATTTAAAATATCACAAATATGATAAAATAATGTTAAATTTGATAGTTTTAAAATATCATCATTATAATAAGAAACTAAGGGAGAAATATATGCTTGAAATAATGATTCTTATTTAACTTATAAAAATAAAAACAACATCATAATTCATTGAATTATGTTGGCTTACCGTACGATCTCATAAGTATTAAAGCTCGTATTAGGATCCATCAAATGATGCTAGAAATCGATAAATACTATGTACGTTTTATATAAAACACAAAAATTAATTTAATTGTTTTATAAATTTTTCTGAGAATTTAGTTTTAGGATTAACATTGTGATCACTGATTTGTGATTTGATTTCACTCAGAATAAATGACCTTTTAATGCAAAAATGCAGTATTTAAATGCAAAACAATTAATAATGTCTATTTTTAGTGAGAAAATGTTGAAAATTCAATAAATAATTAACCATTTGATTGTGCTGTCCTTTCACAAATATTTAATTTCTAAGAATAACATACATCTAAATACAATTAATTTAAAAACATTTTGTTGTAAATGAAACTGAACTGCATAAAATTTTACTGTAACTAGGACTTAACAAAAGAGCAGGAATAATAAGTTAACGATTATAAAAATTATAACAACAAAAGTAATTTAGAGAGCAAAATTAATAGCGTTTGCATTAATAATTGACAAAGTTTTAATAATTTTAAGTTATAAGATACAGAAACTCTTCGCTAGTTCAGAAACTGAATATTTGGCTGTAAAGTTTAATATCCAGCGAATTTTCGTCTGAATTTCTTGGAATTGTGTGTGTGCGTGAGCGTGTGTGTGAAAAGAAAACAGACAGAGAAAGAATTTTTTGGGGGGAGGGGGATATAAATAACCGTCCATGACATGACACTTCAAATTCTCAATGATTGGTTTAGAAACTATTATGAACATCAATATTTCTTTTGTATTATTAAAATTTTATAAAATTAAAAGAGAAAATTGCTTTTTATTATCACTTTAAGCTTCATGAAAGATAAATTAAGATATTCACTGACTGATTTTATTAATAGGGAATAGTGGCAACATAAAAAGATACAAATTAATATTTCAATAACACCCTGAAATTGGAGTTTTAAAGGGCAATGAACAACAAAAACAATTCATATTAAACTTTCCGACTTGAAGAATGTATTTGCCCAAGAATTCCCAAATTTTTTAATTTTATTTTCCAGCATAAATATAATCTAGTTATAATAATATTGATCTCACAAAAATAGATTTTGCTTGAAAGTTTTAAATGAGAAATTTTTTATGGAGTAATTTCTTCAATTTCTGAGGAAAATAAATAATATTTCTTATTTTTTTAACAATTAATGTACATTTTATAATTACTATTTCATTTTTAGTTCATGTAAATTATTGTAAAAGTATATGATAATACTTTCATTCAGTGCTGTACAATCCGTACAGAAATGCACACTAATGAGAAAACTAAGCAACGTAATGTGCGTGATTAGGTTACGTTTACTCAATAAGATTATTAATAAAAAGTATAGAACAACTCTTTATTTTAAGAGCATTTTGAAAAGTTTGGTAACTAATGGGCTAAAATCGTATAGTTGTGTAGCATTAATGTGTAGAGACGGAAACAATTATGTTTCTCAACGTGGCATTATGTTTTATTATTTTTTTTATTTCAGTTTGTATGTAATTACTTACATTTGATCCATAAAAATAATTTAAAGCAAATTATTATTCAATTCTCCTAAAAGAAAGCGGTGAAGTTTTTAAATAATATTTACTCTTACAACAAAAATAAAATAACTAAAACAGGTATAATCACTGTAACATTTTCTTAATTTTCTTACTGAAACTCAGATTTCGTGAAAAGATGTAAATTCTCTAAAATTTGTAAGAATTTTGGTGTTCATTTAATACGGATATGAAGATGCTTAAGCTCCATGTTATGCATATCATTCTATTTATTTTTATTACTTATTTATTTATTACTTTAAAGTAAAATAAATGACTAAGTGATAGCCATCGAATTGAAATTTGCGTCCATGAATTATCAAATGACATCAAATATAATAAAAATCCAAATTCTATTTGGAAAGATATCGGAATAAATTTATGCCTTAAGGGAGATTTCTAAAATTAAAACTTTCATGTTGCGCTTCTTGACATACTATTTTATATTAACTTTACTAGCCTTACTATTACTGCTTTCCGCAATATACCGTGTATTAAATTGTTAAAATTAAATGAATTCTAAATAAAAAAACAAACGGGTTTGCACTTTCCACTTAATTCAGATTTGTTATTATACATACATATTTGCAGACAACAGCGACAATCTAACCCCAGCACACAAGGCAACATCAACTCACTCTGAATTTATATAACCAAACTCCCTCCCCTCTTCAATTTGTTAACTACATCCTCTTCAATAACATACACATCTACTAATAAAAAAGCAAATATGTGTCTATGTGCGCATATGTTTTTCTAAATCTGGAAGATCTTTTGACCTAGACTAACAAAATTTGGCATAAATATACTATGGAAGGTGGAAATGTGCACCATGCAGAGATAATTTTTTGAAATTTTAATTAATTAAAAATTAAGCAAAATTTGATAAAAATGACTTTCAAAAATATTATCGATCAAAATACTTCTTTTTTTTTATCGCCCTAAAATGCAAAAATTATTGTATTTTTAATAATATACATTCATCTGTCGTCCAATTTTCTCCTTAACTCTAACAAATTTGCAAAAATATTTTTATGCATAATTTATAACATTAATTTTCATTGCTGCAATGAAATTCAAACCGTTTTCATTTCTTACCGAAATATTAAATCACGTCCTTATTTTCTTCCATTGTTTGAAGCTAAGGAATGAAAATTCCATGTATTATTTCATACTAGCCGCCTTCGGCTACCAGCTTGTTCGCCGCGAATATAATCTCAATAGAATCTATTGTGCATTATTTGATATTCATGGTTCCCTTAACAAAGTAATTTTAAACTTCAAATTGTGATATACTTTTAACCCGTGTACTTTTAGTAGGATTACAACTGTTTCATCGCCTACATAAACTTGGTCACTATTGCTGGCGAATAAGCTGGACATTAATAGGCAGCTTGTTCATACTGTAAACTGAATATTGCATTCAATTTTTAATTGTTTAAGCATTCAAGTCAACTTACCGATAACTTATTGAATAACCAAAATCCATCAGTTGAAAATTATTAGTCACTAGCCGCCTTCGGCCACCAGCTCGTGCCCCAGGAATGTGATTTCAATTGAATATTGCAACATTTTATATTCATGGTTCTCTCAATAACGTAACTTTAAACTTCAGATTGTGGTAGATATTTAACCCATGTTTAGCGGCCTTTCACACGTTCTGTGCATTGTCTACATAAATTTTTCGAATGGAGTTAAATTACTGACCATTTATGTAACATTTAATTCCATGTTGTCGGCAGTATCTTCACTTTCTTATTCCTCTCGTAAAATATGCATTTGATTTCAACATTAAAATGACGCAACACATTTTATTGCCAGCGGCATGTTAGCTGGATTAAAACATGCTGAGAAAAGAATGAAAACATAACAACCATAACCATTCAGCTTACTGGATATAATGTCTTAATGTAAGCGAAGCAATATCTCGGGGAACTTTGGTTATTTTTGTTGAAATAAAACATGAAAGCAAAACGTATTAGGATAGTATTATCAAAGATTACAACGATTAAAGAGAAATATGCATTTACATATTTGTTTAAACAATGCAAACGGTTTGATCTGAGCTGCAACAATGAAAAGTGTTGTTGTAAATTTTGCCAAAAAATATTTTGAAAAACTTATTAAAATTCGAGAAAACATTGTACGGCAACTTAATTGTTATCATTGGAAAGTTAATATTTTGCACTTTTAGATGGTGTAAAAATAATTTTTGTTCTCTAATATTTTCGACAGTTATTAAGGAAAAACGCCAAAATTTAGCTTAATTTTTAATTAATTAAAATTCTAATTAAAAGTTTAATAAAAGGGCTCCGGGGTGCAAACTGACACCCTCCAAAACATGTTTGTGTGAAATTTCGCAGCTCTAAGTCCAGCGGTTTGCACCTGTAGAGCGCAAAACACACATACCGACAGACACACATATTCATCTTTATTATTAGTAGAGATACCTCCTCTAAATTTAAAAATGATAAATATTCAGCAAATTTTTGTGGGGAGCCTTTAAAATTTTGCGATGTGATGTAGTAGATCTTTTTAAGTTATAGTTTTTGCCCCCATGTATGATTGCAAAATTTTCTCAATGCTTTCTTCTCTCAGTTTATTAATAATTGTAACGCTCATGTCAGGTCTTATAATACTTTATAAAGATACTATTAAAGAAAATAGATGTACCTATTCATTATGTTAGTGAAAAGTGCTCAGTAAATTTTTAGAATGACCTTTAAAATTTTGCGGTTATATAAAACAGGTATTTTTAATTTATGGGTTTCATCCTCAAATTGGATCACAACAATTTTCACTGTAACGCTTTCTTCCTCTAGATTTCATAATACTACGAAATTGAATACTCATACCTCCTTTACTTTAAAGAAGTAGCTTTTTCCAGAAAATTTTCAGTGTGGCTTATCAACAGTGGTATAGTCGCAAAATAGGCATTGCCGGAAAGCTCTAACCTGGACGACAAAAATTGCGCTGTTTTAAGGAAATTTTCACAATTTTTCTACTTTATTTCTCGTGAAAAAGAAAGCAGTGACGGGACGATTCCACAACGCCCCTGATTATCAAATTTTGCGAGAACGGAGAATAATAAACAGCGGATTTCGACCTCAAGTTGGGACCCAAAAAGTTTCATAACACTTTCTACTATCAGGTTTACAATACTAGTAACAAAAAACAAAGAATTGAAACTGAAAGAAAAATCAATCTAAGTAAATCTTTTCATTAAGTCTTACTGAATAGCTATTTAAAACTGAATTACATTTGATATTTCACCAATTAATTAATTATCCATGATTAATTAATTCTTCAGTTTTCAATTTATTTCCCAATTTTTGGGTCGCGACAAATTTTAAGAAAGAAAATACGGTAGCATAAATGCTTGCTACTCGAAAAAGGGATATCAAATGGAGAAATTTGAAATCTTGAGAGGAAAAGTAATAACAAATTTGTTGAGAACGACGCGAAGATTTTATCGCGACCATGACTTTGAACTTACCAAAAATAATTATAGACCTTCAAGCGAAGCTTAATAGTTGCGAGTCCACCACGTAATTAATAACGCTAATTGATAATCCTGAGAAGTCTGCTTGAAGAAGAAGACATCACGTCTTAATTTCCCTTACTAATAAACGATTTGTATTCACTACGGATCTAAGAATTTCGAATGATTTGCCTAAAACATTCGTTTTTCATTTTAAAGCATATAACCTAATTAACATTGCTTGCTCCTTGAATGTGATAAATAGTTTTAAATTAAAATTAATTTCTGCTAAACGCCTCTTCTCAATTTCTTAGATATTTATTAACTAATTAAAGGAAGAGAGTTGGAGAATGAAGTATCTTTATTAGACATAATGAATATTTCGGTTCTTTTTCACTTTGCTTTTTAAAAGGGTGATTTTTGTTTTCGAAATTTCTTAATTAACGAGGAATAGCAATTTACTCTGTGATGATTAATTCATGTTTAAATTAATAGCCCAATATTAATTCAAGTAGTTATCATTTAATTATTTAGCGGGCTTAAGACATCATATAATATTAACAAAGATATTTCATTAAGTTTATATTCTTTCAAATTTTACAATACTGATAGTAAAATTATTCTAAAACTTGAATTTCTGAAAAGCATTTTGAAAGGAAATCAACTGTATAACAATTATACTGAATATAAGGAATTTAATAAAGACCCATTTTTTGCGTTTGAGAAAAGTTTGATTTTTTCTTTTAGAAAAATCCAGATTAAAAAGAAATTTTGATGATTCATGGAAAAGAATTAATTTATTTCTTCAATTGATTACAAGTGCAAGAAGAATTAGAAGAGTCCGCTTCCAAATTAGTTTCCCCCTCTATATATGATGTTTTCCCCGCTTGCATGGAGTGAAAGTTTGGAAAATGGGTACCGGCTCAGGTGTTGTTCGCACCAGATCATGGTTTAATATTAGAAGGACCATCCCAAAATGGTCTCCGCGAAGCTTCAAATTGGAACCTTCATTTACCTATAATTCAATTCTATCTGGTTACTGGAAGAAAAGCCGCGTTTATAAATTATAACTAATACAAAAATTGTGTAAGTAGATCTTAAAATGCTCCATTTTATTTCTCAATTTGGGTTGTAGGATTTCTTTGGGTTAATATATACTGGCCCAAATAAAAGGAGAGATTGAGCCATATACTTACATTTAATTGTAGTATTTTTTAAAAGAAAGTAAAGTAAAAGATACCAAATTTCCATACCAAGATTTTTAGAAAATCAATTTATGTCAATTATTTTATCGATTTATGTTTTACAAGCTCTTTTAAAAAATCGTGAATATAAATCTTGTCACAGAAGTCGATTGAATACGATGCGTTCATTAAAATTAATCTTTTTGATAAGAAATTGTTACGCGCATTTATTTTAAGCAAGATATTGTCAGCTTTATTCAAGAGCTCATGCTACTCAATCAAAGAAAATGTAATAAAAATATCATAATGCCAACTTAAGTTAAGTTTAAACTTAAGAATTTGATTATCATTTTCAACTTACAAGAGCTTACTCTCTCCATTGCAAACTGAGCATCATTCTTATTTTATTGCAATCCAAGAGAATAGAGCTGAGAAGAAATTTAACTTCTGTGTAATAGCTTTTCTTCTATTATCTTTGTATTCTCCATGAAATTCACACTCTTTATTTCAGCGAAAAATTAAAATTAACTTGATTTTTCAGTTTTTGTGATGAATTTATTTGGAGTCTAAATGAATAATCTTAAAATTTCTGAAACAACAAAACAATTAAAAATTATAGTAATTTTTATAGCTACAATTACTTTTAATATAAAATTCACTCTGTATATTAAAGACTATAAAAATTAATATAGAATCGAAATTAATTTAACCGCTTCTATTTTTGCCATACTTGTATTAGTTGTAAGGCATATAGGTCGCAACTGAAAATTTTTCCATATGTTGAAAGTCAAAGTGTTAATCTGCTTTAAGTTGACAGAAAACATTTTATGAATTAAAGAGTATTTTTATTACAAGAGTGGATGAATTATTGTTTTAAACTTAGCAAGGAGTAACCCACTAAAATGGACTTTTGATTAGAATTCGATATAGAAAATTTGAGAATATGCTTTTAAAAGATTAAAACCTCGTTCTTCATGGTATAAATTGAATCGAATGCCTTAAATTAAAAATTAGAAACACATTTAGATTTCCATTTTAGAAAAAATAAATGCCTTTTGAATCTTGATTAGTCACCTCTCCTATTTCAGTGGAAATTTTCTTAAATGGGTAAATCGAATAACAATTTCAAAAATCTGAAACATCTACTTTTTACACACTTTATTTAACTTAACTTGTTTCATGTTTGTAAAAATGGAATTTTATAATCGATTTTTCACTCACTTCCTGATGTTCTAGCTTTTTGAAATGCTGCACACTTGTGTATTCTCGATGACAGTAAACCATCCTAATATTTTCAGAAATTAATAATCAGTTAATCGATGCTTTAATTAAATTTTGACTCCGTACGAGTACGCTACCTGTTAGTGAATTTAAGAGAAAACGAATTTTGAGATTCAATAGCATTTATAATGATGAATTATAAACTAAAGTCTAAAAAGTAGAAAAAAATAAAATGAAAATAATTATACTTTTTAGCACACTAATAAAATGTATGTTTTTAAATATTGTGTTTATTATTATTATTTTGTTTTGCACTGCTAAACGTCTCTTCAACTCGTAGACGCCTTTTAAAACTGAAGATCTAAGATTGGTCAAAGAAATGAAACTAATATCAACGTTAATAAAAATAAATAAAGTAAACGTTTTTAAGAAGCACCAAAATTAAACTAAATTTTAAAAAAATCATTACAATTTTTATGGAAACATTCACATTCAGAATTTGTTGTATTTGCAACAAAATAAATGACACAAACATACAAACGAAAAGTTTTGGTCATGTTTAATTTTTACATTTTGCAGATTGAAGTAACTCTGAATGATGGTTTGCTGTATATATATTTTATAATTTTTAATATCACTCATCCATTCTCTACAACTAATGTAGATAAGATCATTACATAAATCTCACAAATTACAAATCTATTACATCTAAAGAAATTGAACAAAATTATACAATTAAGGTTAGAAGGCCACATACAAAATTTCATTTATCTAATTAATTTTTTAAGAAGCTATTGCGTTAAGAAGTATGCGATTATACAGACCGACAGACAGTCAACCCTTTGACTGATTTGGCTTAAAATTTTCTACTGACCTACATTCCTGATAATAAAACTGTGTACCAAATTTCATCTATCTAGCCATTTAAGTTTTTGAGTTATCGTGTTGGCATGCACATGGACAGACAGACTTCCCTCGGACGGATTTTGTCCAATATTTGATAGAAACCTACATATTATGTGTAAAGATCACATAACAAATTTCATCCCTCAAGCTCTAATAGTTTTCGAGTTATCGTGTTCACAGACATAATTCTAAAATTATGTTTTTCGAACTCAGGGAGGTCTAAAACGTGGAGAATCATCAAAATCTCGAGTCCGAATTTTTTGACGATTACAATATTTTATCTTTGTATATTTCGTAACGAGGAAGTTAAAAAAAAAGGCAAAATAAAAAAAAGAATTCCAATACGTATTGCTATGTTAAAAATTAATAATGTATAAAAATGTAAAGGATTTCCTGCCAGAAGTATATTCTGATTTAAAAATGCATTTATCTATAATTTACGACGTATAAATCTACCCTCATTTATTTGAAAGTAACTTTTCTTTTTTTCCATTGGGTGATTATTTCAAAATTTGAGAAATTCTTTTTATTGGGCTTTTAAAATATATTAATTAGAATAAATGGTCTTCAAATTTACAGGCAAATTCTTTTTAAAAGATGAAGTAACTTAGTTGGAATTGGGCATCCCTTTAAAACCTTTCAATGGATTTATGAACCACGTCTGATAGAACAAAATAAAGGAAGTATTTGAAACTGAACTTAATTTCCAATTTTCTAGAAAAGTATTGTTAGCTTTAATACATTGGGATCCATTTAGAAATAACATGAATTCAAATTAGAAAGCCAGAAAAACTTATTACTTTACCTATTCTACAAGCTGTTTTCATTATTGACCTTTTAACAAAAAAACCTCGCGTGTTTCAATATTCCCTTGAATGGATTCGTTTACCAGTAATTACACTAATAATTTACCTAAAACCCTATCTTTAATTTGCTTTTATGTGGAAATGTTGGCAACTACGAAAACATCGAACAAATTAACAATACAGTTTCCATTCAAATGTTTAACAAAAACTTTGCATGTCTAAACGGAAATGAACAAAACGCTGAACAAATCTAATTATCGATGTTTCTCAGGCGTTAGGGCGACGAATTGAATGGAATCTCTTCTTTTTACAGAAGGGGAAAAAAGTCCATTTCATACATTAGGTTAGGAAGTAAAACTGTTGGTTAATATATGAAAAGCTAGGCGGATCTGTTATCGTTCAGCGAACATCCAATTACTTTTCGAGTTTGGCGTAGCTCCTTCTGCCATTTGGCTGCTATATCACGCTTCAAAAACGCCGGAAATGACAAAGCTGTGGATAATAATAACAAAAAAAGGATATCTTGTAAAAACAGACGACAGTTTATCACCTTTGATTGGACACCGCAAAAAGGTGAAATTATATTTATTTGAATGATGACACAAGGCCACGCTCTATGCGTGCTTTTTTATTCCATTTTTTTTTCTTTCCAATTTATTAGTGAAACATCCCTTGCTGTATCGATAGAAAATTCCCATTATTACCAACATGTCGCATATGTTCGAATTCCACGTTTTCTGTTGCCGTGTGAAATATAAAGAGTCTCTGACTAAATCGTTTGGCGTAACAGTCGGTAACCATGGTGATGGTCCACTGCCGACTGAAGTTACGGTTTGTACACAGCGCCGCCTACCGGTAAGATTTCGATTTCAAGTCATTCTAAACGCGTCTATTAAATATTTTTTTTTCTCCTACCTCTCATTTTACCCTCTTTTCAATAGCATGTTGGGAAAATTGAGTTATTTACTTTTAATTATGTCCGCAATGAGGGCTTAGGGTTCTGCTAGAACATGAAATGTGCCGACATTTAAAGTACGGGAGGTCTGTTATTTTCACACACCGGTGCTTTTAATGGGTGTACCCGAGGGGGAAAAAATGAGAGGGGAAGATAGCAGGTGCTTGCGAATGCTTTCTGGAGAACATAAATTCAAGAGTCACTCACACACACGCGAAACCCTCCCCCCCCAAAAAAACAGCCGTGTAAACATAGCTTATGTGTGGCATTTTTTCTCAACCTCTGATGGGAAAATGCTTGTAAATTAATTACTTTAATGAATGCATTTCATTCATAATCATGAGTTATTTGAAAAAATCAGAGCCCGACTCATAATTTACTACTCTACTATTCTAAATGATGGTTAACAGCTATCAATGGTTGATAATTTTTGAAGACATTTTCTTTGTCCCCAGCTTTATTTGCCAGAAATTATGCATTCAAACTAGTAGTGAAATATCAAAGTCTTTTAGAAACTTGCTATTCATTTTCAAATTGACAAAAATTTCAAGTACTTTTCATGTATTGTATAGATTTTTTTTTTTACGGCATTTCGTATCAGTTTCTTCTCGTGGGAATGAGGACATAAATAGTTAAAGTTTTTAGTCATAAATATGCATATTATGACTACGACTGACACTGAACTTATTTGTGTACTTTTTTTAAAAACTTTTTTTTATCTTTAAGCCGAAAATTATGTACTAAGAGAAAGAACTGTTTTTTATGCAAAATATTCGCCATTACTAAAAATTTCAGTTGGAATTCTACAAAAACAATTCAAGAAAAGTATGTAAGCAAAAAAAAAAATCTAATGAACACAAAACAAAATGGAAGTGTAAAACTTATACAATGTAACTGGCTTTTTCAATTTTTTTTACTTAATTATGAAGCGAAAATTCCTTTTTATTGGAAAATATTTTCGGTGCTGTTTTAATAAATTTAATTACATAAAAAATTTCGCAAATGACTGAAATGGAGTCGTTTCATAATCAAATAAAATATATCATATAAATTTAATTCTAGAAATAAATGCTTATTCGCAAAAGCTGTTGACTCCTCCATGTTTTCTAAGCTGTAATTTTCTTGTAAGTATTTGTTTAAATAAGAAAATAATAATAATAATACAATCTGATATTATTGCAGAAATCATTTTGTTCTTTTACAAAATAAATATAATATTTTCTAAACTCTAAAAAAAATGTAGAAAATATGACTTTGAACTTTTTTACTTATGCGATAAAAATTTCCTTTTTTGTAAGCTCCTTCATTTATTTTATACTAGCTGCCTTCGGCGACCAGCTTGTTCGCCGGGAATATCATTTCAATTCAATCTTGTATCATTTTATATTCATGGTTCTCTTAACAACGTAATTTTAAACTTCAGATTGTGGTAGATATTTAACTCATGTTCTATTAGTGACCTTGTAACTGTTCTGTTTATTGTCTATATAAATGACCTTAATGGAGTCCAATAACTGACCATGTCCAGTAACCCCTAATTCCACGTTGTCGGCACTATCTTCACTTTCTTATTCTTCTTGTAAGATATGCATATGATTTCAACATTAAAATGACGCAGCACATTTTATGGCCAGTGGCGTGTTAGCTGGATTAAAACATGTTGAAAAAAGAATAAAAACATAGCAACTATAACCTTTCAGCTTACGTGTCTTAATATAAGCAAAGCAATATCTCGGAGAGCTTGGTTTACAGATTTCAGAAAAATTTTGATGAAATAAAATATGAGAGCAAATGTATTAGGATAGCTCAGATTACAACAATGAAAGAGAAACATGGAATTAAATATTTGTTTGAACAATGAAAACGGTTTGAGTTGCGTTGCAACAATGAAAAGTATTGTTGTAAATTATGCAAAATATATTTTAAAAAATTATTAAAATTCGAGATAACATTGTACAGAAATTTAAGTGATATCATTGGAAAGGTAATTTTTGTGCTGTAATATTTTCGGAAGTTATTAAGGGAAAGCACCTAATTTTCGCCTGATTTTTAATTAATTAAAATTTCAAAAAAGGGCTCCGAGGTGCACATTCCCACCCTTCAAAGTATGTTTGTGCCAAATCTCGTAGCTATAGATCTAGAGGTCTGTCCTGTAGAGGACCAACACATATTCTCCTTTATTATTAATAGATTATTAGGAATCCACCATGTGCTTAGTGCGATATGGAAAAACATCACTCTTGAGCCAATAAACTCCATCAACAATATATACAGAAAGATGCAGATTTTCTTCGAAAGCGATAAAGGAGAGGTGGAAGATCTCGATGGAGAATCATAGTATGTTCTTCAAGTACACGTAGATTACTCCGGATCACTTTAACCATTTTTGTTGGAAAAGGTATGATAAAATTCCTTCTTCCTCACTTCACATTCACTTAAGTGCAGGTAATTTTTTTATCTGTGTAATAAATAAGTGCTCAGATAAAACATCAGATATTGAATCCATAATTACCCGACTGACAAAGAAATGAGAAGATTCCAAGATGAAAATTGCTAAGATTATGAAGCAAATGGTGATGTAAATTTCTTGATTATATTCTAACTGAAAGAAATATTTACCAAAATGTTTTAGCGTAACCATATAAAATTAGTATCTTATTATTAGTAGTATCTTAACTGCGCACCGATGCTTTCCAATCTACCAAAATAAATTTTTTGTCAAGTCCCCCCAAAAAAACTGTTCCTTGATCCTGTAATTTGGACCAGGGAACGGTTTGGTACCTGGTATATGGACGTTCAAATTTTGATGCCCTTAGGAAGGGGTATTTTCTTCAAAACTTTCTTTCACTTTGCTTGCTGGACTTGGCAGTTCATCTAAAGGGAAAACTGAACTTTAAAAAGTTATTGCCACTGTTTTATCTAATTCACTTTATGTACCTTAAGCGATCTTTCTTTGAATGATATGTGGAGTGATTAAAGATCAATGGTAAGTTGTTCAGGGAGGAGTATCCTACTGAATACTGAATATAAAATTATAAAATCTTAATCATTTCTTTCTATCAAGTATTATTTACATAAATAATGCAATGGAATTAGTTCATGCTCACGCGACAAAAGTAAAGTGAACCGCGCCCTTGCAAATTTTGAATCTACGGCGCATCCTGCAAGTACTGCTCCTAGCGGTAAAAATAATGCCTTTACTGATTATGAATGATTGTTTATATTTTCTCTCATATGATCTTCGGTAATATAATTCTACTTCGTATATTAGAACTACAATAGAAAGCCAAATATTTCGATTATGTTTTAATTAGTTCTTTTGGGGTTTTCTTATTACATTGTATAATTTATTTAATATCACTATCTGTTTACATAAAAATCATTCGAACTTGTTGGCCTTCTTGTAATAAGTCTAATCTAAATCATGTTTAAGCTAAGTCATCTAAGTCTAACCTAAATCATTCTTTTTAAAATATATTCCCATAAGTATTTAATTTTACTTAAATTACTTATAAGATTAATTTTTACTTTTTGTTAGATAATAAATACGCATACCAATATGATGGTTAGCATTATTATAGTTAGGCTTGAAAGAATACGATACGCATTCTGATGTAGGCTTACATTTTTTTTTTAATTTTTACAGTCCCTGCTTTTAATAAATGAGGATTATTAAATGGAAACTTGAAAACATTTCCGTACGCGCGCAACACTTGCCTTTCTTTTTCGCTTTATAACAAATATCCAAAAGCCAAACGATATCACATATTTTTCTATTGAAAAAGTTTGCGCAAAATGTAAATAAAGCCCAAGATGTTATTGTTAGACACATTCGCTCTAAAAGATGCATGTTTCGATGATATTCGCAGTTATATTTGTCATGTGACTACGTGTCGTCACATGAATTAACTACATGAATTTATCTGTCATATAAATTATGTAATGATGTGAGTTCAAGTGACGAACACCACTAAGTATGTCATAAATCATCTAACTTCATTTGCGTTGTGATGTGTTGTAACGTCAAGAAAGCAGTTCTTTTCCCTCCTATAAGGTGCGCAATGGATTTCAAAATTAAACTGGCGTGGGTTACTTGACGTTATGTTACATGAGTGCGAATTCACCCTTATTTCACTTAAGAATATCTAATTTATGCTTTTTCCTATGGAGTTCAAAAAAATAAATCTGCTTTGCACCGCGCTTTTTACTTTTACTTAAACGTTTAAATCTAAATAGCCTTCTCAGAATTGAACAATCCTTCCGTTAAAGCACACGTTGCCAGAGACCTTTCAACCTGCCATGTAACTCCTGATTTGAGAAGCTACGCAGCAAAATAAAGAAGCACTGATCCTCTCTTATTAGTCTTCCTTATCGACCAAAATCTGGGAACAGTTTTTTCCCCCCTCTTTAAAGTTTGTCCCATCTCTCAAACGAGCCACAGCAGCGCTTCCAAAATTCCTGCCTGATGACAGTCCGCCTTGAAAAGTGTTTACGTCGCGGTTCCGCTTCTGCGATTGTAGAGGAGGTCCCATTCATTTGGAGGGCATCCCTCGTCGGAGAACACGGAGTCTTCAGTGTCGGAGAACGGGGCTCGCTTACTCAACGTCTCCCCTCATTAAAACCGACAAGGATGTTCTGACAGTCCCGCTGGTTGTGTCCCACTAAAAAAAGAAACGCTTTATTCTGTGGTGAGTTTCATGGTTGCCGCCATGCAGGGTATTTCTGCAAGGCAACTGGTGTGGTGAGATTTTTAAGGGAGATTTTGGTTACGATCGCTTGGTTTGAAGATTCAAGTCACCCTTCGTAATATATTGATGAGCTTAAGTTTATAGAAACATAAACAGATAAGGATTCAAGAGTTGTTTTGCTTTAATAAAACCTTTAACCCTCTGACTGCATAATTTTTTTGTATTACTATTTGGATGCAACGTTTTAAACTATGTTCAAATACCTTTGAACCAAGCGAAATGTTATTTACATGCAGGGCTTTATTAGTATAATATGATTCAACGTTTTAAAAGTGCTAAATAAACCCATTAGCTTGCGAAAATCGCAGAAGAAAATAGGCGAACTTCCAACCCGCAGAATATACAGTCAGAAGGTTATTTTTCTGCATACCTAAAAGAGTTTATTTCTGTGTGTGTGAATGTTCGATTTACGCCCACACAGTTTAACATATCGGGACCAAATTTGATACATGGATGAATTAGCACAAGTGGGAGCAAGCACTATAAAATTAGTTTAAAATTGGCATTATATTTTTAATTATATTTAATGTTAAGAGGTACATATGAACGTCTCTTTTGCATATTTTCACGAATTTTCTGCATATATTCTTATCGGAGAACCGCAATTTTTATATCAGTGTAAAGTCAAGAATATTCCCTTTCTAATAAGAGTAATTTGAAGCTGCTGTGCAACTTTCCTGATTTTTTTTTAAAAAATTAAGTTTTCGGAAACGCCTTTCGTTTGTAAACATTTCTCTGTGAATTTTTTTCATTGGTATTCAGATCGCGCGAGACGAAATATTATGCTTCCGTGTTTTAATTTATTAGTTCTTGTATTTCTTCTTTTTTTGTCTTTTGATGATTTATTTTGTAACATATATTTTGGCAACATATTATTCGTTCTAATGATTTTCAAGTTCATATTTTTAGTCAGCAACGTCGAAAAATTCCATATAGTATAATTGTACATAGTAAAGCTGTATTAGTTTTTGTACGGTATATTGTTTAAAAGTTTAAAATAAATGTTTTTCAAATTTATCGCATTTTCATTTAAACCGTGCTATTATAGGGTAATAAAAAGGCTAGATTTGAAAGTTTAATTCAACAAGAAAGGATTCAAAGATTTATGTTTTCTGGGGAAAGTTAGTGACAACATTCGTAGAAAAAGAAACGAAGGGGATTTGGATCCAACGTAACGGGTTATCAGTTAATGAATTATAAAAATGGTTTGGTTCTCAAGCGCAAGAGCCTGATTTGATCATGCTTCGTCAAACCATAAGGTAAAAATTTTAAACAAATAATATCACTGCGAAGCAGCTGATTCGGTTAGAGTCTTTACAGAGATTTTAGTTGAAATCGACGTTTGATTCGAAGATATGGAACTTAAAAATTATTGCCAAATGCTGATTAACTTAAATCGATAAATCATAAACGGATAAGGATTTAAGCTTGGCTTTACGGTGCTAGAGCTAAATTCGGCCACGCTGCACCAAATATATTGTAAATGAATAAAAATTCAATCAAACAAGGTGATCAAAATATTAATCACTGCTTGAATTAAAAAGATGCTAAAATCTACAAATTTTAAAGTAAACAATAGCAAAAAGTTAGATCGCAGAATAAGACACACACACAAGAAGTAGAACTTAGAATGACTGCATCATTACATTTTTTAAAAGTAGAACAAATAAGAAATAGCAATCAAAGCATCTTTCAAACTTATAAAACAGCAGGTTAAAATAAACTATAGCAAAAACTTAGATCAAAAGACAACAATACTTACATGAGTTTTAATGATGAACAAAAAAGTTTTTAACTAAGAATGACAACATCTTTGCGAGAATTTTAAAAATGTAGCACAAAAAAGAAATGGCTAATAAAGAAGTTTTATATTCTTGCTTTTACAAAATTCAAAATAATCAACGGCAAAAAGTTCGATAGAAAGTCAAGAATACTTATAATATTTAGGTATGATGCAATGGACTTATAAGAATGGGCAATGATGGATAAAATATAGTAGTATTTAACTAAGAAAGAAAGCGTCCTAAAAAGTAATTTTAATAAGTAGCACAGATAATGAATGACAAATAAAGTAACTTTTAAAACAATTTTAACTTTAAAAAATGTGCATTCTATTTGAAAATATTTTGTAAAACACAGAATTGTTAAGCAAAAATGTTACAATTTTAAAAATATCAAGTTATACACTTATAAATAAATCAAAGAAAACTAAGCACTAATACTTATGAAATCATAGACTTGTAGTTTTTCATGATATTGATGATATCTGTTATATAAAAATGAAATGAAATTCACTCGTCTTTTTCATTTCCTTTGTATTTCTAAATATAGAAGAAATACAAATGAAGTTAACGGGCGTTAATTTGCTCACAGTTTTATTTGCAACTCAGTTGAAATTGGTTTGTTCTAATTTCAGAAGCATATAGCTCCTATGAAAGGAGAACTCTGTTTTTTCATTGTTGCGTACATTATGAACATTGTAACTTCAAAAAGTAACATTGACAAGAATGAGTATAGAATTCTTAACTTTCTGCATATTAGCCTTCAACCTAATTACCTGTAAATTATTTTTCTAAATAAATGAATCTGCAATTATAGATGATGGTATGCATTATATTTCGAAACGGTTACCGTCTGGAGTATAGAATCTCATTATCATCATTATAATTAGCCACGTGATGTAATGATAGTAGACGTCTCGATCTTTCTTTATGGAAGCAAAATTAAAAATGGCATCTGAAGTAATGATTATTACATAAACTATTAATGTCAACATCATCGGAAGATAAGTACAGTCACATCTTTTTAGTTGCACGATTGCATAATCAGTTCAGTTAAATATTTTTTTTATCCACTAGACTTCTGTTGCCGGTCAAACTCGGCCATATATCTATACATATAGCTCAAATATGTACGATCGTTTTTCCTTTTTGTTTTCACAGTAATACTACAGATTTTTTAAACTCGACAAAAATTCGTCTTTCAGAACAATCACATCATAATAAGTTTGGTTTTCTTTTAACATTAAAATTCTGTTTGACCATACAAAGAATTAAAGTGAAGAATTTCAAGATAGAGCAAAATTTCAGCTTGATGGCTTCATAACACTCTAAGCTGGGAAGAAGCAACTTATGCTGTTTCTGAGTGATTCATTTAAAATTAAAATGATATTCTTGTTAGAAACAAACAATTTACATCGATAATTGATATATTGATAGAATTTCATTGCGACGAATTTACATTGGAACTTAGCTGACCCATTGGCGCAGTCATGCATTTAGGAAACAACTTCGAATACATATTTTGAAACATAGTTGTTCCCACCAAACACTGCATAAAAAGTTTAATGGTTCATTTTTCCGAAATTAATTATTCGTTGTCTATATTATAATGCTATGGCCTATTGTGCAATGGATCAGATTTGATCAGTTTTGAATAAGAAATACATAAGTATAATTTGAAATAGTAAACTCGAAATTAATAAAATGTTTGTTTTTCCGTATAACTGTGTCCATTTACTAGACGAGGTTTTAGAAATCTTGGAAGAGTGCTGCTTTGGAAAATTTAAGATGATGATACTTGAGAAAGATGTGAAAACATCAAAAGAAATGTGTTGTTATATTTTCGAGTAAGATGCTCTTCCCATAGACATTAATTTCTCTGTCTTTTGTGAGATGAAGGAAGAAGGAGTGAAAGATGAAACCGAAATTATCAGACTTCCCTGTACGAAAGTTATTAATTTTAAATACAAGTATAAAATTAATTGAAATGTTTAATCGAAGCATTCATTTTATACATTTTAGATAAGAATTTCTTAAACTGTGTTACTATTAGGAGAAATTAAAAATAATTCCGGTTTATTCTGAATCGAATAGAAATTATGTTTAATTGATTATAATAATATACAAGATTGATTAGTTTTCCCTAGTAATCCAGGAATGTCTGGCATTCCATGCAAAATTTTGCTCTGTCATATATTCTTCATGAACAATTGGGCATTGTTATACCAAATGGGAATAGCCAGTTTACGCATACGAGACTTTATGGTATCGCGACTACAATTATCGATACATAAGTATATTTAATTTGCTATGCAATAATTGAACCAATTATAGTTCGCTGAACGGCAGACTATTAAAAATGTATGAAAAAATTAAATTTGGAAAAGTGCAATTTTTTTGTAATGTTTTAAAGTTACTTCGATGTCTTAAAACACTTAGTTTGAAGATAGTTTTATCCCAATTACACTCAGAAAACTTTTAACACTTTTTTCCCATCTTTACTCAACAATTGCTTCTCCAATGCAAACACTTGAATAAAGTTGCAGAAAGAATTATCCGTGATGACTTTGAAATGTTTTATGTCTTTTCAAATAACTTATTTTGTCGAAATACCTTTTACGTTTTCTACTTTAAATCAAATGGGTAGTACAGAAAATGCTTGGAAAGGGTAAATTACAAATTTCAAATAGTATCAGATTAAATATCAAATAGTATTATATAAAAACTTAAATACATAATATCTACTTATTTGCAAACTTAACTTGGTTCTTAAGCTGCAGGATTTAATTTTAATTAAGTAATTATTGCTTTCTTTATGAAAAGAAATACATTCTTGAGAAAGAGTGAATGAGTGAGATATACATTTCTGCCCTCGATTTAGTGTTCAATAATTTCAGTCTTAAAACACGACGGGGGTCAGTGATACAAATGAGATTTTATTTATGAATGCATGAATTAAAAGATTATATTTAATAGCAATGGATTTTAACTGACAATACATTTTAAATTATACATAATTTCAATGTTACTCATCAAATCGAATCGATTTCGGTTACCCTATAACCCTGCATTGATCATTAATTTGAATTACTCTAGTTTTTGAGATTGTTTCTGCATGTTAATTGCAGCTGTAAAACAGGAGACACTCACTTTATAATTCACGGTCCTAATCTTCAGTCTCTCCCAAAATACAACTTGAACTTCCGAATTTTTTAAAAGTTATTTTAACTTCCACTTAACCTTGAACTGCACATTCCAATGGCATTATATCGGATCTAAGATAAATATCGCAAGAAAGCAAGCCATAGATCATCCTCTTTCAAATATCCGCAGTATTTTCGCAAAGTAGCACACATGTTCCAATTTGTCAGAAGAAGAGCTTAGCATTTCCGTTAGAGTAAGAAAGAATGCGTGAACCAATCTGTCGCCTTTACTCTCGTTTTCCATATATCTTTTCCCAGCTACGCGTATTTCTGGGTCGTATTTCCTGACGCTTTCTACTGCGAATTCCATAAACGTAAAAATTCTTGGGAGATATGGACATTTTTGTTCCCTTTTGGTGTTCAAGTATCAGAAGAATAAGGCTTAAATTACAGGGGCTTGTTAATTATCTCATCTCTGCACGGATCGTTAGGTCTGATCGCCCCTACCCTTGAAAGTGAAGAGGCCGTTTTCGAGGTCGTGTCTCTTACATTTCCGGCAAGGATGGTTTTGCTGATTTTGTAAGTTTGATTTATATCAGCTTGTAAAACGATCTGGCAATCGTTGCGATGTAGGAAATGATGCTAATTGGAAGATTTTAATCGCACAAAAACTTAAGAATACCTTTGTTTATCAAATGATTATGCTAGAATTTCAGCTGAATTTGATTTGTGAAACTTCAGTTAAACGCGGTAGCTCTCTCAAATAGTTTCGGAACATTTCTCATTCCTGTTTGAAATAAGTTCATAATGATTTAAGACCCTTTAGGCTATCTTCATAGACCTTCGAGGAGTGGGAAATAACGAGGTTTCAACTTCAATCGACCACTACTAACAACCGAAAACCACAATTCAATTTTTCAGATCGCCAGACTCAAATTCACAGGTATTTCTCCTTCCTTTTATTTACAAATTTTCAAAATGTTTTATTGTTTAATCGATTAATAAGTAGTTAACTGTACGTGGTGAATGTATTTCCTTTAGAAATTGGGAATTATTAATGAAAATCAACTCGTCTAATGCTAGTATTTTCTTTCTAGCTTCATGATGGCATCTTAACGTGCAATCTTTGCGATGAGAACGTCACATTCGAAACCCGCTTCTACTGAATATCTGCCTTGTATTGGGCCTGTTGTGCGTTAAATCATACGTAGTGGCCAAACGCCCTTCTGCTGGTGTGGAGCGGTAGCTTGAAGAGGGAGTGCCAACTCAAATGTCGTCCTCGACATCTGACCGAGGTTCAAAATTACGAGGACCATGCCAAAATAGCCCTCGCGTTGCTTCAAAAACGGACGATGATATAACTAAACTAAATAATGATAACAATTTGAAAGATATCTAGGGTGTGTCTTTTGCAACATTTTGAAAAAAATGAACAAAATAAGTATATTTTAGGTATTAAATTATAAAAATTAAAGATTAAAACTGTGTACATAAAAATCATGTGATTTGAGATAGAACTGCACATAATATGAGGCGCATAATATCCGCGCCTAACGAGGGTTTAGGTTCCGTTAAGACTTAACAATTCTGCAACGATTCTTCAACTTTTCCATAATAAGGAGATAAACCGCTGCATTTCATTTATTTCACGTTTACATCATTCGAAATGATTTTTGCATCAACATTTTCCGATTGTTTTACGTTCCTTCGGATGCAATGAATACAGTAATTTGATTGTAGTAAAACATTAGATATTATAACAGAGTTTCTATATCGAAATTTTTTATCTATAATCCAGTATCTGATAAAAATTTTCACTAGGGAAAACTACAGATATTTGACCCTACTTTTACTTTTTCTATACTTCTCGAATATTTGAATTGTTAGCCTCATAAAAGGATTTGTTTCTAAGAATGAGATATATACTTATGCTAAATTGATGACTCATTTAATCATAAAATAAATATATTTCATGATATCGTGTGGGGTCAAGTATCCCTAAGATTAGGGTACTTGACTCTAATGGTAGGGATACTTGACCCTACATGCAAAGAGTATTACTTAAATCCTTTTGAAAATTTGTATGTACACGAAATTCAGATGTAAGTTAAAACTACTGAATTGAAAACATCTTTATTATCAAAAAGCTAATATAAAAAATTAAATAATATGACAATTATAAAACGCAGTAGCTATTAATAAAGTCTAGTTAATAAATTAAATTATTATAGTCATTAAATTAAATCTGGTTAATAAATTAAATTTTTCTAGTCATTAAATAAATTCTAGTTAATAAATTAAATTATTCTAGTCATTAAATTAAATCTAGTTATTAAATTAAATTAGAGTAAAATTTCATAAACAATTAAAACATTGATTTATTAAATGATAAAAATTACAGCAATGGAACTGGGAACCTAGCAACTACACAAGAACATTGAAGAATTGAAGAAAAGCAGAATGTCATCAAAATGAAAAAAAAATCTAAAAAATGTTGCATAACACAAGAAATTGAGAAGCTTCATGGACTTACTCGGGTCTTCTAATATTTAAACAAGAATAAAAACAAAAGAATAAAAAATATAAGGAGAAAATTCAAATCAACAAAGAAATATGAACTCAATAAAAATGGCAAAGGTTTAATAAAACCAAACGATGACAAAAAGCTTTAGCAAAAGATTTTTATTATTGTAATAAATAAATAAAAATTCGCTCTTTCGCAAGCGAGGAAAAACTAGAATAAATAAATTTAAATTCTTCTTAAAACCTTTATTAAAATAATTAACAGTGGCCCTTGAAATTATCATATGAAAAAGAAATTTTATTCATTAAAATAATTACTTACAAAACATTTTAAAATAATTATTCCCAATATTTGAGCGGCCATATTGGCGAAAAACTGCACCAGAAAACTGGTCCCAACCACAAAACGTGCTTCGGTAGGCCACGACATCGAAGTTGCAATGGCTTTTGATAGGGGCAAGTATACCTACCTTTTTAGGGTCAAGTATCCATAACTTGACTTTTTCTAAATAATCTGAAAATTAAACCACTTAGAATTAAGATACTGCATAACATTTTATATCAAATTATAGCTAGAAGTATGCTTAAAATTCAGAAATTTTTTAATTCCCAAATCAGGAGCCCCAAAGCGTATTTCTCTACACACCACTACGATGGCTTTTCAGATTGGAATGAAAATCCCTTGCAATAGACCATGTGACCAAATTTAAAATAGAAATGACACGCACAAATTACTAATTATCTCACAATCAGTGAAAATCACGTAGGGTCAAGTATCCCTAGTGGCCCTTATATATTAAGATGAACTTTATAACATTACAAAATTGATAGTTTTTATAAAATACAAAGTATAAGAAATATAATCGTTTGTTGTAGAAAAAATATAAGGCATTTAACATTAAAAAATCTTTTTCTCCTTTATTTTTCTTACTTTTAAGATCTTCTTAGAAAATGCTGCATTATTTTACTTTATTCCCATGTAATTTATCCACTCATATAAAACGGTTAGCATAGAGTCCTCAATATAATAAAATTTTGCCCTTTCCAAATATGATGACGATTCATCAATAGCCTCAACAACTCTAATGCTTTGTTCTCTTCAAAATATTATATAGTGTGATAAAATTCAAAATCCTCATTAGTGTATAACTATTTTTAAAGTGTATTTTACTTTAACTGTGACTGTGAACTGAACAATCTCAACAGTTTTGTGCATTTCTGATCTACCCGGTCTTTAGATATAAGACTAATAATTTAACAGTTTCTGTTATTATCATTGAATAACGAAAGTTTCATGAGTATTATTCTTTCAAGAATACATGATGTTTTTGTGCATTTTATAATGTGAAATGTTTTTTTTGTTTTTCTTTTCTTTCTCTCTTATTTATTTTTTTCAATTATGTTTAGTATTATTTAAATATTACTATTTTCCTTTTTATTTTTAAAATTGCCATTTATTTTTTTTCTTTTAAACTTATTGTTCTTTTTTCAGCGTAAATACTGTTTTGAGTTTCATGTTTCTGAGTTTACAGTGTTTGTTTATTTTTATTTTCATTGTTCCTTTTTGTCAAGCCCCATCACACAGCTATTGACATGTATTCTTTTCATCTGTATCCTCGGCACTATACATTTTTTTGCGATCCTTAATAAAGGTGATGTTTTCATACCTAATCAAACATTCCGTAGCCATAATGATTACAGGTACTGGGAGTATGAGACGGTGATCTATATACAGGTTACATCACGTTACCAACCTATTGTATGCGAAATTGAAATATCGACAAATAAGTTAAAACTTTAAAAATCGTCACTATTAATCTTATTTTCACATATATATCACACACATCTTTTTTACACACTTACTAATTGACATGTAAATTTAGTACGGATATATTTGCTTAAGAATTGAAATTTTTGCACGAATCTTGTTTTGTAACATTTAGAAACATCTTTAAAGCCGGTGTATTATGCATTCATTTCAAGCGTATTAAATTAAGCTATTAGCACGAAAAAGCATTTGTTTTGTTATGAAGAATCAGTTGACCAAAAGTCGATTGATGCATTTTATGACTATTAAATTATAAAAACATTCTAAAAACCTGCTTTCTTATGCATTAATGTTTCTGTAAACATATGAAAATAATTTTTAAGGAGCAACAATAATATGCTTTATAAATAATTTCTCAGGATCACGAAAACTCTCACAGGGAAATATTCTTCAAAATTTGCAAAATATTTGTTATGAAGATCATCTTGATTTACACGTTTCACTAAAATTTGATAAATAACTATTTTTATAACTGAATTTATTTTCATTTGTCAATAATTAATGCTCCATTTTCTTAATAATTTTCTATCTCCCGGATCGTGCGAAAATATTTTTTTTCATCCAAAAAAGGGGCGGTGAAGAGTAAGAGGTTAAGAAAAGTTTTATGATGTTAGTGATTCATGAATTTACGTATAAACGCAGTATAATAAAAACTTATTCAAATAACGTAATTCTTATATTTCACTATAAGAACTTATTCTTATATTTCCCCTTTTCTGGAAAATTGACGTTTAGGTGTAAGGCACGGTAGTTTTTAATTTTTCATAAATAATTGCAAATAAGTGACAGTATTTCCATTAAGATGATATATTTCGATCTCCTATTTTTGGAATATTTTGCGTTTCTAATTAATTAATTCTATAGATTGAGACATAATAGTGGCAATTAGAAGAAGACCACTGTTATTTGATTTTCATTTGTCACCGTTTTCATTTAAATTACCGAAATTTTATTGTTATTAATAA
The DNA here is from genome assembly GCA_013235015.1 of Araneus ventricosus. NCBI lineage: Eukaryota > Metazoa > Arthropoda > Arachnida > Araneae > Araneidae > Araneus > Araneus ventricosus. The sequence continues at coordinate 596,939 of BGPR01000071.1, forward strand.
TTTTTATCGTGTCATAGTTGTTATTAAATCAATTTCTCGTCCACCCGTTTATCCGTAATTATAATAATTATGTTCCTAAAAAGCAAAGTTTCTAGTCAATCCTGTTATTTAAAACATCATCTTTCATCAGAATACGATGACTGCATTTTATAGATTAAAGGGGAAAGATTAATGCGTTTGTAAACATATAATTCACATTTTTTATAGCTTAATAAGTAGGCAAAGAAATAGTGCTTCAAAGGCGAAAGACTTATATTAATGAAAGCTTGAAGAATGAGCCTCGTGTAGACAAACCAGGTTGTACACAGAATTAAGAGCATTTATACAATAAAGAATATTCAAAATCATAAGCAGCAACACCAAAAAAAGCTCGGAAGTCAATTATTTTATTAGCATTTTTAATAATTATATACACATTGTATCATGTTAGAATACATTGTCTAATTAACAAATCAGAATAGTTTTGATGAAAACTGAGGTTGAATTTTTAAAAATATTTCTCCGAAAGGAATTTTGAAAAAATCAGTAGAATTATATGGATGATTATATGTTAATGGAATACATTTATTAATAAATATTTTAATGGATTAATTGTGATTAAGCACTTTTTCTTATAATAATTATATGTAAAACATACATTCTTTGAATTTTCTATCTATTTTTTCTGTAAGGAGAGAAACGTTATAAAATACCTTAATTTTAACAGTGATGTTATTAAAAACAAAAGAGTTCTTGAAAAAGAATTTTAAAGAATCGACAAGATAAAGAAACTTTATAGTTAGAATAAACAATTTTTAGGCTATTTCAATACAATTTAATTTATTTTAAATGCTTATTTTTTACATTTTATATACAACAATGTTTTATCTTACTAATACCCTCTAAATTAACCCTTTATTAGCTAGGAAATATTTCCTCTGTATCTTTTTATTGGATAAAATTCCATTTAAAAAACGGTCTAGAATACCTAAATTATATCAATTATATGAGAATCGTCATTGCTAATCATTATTATAAATCCAACCGCTTAAGTATCATTTTAGTCCTATACTTTCAAAACATCATATCACGCTATAAGACAAAATTCCTTTATATTTACATTTGAATTTAATTTAATGCAAAAATATTAATATTTAATGCCCGCCGATCCCCGCTTGCTTCATTTTTTCTTCCAAAAAATCCCACTCTGCAGCCATCCCGACTCTTTTTCACCTGTGGCACAAAAAATGCCACCCACAAATCCACAATCCCTTCTCCTATTCGTCAATTGCTCCGTCGGATCATCTGAGCCCGGGCACTCATCATCATCATCATCATCATGATGGCATTCAATTCCGTTTCCTCCAATCAGAGCGTCGGGCGGTTGTTTCGAGTAAATAAAAAAACATTAGCGTCGGCAGAGGAAATTACAGGGGAGAGGGATACTAGAGGCACGAAAGTGGTTTCAGTGAGGGCGGTATTTGTCTCTAAAAGTGACAGCAACCCCTCTGCCAAACTCTTGCTCTTCTTTTCAATTATTGTAATTCCCGCCATTCTTTTCCTTTCTTATAAAAAAGGGCAGCTTTTTTATATCTCTTTCGCCTTTCTCTCTCATGCGGGATGAGCTTTTATATCTCTTTCTCTCCCGTGGCACGTTTGGCAGATAGTTTACGAGAATTTTGCCTTGAGGTTCTGATAGAATACACATCATTTGGAGGAATCTTGGTCAGAGACGAGATGTTCATTCTCATAACATACTGCCATAATAAACTTTATTTTTTTAAATTTAGAATTGCTTTTTTAGTAATGTAAGCATTCATTGGTGTATAGTCGTGGCTACGGTACAAACGGATTTGAAGTTATATAATAGGATTAATGATTTGTAGAATTCAATTAAAGTATTAAGATTTTCAAGCATATAAGCTAAATGAATTTTGAATCCATGGTGGATGGAATCTCATAAACTTGATATACTTAGTTGAAACTGGAATAAATTTTATGCGATAATATTAATGACAAAAATTTCAAAATTAATTTCATTCTTAATGATTATAATAACACTGTTTTTCTTTCTTCTCCATTTCTTATAAACGAAAGAGTACATTTGTTTCCTTCCTCATATAAAAAAGGCAACCTTATATATATATATATATATATATATATATATATATATATATATATATATATAGTTAAATATTTTCCAAACGATCAAAATTCAAGTAACATTTTCAATATAAACACTTATTAAACTAATAATTAAAATTAAAAATAAAATGCTATTACCTTATTAATAATCTTACAATGAAATACAAAAAGATACATAGATTATAAACTAATGTATTAATACTAGTTAGATTATTATTATATAATTTGAGTTTAATTATAATTTTTAGATTAATATATGTATACATTGAAAATATAACACACGTTTTGATTATTTGAAATATTTAACTATATATATGAGAAAATTTTCTATAGGTACTTTTGGCAGTAATTTATAATTTTGATTATTGGATAATTTAAATTTAGATGTGTAATCAATTAAAATTCTTAAAATGGATAAAATGACAAGCTCGTCAAAAGTCGAGCTGATCATTTAAATTGTTAAAAACCCCATATTTGGATTGTCGTTTTCAATTATTAATTTAATCTTAACAGTTAACAGTAACAGAAATAATATATGTTCAAACGCTTTCTAAAGGTACTTTTGGCATTAATGTATAATTTTGATTATTGGGTAATTTAAATTTAGATGTGTAATCAGCTAAAATTCTTAAAATGAGTGTTTGATGTGTTTTTTGTTTTTCTTGTGAATAAATGTGTTATTATTATTACATATATATTGTTTTTTTCTACCATGAGGGATGAGTTTTTACATCTATTTTTTCTGTAGCACGTTTGATAGATATTTTACGAGAATTTCGCCTTGAGGTTCTGGTAGACTACACATCATTTGCAGGAATCTTGGACAAAGATGGGAAGTTCGTTCTAACAGCATAATGCCGTAATAAACGTTATTTTTAAAATTTAGAATTGCTATTTTAAAGCAGTGTATGCATTCCTTGGTGAAGCTTCACTACTGGCTGCAGTTCAAATGGTTTTCACGTTATAAGAGAAGTGATGATTTGTAGAATTCATTTAATTTATTGTGATTTTTAAGCAATGCTAAACTAACGCTTCTTCGTTTAAATGAATCGGATAAACTTTATATACTTCTTTAAAAGATTGTTATTGTTTTTTATTTTAATCAAAATTTAATTAATTAATTTTGCTAAATTTTAAGAATTATAACTATTATTTATTTATTTACTTCTTTAAAAGAGGTATAAATTTTTTAACAGTGTCCTTTGTATGTGATAACGCTAGTGGCAAATAATCAAAGTTAACTTTATTTTTAATAATTGTAAATCTCACCATTCCTTAACTGTCTTATAAAAAAGAGAATATAATCTGTATATCTCTTTTATTCAAATTGAATTTCAGTGTGTTGTTACTTCAGTATCTTTTTTACTGTGATACGTTAGGGAGAAAGCTTATGAGTATTCAACCGTAAGCTATGAGAAGAGGAATACTCATAGTTTTCGAAGTATTCTTGGTCATTCGCAAATAGATGCCATGCTTATTCTGAAAGAATACTGTTATTAATAGAGTTTTTCTTTTAAAATCGTTTTTAAGTAATATATGCATACCTCGGTGTATCGTCATAACTGCGGCCTAAATAATTTTGACGTTATAACAGAACGGTTGGTAAGATTTAGTTTAGTAGTTATGATTTGCATGCAATTATGTTAAATGAAGTTTGTCAGTTTAAAGGTGCCAACAATCTTCACGTATTTCATCAAAACTAGTATAAGTTTAATAATATACATGGTTTTTGAGTTAGATATAACTAGCGACTAAAAAATGTTATAAAAGAAAGTTACATAATATACAAAAAAAGACACTTTTTTCTTCGATAATAGTTTCCAAAGTGATAGCCAAAAAACCGCAAAATTACGAAATAATGAAACAAGAAAGCCAAATGTCTGTGGATAAGGTATTTTAAATAGGCTGATCGAATAGGTGTAGTGGCATAACTCATAGCTAAAATCACTTTTTAATACAACTTATAAGTGAATTTATTTGATGAGAGAATGAAATAAAATGGAAGAGATATCACCCCTGACTGTTTTTGAAATAAAAAAATGAAAAGAAAAACTTATAAACTTTAAGAAGTCTTTTCTCAAACCAAGTGGAAACATTGGATTCTTCTGTTGAAAATTCAGATAAATCCCACTTCAGAAATATTGCTTTATTATTTATCCAATATTTCTTTCTTATTATTTCAGTTGCAACACAACAACTGGATATGAAAAACTGAACTTAAATAAAAGAAGGATTAAATTCAGCTTACCTTGTATAAAAATTGTCTATTTTTATATCGTATAATATATTAAACTAACGGAATTTTGTTCGGGAATTTTGATTAAAAGTTTAATTAGGCATATTATCTTTTTCACAATTTAAATGAAGATTTATTTAAAATAAAAATAATTTACCAAATATATAGAATTGTGTTGCTTAAATTTATGGATATCTATCACTCGGATTGGTTTTTCACGAGAATTATTGTTTTGATCTCTAAAAGAGACTCTAAGTTTTCTAACACGTTTCTTACATTTTTGTGGGGTATTTATTATTTATTTCCCAAACAATTGAAACTTAAATATCTGCTCTATTACTATACAGATTTTAGGGAACAAAATCAAACCCAGCTTCAAAGCTAGATCGTCAGAACACCGATTTCCCTTACTCAAAAAATCGTTCTCATACATAGCTAGCCTGTCCAAACATGTTTCCTAAGAAATTTTAAAGTTGAAAAACCGTACTCTAATTCTTCATAATTACAATGGACTGTAAGCGTAATAAACACAATTTATATTCTGCTGAGACATTAATAGTTAGATTAGATAAACTAAATGACTATAACAGGCTTGAATTCAATAAAAGAGATATCGATATTTATTTTTCACAGTTCTTAAATTCTGTGTTGTGAATTTTTGAATACATGAAAGGTAAATTATCTGTACTTAGAATTTATTTTTCAGCTATTTTTTGGTTGCTATCAAAATTTAAACCTATAAGTGTTTTAAGTTAATATAAGTTAAAATTAAAACCTATTGTGTCTAAAAAAAAGACACAACATGAACTTCTTTTGTGAAGAATTATGTTGATTTTCTTTGAGGCACAGTACGAAGCTCGCATCTCTTCTTCAGAGTCAGTTAAGCATATCTACAGAATGCTTTAGGTCTCTCAGCTCTTAGGATATGACTAAGATGCTGTCTAAGGTGCAGTTGGAGCTCTTGCACCAGAGTTACTGTTGTTCAGTTTTTATGTTACGGAGGTTTGGTGTCGTAATTTAATAATTTTTATAATAATTTTTTTTAATAATTTCAATCTGAAATGGTTTATCAAACAATAGTTGAACAAACTTGTCGCATTTCTAGTTCTTAAATCAGACTTTTTAGTATTTAATTTGAAGCCATAACGACCGGGTGTTTCAAATATTATGATTTTTTTATTATTTAAACAGCAAAATTTTATTATCAAGAAATGACAATCTTCTTATGTATTCATCAAGAACGGAGAATCAGAAATATCAAAAAGATTTGTAAAGAATATTTAGTACCAAATCAAGATATTAGATTCCGTAACCACGCTGTTTTTAAAATTTTCAGGTGCCACAATATAATTGGGCTTGGAAAATTGTGAGTACAAGCTGAAGATGTGCCATTTTGGGGGCTTTTGGTTTGGATAAATCCGGAAAAACATCTTTACATTCGAAAGAGATTGTTCCAGAAAGATTTTATATGAGCTATCATTAATAAAAGCAGACTTGTTTAAGACATTAAGCAATTTTTTATTCACTGGGTAATTTTTATAGATAATAAATTGAGCCAGAAAATAAATTGATCATACGTTCATATCGGAACTGAAATATGATTATAAGTGATATAAATTTTACTTGAGTCATCTTCTTAATACGATTGAAATAAAATTACACTCATTTTCATGCCGATTTTCTGTTATATTTTTTAAATAAACTTTTTTTATCATATGATATTTAACTTTGATACCGTGATGACTTATGTATAATCATAGCTGATTGGCATATAAAACATTATGCTATCATTAAAAATAGAATTTGCATATACTGCACCATTATTTAAACAAATTTAATATATTCATTATGCGGAATGTTAATGTTTAATAATTGCTCAAAATTAATTCTAACTGCTGAGTACTTTTTTGCTTATAACATATAGTTTGGACATTTCAACGCATGCAACGACAATGGTTTATCGAAATATGAAATTTTTAATTACATCCCTCATACTTTTAGACAATGCAATAGGAAAAACGCGCTTTCTGGAATATTAATAATGAAATTCGTTCCAGAATTTACAATTGATACTTTTTATTTTCACTATATAATTGGATAGCTCTAAGTAATGGGAAGTCAGATAAATGGAATGATATTTCAGTAGTCACTAATTATTTTAGTAAATAATAAGCTTCAGACGCTTCGGAAAACAATTGAATTCTTAAAAAATCAAGATTCAAGATGCTGATATGATTATATAAGAACCATTTTTTCGATACTATACTTGAATAGGCGCAACAGATGTAATGGCAAAGAAGCTGGCAGAAAGATAGAGATCTGCTATTAATGTCAGAGTTATTAAAAAGTTACGAAAAAAGTTTTGTTACGAAAAAAGTTTTGGAGCTGGCTCATAATAATTGCACGTTACAAATTTACATTCATTAAAAGTCGAAACTTTTAAATAGAAAAAGTATATGAACTATATTGGGATAAAAAATATTGCCCACTATTTTTATTTTTACCATTATAACGAAATGTTTCTTTAAATTGCAAGGAATATATTTTCGTATAATATTGTATCTATCATATGTTTGGCGCAGATATAGTCAAACATGGCTAAAGAGACAAAAAAATTTCAAACCTCTTAGTGATGTAAGCTTCGAAAAGGAAAAATTCGACGAGGTTAAATTTGAATCTTTTGAAACTTTTTTTAAGTAAATAAGTGCTTCTTTTAATGTTTTTTTACATTTATTTTGTTTTGTTTTGTTTCATAATTGTAGAAACATAACAATTGGTTAGTAAAATTATTGACTCGAAGGAAGTTTAAAATTTTTTTAACTATGAGATTAATTTTTAATGAATCTACTTTATTGAAAAATTTAAGCTTAAAGCTACTTTTTAATATTTTTTCCCACATTCCTTACAATTAATTAAGCAGATTTCAACAAAACTTTTATTGAAAAATAAAAAAACGATTAATTTAATTTAATTGTCATGACCGTAAACTTCGGTATTTGTGAGTAAAATTGGAACTATTATCAAATATCAAATCGACTTTTGATGGCTATGTAGTGTAAACTTCGTATGCAAGAAAATAAGAATATATTTAATATTAGCAGTCGATGAAATGCCAACGTGCACATAATGAAATGCATTATTTAAAAATCTCTTATAAAATTTTAATGTAAATATACTTTTATATAAAATAGTATAATACACAAAATACTTTTATCTGTAACTTCATTTTTTAATTAAAATGGAAATATCATTTGCGCGAAACAATTTTTAAAAACCCTTGAAAGTCAATTTTTTCCAACAAGTTACTAAAAATTTTTAAAGAATAGTAAAATATTTAATTGAACATTGCGAATAGCAACCCAAAGGCAAATAATTAAAAGGATTTTAAAAATCTAAAATAACTGCATTCAATAGGAAACGTAAAATTAAGGATAAAAGGATCTTCTCTAAGTATAGAAACATAGTTCCTAATTAATAAAAATTAACAACTTAATTAATTGTCACGAACCTTCAACCTTAATTATGCTTCATAACAGAAGGGAGTTCTATATCGAACAAACTACTTGTGAATTTCGCTTTTTTCCCTTTTGTCTATATAGATTTTTCGAATGGGTAGGCTATTTGTATTTTCTTTGAAAGGAATATTTTTTTCAATTGAATACGATGAAATACGAATGTAAATTTTGAAGAAATTCAATAACTTCAAATAGTTTTTAATTAAATTGGCTCAGTCCGGGAGGAGCTTCATTTAATAAGAAAGTCAAAAAAAAAATGCAACGAATGGATGAGTGCTACTGTACAATAATTATCTTATTGATCGCATTATTAAATAAGTTAAGCTTATTTTAAATTTTGCATAAAAGAATAACGAAAATCTACGCATTTCAAATATTAATAAACATTAATTTTATTGCTGTTATTATAAACCTTTATAAACATATTTACTTTATTGTTAAATTAGTTGAAGTAAAAATATAAACCTCTCTGATGAACCATATTTTTAGAAATATTTATATTTTGTTGTTAATTTGATTTGCAGCTTACTTTCGACATGAAATCTAACGAGCTATGAAACAACTCATTTTGAAGTTTACTATGCTTGAAACCAAACATTTGTTGGTTTATTTTCTCGGACGATATTTTCATTTCGTTATTTATGTTTTATTATACATTCTTCAACATCTGATTCTCGTCATTCTCTTCATCTTCTCATTCAGCATCTGATTATGATAAAAAAAATCCCTTTCGGCAAGCTGGAAGGCAAAGGTGGATTCCTTTATGTTAATGCTACAAAAGTACACATTGCAATACACGCTGTGATTCTGTTTTCATGACATTTAGCTTTTTACTATATCAAGGTTTTATCGTTCTACTCAAAAGGTTATGCTAGAGTTATTGATCAGTATATTGGTCAAATTTTTCTTATATACCAACACATAATCATTCAACAGGTAGGAGTCATAAAGAAATAAACATCCGAGCAGTGCAAATATGCCTAGATAACATTAGGCCAGCCTATCTGAAACAGTAACAAGAAATTGACTCTTGACACAATTAAAGAAAGTGTCTAGATTTATAAATTAACTTATTTAATCTAGGTTACAATATAATTGTGCGAACATTACTATGTCATATGATAAAATCACATGACTTGAAACATTTAAACACTATTAGAATGGGTTCATTTGGAGAACTCCCTGGTTACAGAGATAATAGTCACTAAATTTTTAACACATAAGAGAATAAAAATTATTAAACATTGTGAGTGGAAAATTAAATGCGTGCATTTAAAGCGTAGGATATAAATGCAGACATATAGAACAGTGAATTTAAATCTCCATCGACAGTTAAAAGCAGAAAACTTCAAAGCAAATTTAAAGTTAATGAGATATTTTTCAATATAAAAAAGGATAAAGGGAACTTTTATTTAAACATCTATAATTTTTGGGTATTTTATATTAAATTTATTAAACAAATCTTGGTGCCGCCATGTTTAGTTGAATACCAAATTAAAGTAATCAATCAAATTAACTAATCATCAAATTAACTGTTTGATTAATTAAAATAAACCATTTACTTAATTAAAAGTAAATATTTAATTAATTGTAACGAAATCTTCACTAAAACCTTTTTTATGGCTCATAGTATTTGCCAGCAATCTTAATCTTATAATTATCTAATAATTATTTTAATTTAAATAACAGTCCTTGTGGCGATGTATGTATGTTTCACATCTCCTCCTAAACCACTGGACTGATTTCAACCAAACTTTGCGGAATTTTTATTAAAGACAAGAAAAAGGTAACTTTCAACTTTTCAAAGCCCAAAAGTTACTTAAAATTTCAGTTAATTAAAAATTAAACAAGTCGTTTTTCCGCGATATCTTAGGAGAATATTATCTCAGGAAACTATTTTTGCACCATATTAAATTTTAGAAAATTAGCTTTTCATTGACAAAAATTTCATTTCCAAACAATTTCTTTCTATCATTTGAATATTTCTTTATTGTTGAAGAACAAAACTAGTATGAAGAACTGTTGTCAGAATACATTAACAGAATTCTGGACAAATTCTAAAAGAAAAATTTAAAAGTAGACGACTAACAATTTATATCAGGAACAACTATTGATTTCATTTATTTTCATACATTAAATTAATGAATAATTAACTAGTTAATTTAATTATTTCAAAATATTCATTAAAATCTTCCTTTTATTTTCGTAATTGTTAACAAAACTTGAAGTACCTATATAACAAATAATAATTTATGGAGAAAACGGTTGTTTTTTAAAATAGTCTGTTTCAATCGATATTCTCATTATATTTAAAAACGTTTCAGTTAAAAAAGGAATTTCTGTATTTTAATTTTTATACAATAGTAGTTTTTAATTTAAAAATATTAGACATGAATAGCATTTTAATCCGGAGCAATGCCAGGTATATCAGTTTGTTTACCATATAAAAAGTAGAAGTGAATGCGGCTGATGGGAGCTCATAACTTCTAAGTAATGCTTGCTGTCACAAAAACTTTCAATATAATCGTAATATCTTCAATCGTAACGGAGCTATGGCGAAAAGATAAATTGGGGAGGGGGAGGGTTGAACATCTCTTTTCAGCTCATAACGTCTAAGGAATTCTATCTGCAAAAACACTTTCAGTTAAAAGTTGTTCGTTATGATTAGGTGACAAATTGCCTAATTAAAATTTTCTTTCTATCTTCAATCTTAACGGAACTAAGGGGAAAAGATAAATTGGGCGGGGGGAGGGGGGAATTGAGCATCAGTTTTCAGCTCATAACTTCTAAGCAATTCTAGCTGCCAAAAAACTTTCAATATAAAAGTTGTTCGCTATGATAAGGTGATAATTCTCCTAATTGAAATAATGTCGTAACACAGCTATGAGGAAATCATAAGTTGTGGGCGGGTATTGAAAATAGCTTCTTAGCTCATAACTTCTAAAAAATTGTAGCTATCAAAAAATTTCAATGCAAATGTTGTTTGTTATGATGAGGCAATAATTCGCCAAATTTGAATTTTCTTTCTATTTTGAATCGTAAGGGAATTATGGAAAAATAAAATTTTCAGCCCCCCGGCCCTCCTCAGCATTTTCATCCTCTTTGAGTTGGTTAGCCCATCTATAAACTCGGTCGAGGTTTTCACCTCGAAGTCCTCACAACATATCCCTCGCCGGTTAAAATCTGAAAAAAATTACTCTAGATACGGTGTTCATAAGATAACATGGGCAAAAGCGTTATACATGTCTCTATAATAATAAGGAAAAGAACATTTCGTCCTCTATTCTCATAAGGATTAGAGCTGCAAGAATGAAATCGGGTGGAAAAGATTGCAAGTGACGAGAGCTTTCGAACAAATAGTAACATGCATAGGTTGAAAGGTACTTTAAGTTAGGGGGAGAGGTGGGGAGAGGAGGGAAATCACTTTTCATCTCATAACTTCTAAGCAATTGCAGCTATCGAAAAAGTTTAAATGCAAACATTATTCGTTCTGATAAGGCGATAATTCGCCTAATTTGAATTTTCTTTCTATTTTCAATTTGAAAGGAATTATGGGAAAATGAAAATTTCCACTCCCTTTGAGCTGAATACCCGATCTACGAACTTGACCGAGATTTTCATCATCCTTACAACATATCCCAAGCTGCTTAAATTTAAATGAAAATTACTCCAGTTTTCGTGTTCACAAGATAACATGGGAAAAAACATTATATATATAAGAAGTAAAACATAACAGAAAAACAATAAAATATAATAAAATAAGCAAACTTTCATATCAAATTCGAAAAGATATGAAAAAAAAAATTGAAAGTATATCCGACTAAAGATAAAATGCGAATAGTAACAGAAGGATATATAGATATATCAAATATACAATGAATGCGCTAAAAGCTGCAATTCCAAAAGGCGTAAGTTGGGCGTAAGTTGAAGGGGTGTTAACAGGGTATCGAGTTACAAGTTTCTCGCTTAACTTTGTTTGTTGCACAATATATATATATATATATATATATATATATATATATGTTGGGAACGATGAAATGGAAGAGCGATCGCGATAGAAAGCGTAGAGAAATGGTGAAAGAAATCAGTAAAATACGAAAAACCAGTGAAAAATGTCTAAAAGATGCCTTTTCGAGGTAAAATATCAGACATTGTCGACTTGATTGACCCTACTGCGAAGATTATACTTCGCATCGACATCTCTCTGATAAACAATCCTTTACTTACATCTTAAATCCATTAATCAGAGGTTCGTAAAATGAGGAGGGAATTTTATTAATATCGATGCTATTTCTTAAGTGCATGATTTGCTTTTTGGCAGATTTAGTGTTATTGCAAATTTTGCTGATTCTTATAAGTTGATTTTTAATTGTGTTTTTTGTAGATTTTATATGAGATATTAGAGTTCCAAAAAATAAGTTTATTGACTTTAAACTTGAATTCGTTTCTATTGTCGTGAATGTCAATTTTTTAAATCGTTTTTGTGGTCTAAGTATAAATCAAGAAAAATCGCTGGAGATTGCTTGTTGCTGGTTTTAATTAGTTTGAGTTTTTCTGGGTAGATGGCATTGCAAATAGAGCTGAAGTTTTGAAAATTAAAAATTATTATATCGTCAATAAATCGGAAGGCAGAGCGGAGTTTTAAAATGAAGTTCCTTTCGAAGAAATGAAGAAAGAGGTTGGCTAGTAAAGATGAGAAATTTGTTCCTTGTGGGATATCCTTTTATTTGTTGGAAAATATTTTTTCCGCTAAAGATAAAGTTATTGAATATGCAGTAGTTGATGAGGTTTTCTCAGAAAGTTAGTGGGATTGTAAAAAGATTTTTAAGATAATAGAAATAGTTCAATAATACCTCTTGCAATTTATTTATTGGATACTTGTGGAAAGATCTTGAAAGTCGTAGGTTTTTATTGTATCAATTTTGTTATTATTAAGGAATTCAATTACTTTGTTATTGTTTTTGATAATCCATGTAAAATTTTCTTGCTCAATATGATTTAGGATGATATTAAGATGTTTTGAAAAAATGGTTCCAGGTTTGTTCATGTAGGTGTTAGTGCCTCAGGTGATATATCTGAATTTAATTGGCTGTTTATGAAATTTTGGATATATAACAATATATGGTAGATTATTATTTGCATTGTGGAATTTAATTTTTTTTAAGTGCTGGAATTTTTTTCTTAATGCTGATAATATTTGATTTATTGAGTTTGTAAGTTTCTGATGGTTTTAATTCCTTGTCTAAAATTTCGCCATAGAATTTTTTGGAGATAATTGCAAAGTTGCCGACCACTTTTTCAATAGGGGGATGAATTATTCTTGCAGAGCTTTGATATTATCCTTGATGTTTCGGTCGTTATATTTTGCGTAATTAGGATTGTCTCTTTTGTAATTGTCTTTATATATATATATATATATATATACACTATATGCCCAAAAGTATCCGGACACTTGCAGATTTTCACATTTTTTAGAATTCCTCCGGAATGGTTTAACCGACTGCCTTTAAACTTCGGACATGTAAAGAATAGACAATAACTCACATTTTACATTGAAGATTCGGTCCTGAGGGCAATTAGGGGGCGTCTACAAACTGATGAAGACAAAAACGTTTTTGGCCCACCCCGCTTCACAGAATACTGATAACAAGAGGAAACTTTCAGAAATGGCATATTATTTACAGGATCAATCAATCAGGATTACAATCAATGTGCATATTATTTACAGGAATTTTTGTAAACTCAGCGCAAATATTTGGGAAGATATAAAGGTTTTCATAAAAAATCTTAAATTTTCCCACCTGTGTTTTGCTTATAACATGCAGAGTTTTCTATTATATTATACGAAACTTACAGAAAAGATGACAATATGTTAGAGAAGCATTTGTGTAAAACTTTGGAACAGAATTGTTGAATGTTACAGGAATTATGAGCAATTTTAGTAAATAGTGTTTTACTGCGCATGCTCGAAACATAGTGTAATTTTTCTTTCGCAACTTTAAAGCCAGATATATAGGGCAACTTATATAAAAAAATTCAGTTCAATATCATTAGTATTCAGAAAGATATCGGCATTACAACGAGCAGAATTTTAGCTCCTGTCGAAGAGAAGCTAAAAGATGAGGGGTTGTACACAAATTGGTAGTTTTTAAACTTATATCTTTAAATAGTTATATTGAATTTTATAGTGGTTAGAATTTTCTGAATACCCATGAACTCATCTAATATTCGTAACGAATAAAAAAAAATATATATGTAGAATTATTAAAATATTTTAAGAAAAGAAATTAATTAGATAAAAAATCGTTTCGTCATAAAATAAATATATTTAAAAATATCGTTTGGCCGTAAAATTGTAATATGCATCTTGTTAATAATCAGATAATAATATAATTAAAGTAATAAAATGTTTCTTATTTATAGTGCCTAATTAGCTGGAATTTAAGTTGTGCACATAATTGATAAGTGTTCATGGGTATGCAGCAAATTCTAACCGCTATACAATTCAATATAACTATTTAAAAATATGAGTTTAAAAAATATCAATTTGTGTACAACCCCTCATCTTTTAGCTTCTCTTCGACAGGAGCTAAAATTCTGCTCGTTGTAATGCCGATATCTTTCTGAATACTAATGATATTGAACTGAATTTTTTTATATAAGTTGCCCTATATATCTGGCTTTAAAGTTGCGAAAGAAAAATTACACTATGTTTCGAGCATGCGCAGTAAAACACTATTTACTAAAATTGCTCATAATTCCTGTAACATTCAACAATTCTGTTCCAAAGTTTTACACAAATGCTTCTCTAACATATTGTCATCTTTTCTGTAAGTTTCGTATAATATAACAGAAAACTCTGCATGTTATAAGCAAAAAACAGGTGGGAAAATTTGAGATTTTTTAAGAAAACCTTTATATCTCCCCAAATATTTGCGTTGAGTTTACAAAAATTCCTGTAAATATTATGCACATTAAACATTACCATTTCTGAAAGTTTCATCCTGTTATCAGTATTCTGTGAAGCGAGGTGGGCCAAAAACGTTTTTGTCTTCATCAGTGTGTAGACGGCCCCCTAATTGCCCTCAGGACCGAATCTTCAATGTAAAATGTGAGTTATTGTCTATTCTTTACATGTCCGAAGTTTAAAGGCAGTCGGTTAAACCATTCTGGAGAAATTCTAAAAAATGTGAAAATCTGCAAGTGTCCGGATACTTTTGGGCATATAGTGTATATATATATATATATATATATATATATACACATATTTTTATATAGAAATTTTCTGGAAGTCGTGTCATGAGAGCCCGTTGCAATAGGTAGATTTCCTATAGGGAATCTACCTAAAAAGTGATCCTATAACTTTGCCAAGAAGACCTAATTATATTTTAGTTAAATAAATGCATTGAAAACGGACAAAATTATTAAACTCATTTTTCATTTCCGCAGCATTATGTAATTTTTTTTGTGTTATTATATTATTTTTTGCACTAATTATCTATTTTATCAGTTTTTCTGTATAATTATATTAACACGTAAAATAAAAACAGTATTGACCAATGCGGTACCTTGAATGCAAATTTTCCTTATTGACGAATGTATTGCTTGATTCAACTTTAATAATTACATATGCTTAGAAGAATTTAATAACTCGCATAGTATTTGTATCTTTTCAATAATGATTGAGTAAACTGAAATTAAAACACGCATAAAAAAACACGTAAAAATACGTATATGAGATTCAAGAGAGCTAATTTCTTCTGGAAAGAAGTGTCGTTTATTAATTTTCATAGATAATATGACTATTTTTATATCTATTTTTATTTGTATGTATATTTTACTTCCGCGTTCATCAATCTAAACCCAGAATTGAAGAAAGATATGCGACAATCCGTGAAAAAAATATTTATTTGCAAATACGCAATACTAATAACAAGCTAAATCGATAGCATACCAATGAGATTGTTTGAATGTGCTCTCCTCTACTTTCTCGTATACTTAAATATTTTGGCGCGTTTCGTATTTAACCTCATGGTATATACTTAAGAGATTCGAATATGTGTTTGGACCATTTCCCTTTGATCGTTTGGGTCCAAAATTTGATAGAGATCTAACACTTTAATGTGAGGCGCACTAATTATCATCCATTAATTTAGCTCGTTGCGTCTTTCAGCTCACGTGTTTATATGCACACTGATGGAAAGACAGACAGACTTCCAGTAGACGGATTTCCTCCGAAATTTGATACGGATATAAAATTCTGGTGGACGGACAGAATACCATATTTCAACCGTCTAGTTCTTTGCGTTTCTGAGTTATTGTGCTCACAGACAAAACTATTCCAATTATGTTCTTTATTTGAATGAATCGCCTCTGAGCTGTAACAGTTATATTAAATATTCGAGAAATTAAATAAAAATTCAATATAAAAATCACTTTAAACAACTGTTTAAAATATATTTTGATGTATGCTTTGAAAGGATATCAATTGCTTCCCAAAGTTTGTGGTAGTGGCCAAACGTCCTCCCGTTGGTGTGGCGTGGAAGTTTGGAGAGGGGGTGCCAGCTCAGGTGTCGTCCTTGTCATATGACCGTGGTTCAAAATTACGAGGTCCGTCCCAAAATAGCAATCTTGTTGCTTCAAAACGGGACACTAATATAACTAAATTAAACTAAACAAACCCAGAGTTTGTGCTTCCAGCGTCATTGGCTTAAGAGGTGCGTTGATAATTCAGCAACTGGAAAAGAGTGTATTTCCATAAGTAGAACAGTCCACTGCCAATAAAAAAAAACTCCACCCGTTAAACAGGGAGAAAATTCTATAACTTCTACATGTTTTTTCTTATTAAAGAATGCATTGTTTTGTCTATGCATAATCTCTAAATAACAATAAATCGCAAATATTTTGGCAAAGAGCGCGTCGAAAACCAGATATTGCCAAGAAACTTTCACTGATAAAAGCAACAGCAAAACTAAACAATGTCGAACTATTGCCGCTCAGTTCTTTTCTATTTGTCTATTCATCTATTTTCGCTTCTGGATGATGCAGCACTTGTGTGCACACACACATCAGACCCAAACTTCCTTTCAGCACAGATTTAAACATAATATAAAGTAGGCGATTTATTTTTAGGCGAGTTATCATTCTCGGCGCTTGAAAGGCTGTTTAAAGAGATTGGGAGGAGTGATTAACAATCGCAATACATCCACTGATCACAGACTCATTTGGTGGACACCCTTCAGCGAATTCCAGCTGACACGCAGCACGGCACTTACACTGTTGACTAAGTACTTCTAATTTTATTTTCATGCTGCTTCAGGGTTGAGAAGAGTTAATTTAAGGTTTCACAGAAGGAAACTACGGCAGCATAGCCCTTCTCGAAACAAGACCCTTCCTTTTTTTGTGACTGTGCGCCGGCGACGAGTCTTACCTGCACAAAAGGCTCTTTTAGAGACTTATCAAAAAGGTAGTTTGTCTTCAGAATTTCGCCAGTTGTCAACGATTGGGCGAAGCGAGTTGGAAGCTTTGAGGACTGTCAGGCAGAACCGAAGATTGATGAGAGGTCTCGCACCTGAGAGGTGTAAGAGGCACACTTTCCGTCGCGCAGTCATTAAAATGCCGTTGTTAACGCACGATGCGTGGGTTTTTGTTAAATGTGCATATAAATAGATGACACGATGATTTAGCGTTTAAATAGCAACGCGAGATTGGGAAGGATGGTATGTGGAAGCTGCCGCTTGGAATTTATTTTCATGCAGAAAATATTGCTGAATTGCTAGAACACCCTCTCTTTTTGGGCAGATGTTTGAAAAGTTACATTTTGTTGTTGTTTTTCCCTCAGGATAAATTTTGGAAATTTGCCGAAATGTTTATTTTTATAGATATCAGTCAACTTTCCATTAAAAAGGAAACACATAATAAATTGCCTTTAAACGATATAAGCAATTAGGCGTACAGGTTAGTTTCCATTTACAGCAATATCATTCAAAACACCAGCAGTTTATTTATTAGTCTCTCTCTTACCCCACACACTCAGGACTTAAAACTGAAACTCCTTCACCTAGGAATTTAATTAACCTCCTAATTAAGCGACGCATGCTATTTGGTGTCTTTACTGTAGTTTGTATCCATATAAGAACGTAAAGGACAACTGAGATACTGAAGCATGTCTAAGTAAATTTTGTTTTTTAAGTAATTACTAATACTAATTACTTAAATTATAAATTTAAAAATAAAAAACGCTGTAATTTGATGCACGAGTGGGACATGTTATTTTTAGCCAATGGAAATCAAAATCATTCAAAGAAAGCAAAAAACTAAGAAAAATATATAAATATTCTGAGAGAATCGAATTAAACAAACAAGGAATCCATTCTAGTCCACTTTGTCAAGGGCTAAAGACTAAATTCGAAATAGATTCAAAAATGGATTTATTTTTAGCCAAGGGGTTAATATTTATCAGAAGATTGCATACAGGCAATAAATTCAAATTGGTTATTCTGAGTCCTTCAGAAGGTTTTATTTAGGCGTTATATATCAAACTCTAGGTACGTGTCCGGAGAAAAATACGGTTTCGATATCTAAAAGAAGGGACGGTGACAACAGTTTTCTCCAATGGAAATTTTGGCGTTGCATTGTAAGAAATAAATAAGTATTTGCCAAATAAAATAATAAATATACAGTTTCTTAAGAATGTCTGTCAATGCTTATTGATTCAATGCGAGTGTGTTTACCTATATGATGTTCCAAGTTGTATATAATATGTGGCATTTTATACGTCGCGGATACACATTACTGATTTGATATTTTAAAGTTATGATATCAGGATCAGGATACAGATATCAGGAAAATCAATACAAATATATCATGTATTGGAACAGATTGAACTCTGTTACTCGTATTGAACTAATGTTTTAACTATCAATAAACGCTGTTTTTTATTAATTATGAGAATTATGTAAGATGTTTCATTCGGCAGTTGTGTATTCATTCATCTCAATGCAATTTTTGCGGAGCCCAAATTTCCCCAGTTGGCGAAATTTGGTACTAATGTTTCTTTCTTCAGCAAACTGAAACCGTATTTTCTACTTCTCACAGAAAACGAATTTTATTTCATTTTACACAGTACTTTACCAGCTAGAAAGCTCAGAACATCATACGGTACTTTTTAGCCACCGTGTAATATACAATCTTTTAGCAGCATTCTTATTTTTTTCAATAAGAAGATTTAAATTTTGAAATGGTAATGTTGTATTTGTCTCAAATATCTTAGATAATAAAATTCAATAATTGAAATTTGTTGCCACGGTATTTAATTTTAAGGTGAGGCAAAGAAGAAAAAGTTCTTCAGTGCAGTTAAAGCAGCTTTGAAAAACATATATAATATTTGTGCTGACATAAAGAATCCACCAAAATATGCTAGTAAATGAGTCAGAAGTCTGGAAAAACATTTTTCGAGTATAATATTAGAGTAAATTCATGTGATGTCATAGACACATGACAAACATAACTGAACATGTAATCTCGCATCTAGCAGCACGCTGTAATGTTCAGTGCTGTGATGTAAAGCTCGTTGCTTACATCTGCTCCTGGAACATCACTTGATTAGAATTATGTCAGGATGGATTGACTCCATTTCAAAGTGTCACTTATCAAACGTTTTAGTTAAATTTATTTTCTTATATTAACGACCCGTTTTGAAGCAACACGGGAGGCTATTTTGGGACGGACCTCGTAATTTTGAACCACGGTCACATGACGACCCCTTATCCAAACTACATAAGCGGGAAGACGCTCTTGACCCCTATGTATGATTCAATGTGCAACAGGCCCACTACAGGACAGGTCTTCAGTGGAATCGGGTTATGAACCTGAAACCCTCCGGCTCCAAGGCCAACACCTTTCCATTAGGCCACCGTGCTTCTCGAAACAATTATCAATCATTTTTCTTCTGTTAAGGCGAGTTGCTCTTGACAGCAGTTCTCCCAGAGACAGTAAAGGCGGATAGTTTTGCGCTGAATTCCACCATCGTGGATTCCTGGTTGAACGATGATCCCAGTTTCTGTTGGATGAAAATCTGTAAGATAATGATTAAAAATTTTCCAAATAACTCAAATATTTATAACAAGAATAACATTAAACAAAATAGCAATTCGTTTTCATTATCAATATTCAAAACGAAGGAATGCTTTTTTTCTGTTTTGTAAAAAATCCATATGTAATGTTTGGTACAATAATAGAATTCAATTTTTAAACAACGGAAAATGAGTTTCCTTTTTTCAACTCACTAACCTGTTATTCCATCCTAATTAATTCATATTAAGTTAAATTTTTGAATAAAAATTTCAATATCTAAACAGAGCTGTTTTAATAACGCAATGCAAGATTTGCAGAAATGTGTTTAAAAAGAATAAATTTACTTAATAAAATTTGCATTAATTGATTTTTTTAATATTTAAACTTTTATTTAAACCAAAGTAGCAATTAATTGGAAAGACAAGAATCAGTTGGATACGATAAAGTATCCTTTACGTTTTTATATAGATTGAAATGACAATAAAGGTTCCAAATAGGATATGTCATCTAATTAGGAGGTTAAATAAATTATTAGGTTAAGGCGTGAATATCGATTTCTCATTTCACTAATACAAATAAACATTCACCTGATTAATTATGCTCTCCAATAAAAGTAACAGCTATTTTTAGATAACCAATTTCTAATTGAGAGCAACCCGATTGAACATTATGTTATCCAAAACAAACACTTCAGAACCTCAAACAAATACTTCAGTCAGCGCCGCATCTATTGAGGTTTATATAGACTTCAAAAACCAGGCTTGAAAAAGAGAAGAAGATGGACTCCAGAAAATGCGAAGAGGTTTAATCACTTGCTCTTGATAAATTTCCACCCCTAAAAGACTCCCAACGAGTCCTTTGTAAGCAACGAACGCGCTTGTGATTCACAGCCCAACAATGGATCCTCTACGTGAGGGTTAACAAAAATACATAAAATTTAAATAATAAAAAAATTGCACCCATGAATCATAATACACCGCTCGACTTGCAGAGCACTTTCAACCTCCCCCCTTTCCTTGCCTCCTTTTTTTTATTCTTTTTTCTAGACACCCCTTTCGTAACATTCCACCCTGCCACAAAGACTTTTCAGTCGCTCGCAAAATTTTCATCCAGGGTGTAAATTTCAGCGGACAAAACCCGACCACCGTACTTGCTAAGCAGTTTGCTAGAATAATGAGCTTTAAATCAGAGTTTGTGTTGGTTGTTTTTTTGGTTGGAAAAGCGGGCAGACGTGAAAGTTGGTGGTTTATTTATTTATTTGCTTTTTCTTTGGTCTTCTTCGCTTCCTTTTTGTACCGCTTTTCCAGAAGAGAATGTACTGGTTTTTATACGTCTGGAGCTTCTTCATTTTTTTTTTTTTTTGAAAATTCGCGCGTGCGCTGTCACTGGGCTGAGCCTTTTTGGAGTGTTATCTTTCTTAGTGAATTGAGAGTGAGAGGAATCGGATATTTTATATACTTTTTTGTGGCCTTTATTGTTGAGGTGCAGATGAAAAATTGGATCTCTTTTTTTATTTTTTAAAATTTATAGCTCATTTGAAATTTATTAAGATAATTCATAGAATGTAGATGAACTTGTGAAGGAAGTGTTATTCATCAGTTCGGTGTTAATTTTATGTGTTAAATCATTCTTTAAAGAAGACTTTTGGCATTGAAAAGATAGTGTATCCTTAATAAGTAGTATTCAAATGTCTAGTTAAATCTAATACATTTATGTATAATTTTTGCTGATACGGTTCATAGTACATTTTTATTTTTCATTTGGATTAAGTAAATTTATTTAAATAAATGGAAAGAATAAAAGAAAATTAATTACAAATTTTACTCGTTTAATTATAATTTATTTATTCCCTTTTCTATTTCAAGTACAAAATGCAACAAGTAAATTACTTTTATAATCAGTAATTAAATTAATCAAATGTAATTTTAAAAAGTCAAAAACACACAAACGCACAAATACACATCCTTACGCAATTTATGGTTAATATTTTATACATTTTATTAGTAATATTTGCCTATTAAAATAGCAACTTATTTTCGGGAGAAAGAGTTCAAAAAGTCCCCATTACCATTAAAAGATTTCTAATCATTAATTTAGTGGAATTTATTATTTAGCATCATTATAAACCAAGATCTGTTTTTTCTAGAAAGATATATATTTTCACTTTCATCGCTTTAGCGAAATAGATAGGAAAAAAATTGGAGCAAACAAATGATAAATTTTAATTACAATCGAACAATTATAAGCAGAAGTAGAATTAGTATTTACATGCTGTTAATAGGATCCATTCTAGAACTGGAAAATGTTAATCCTAAAATGCATCTAAGTATAACGAATGTTTATTAATATTCTCTTAAGATGAAAAATTAGTAAAACAGGTACATTATTTTCATATCAGAAATAAGTTCTATCGATTTTCAATCTTTTAAACCATTCTGTGTTTCAATCCAGTGTCACCTACAATTCTTCATTTATCTTACCTAATATCGTTTATTTTATTTTTTTCCTAATCGAAATACCTTTTAGCCGGAGTCTTATTTCGAAATCTTCTAAGGAAAAAATATAAGCTATTGAGCAGTTACCTAAAACAACACTATAATATAATGCGTTTTTTTAAATGTATATGCGATTATTTGACATCAACAAGAATTCAAAGCACATGCTTCTTTGTACATAAAAAGGAACTGAAGCCAAATTATCAGAAATTATGAAAATGTTCAAGCTTAACTTGAGGGGTGTTTAAAAATAAATTTTGTCGTTTTATTCTTAAGTATATATGTGTTTTATATACCACTAGGCACCTTTGGGGACTAGCGTGTTCGCCCGAGAATTAACCGAATATAACTCCTGGCTGTTAAACTATTAATACGGAATACATAACTATTTAAAGTTTAATCTTTGTTAGTCTTTTTAAGTATAATTTTCAGGGGTTAATACTGAACATGAGCAGCTGGTCGTGCAGTCTGGAGCTCAAACAGTTTTATTGCGTATCAGTTTATTGTGTTTTATTGCGAATGCATTCGAGTATGATTTACGACCATATTTCATACTTTCATATTGTTCATATTCATTACTTTCATATTGTGAAATAGTTAATTCTGTTTAATTTATGCTATTGAATTTATAATTAATAGTACTTAATTAATTATAATAATAATACTATTTCATTCAATATTTAAACTTGACAACTCCACCTATAATTTTCGAATTATTTTTGTTTTACTTTTACTCTCTAATGTATGGCAACAGGATGCAATCCACGAAAAGATATGCTCTGAAAATTTTTTTGTGATCTTTTTCTAATAACGATAGCAAAGCGAAATCAAAACTGCTTTCTAAAAACATGTTTATTTTTATATACTTTCGGGATTTTATCTTTCATCTATAGATCTTTTTGATCATTTGAGTGATTTTAAGTATGAAAGCTATTATTTGCTCTAGATAATTTCGCAATGTTTTATTGTTATGCCTTCGCTCAAAATATGTCTTACTAGTTAAAAGTAAACTTTAAGTGTAATATACAGGAACATTTTTTGGTCTTACTTTTCCAAACGAACGAAGAATATATATAAATATAAAAGTTTTTCTTCTGATTTATAACTTCCATTACCTTTTGCTTTTACATTATTACGAACTTCAAGCTCAGATCAGAAGAAATTTTTATGTTTGGGTAGAGAAGTTTGAATTTATGTTGCTTCAAATCAAATAAATTATGTGAATAATATTTACGTTCAGTGAAAGAAGCTAATTATTAAAAATGAATTTTAAACCTTCTAATTTCCTGAATTAGTCTTATTCACTTTAAGGATCTATTGCACATTAAAACTTGTAATTGTCAATAGTCCACATTTTTCTGCGGCGGACTCAGATCACTTTTACTCAAAGTTGTGGAACTCTTTTTCTGAATAGCTTCAAAACTTCATGCGATTTTAATTCAAAATAATCTACAAAAATACTCATTCACTCTGGGTAATCTGTAAACTGGTATACAGTTCAAACAATCTAGTAATCGGGTTAACATGGAAAATTGATATTTCAGCTAACACACCATCGTTGTCTTTTACTTCTACTGCGTTTGAAAGAAACTCAAATTTGCTGACTTAAGATTGAATTAACTGTACTTCAACTATATAAATTATACGAATAATATTTGAGTTCAGTGAAAGAAAATAATCATCATGAACGAGTTTCAGTTCTAATTTCCTAAATTGCTCTTACTTACTTTTAGGAACTGGTAAATGTTGAATCATGCCATTGTCAATCGTCCTCACTATTTTGCACTGGAGTATTGACTTGAATCTCTCAAAGTTGCAGAACCATTTTTTTAATAGCTCGAAGAGTAACTTTCAAACTGCACGAGCTTTCGACACAACTAAATCTAGGGATATTCTTTTTCACCTTCGGAAAACTGAAAACTACTTTAAAGCTTTCGCTACCTATTAATTGGAATAACATGAAAAATTCTTAAGTTACTTAACATATGATTTTAGGTTATTTGTTAAACAATGGCCTCATCAATCTGTGAACTGCATTGACTGACTCGATGACTTTCGCTCAAAGCTATAGAACTCTTTCTGTGCAGAGTGGCGTCCAAACTGTACGCGATTTCATCGTAATCAAATATACGAATACTCTACTTCAGTTTCAATATACTGAAAACAGACTTAAAGCTTCAATTGTATAAAAATCTTAATAATATGAAAAATGCAAACGTCAGTCAACATACAGTTTCAGGCTGTTTGTAGTAATAAGCCAGCATCAATCTGTGAATTAATATTTAGTAATATTTCTCGGCACTTGTAGAGAGACAGAATGCGATAGGGAAGTTTGGAAAGAAGAGAATTCATTCATATCACTATCGCTCAAAGTGTTAGTGCAAATGAGTAAGAGCAATTGAATAATCGCAAGTGAGTTAGGGAAATTTTCTAAATTGCTCTTACTCACTTTTAAGATCTCGCGCATGTTGAATCCTTCCATTTTCAATCGCCCTCATCATTCTGTACTAGAAAATTGACTCAGATCAATTTCGCTCATTGTTGCGAACCCTTTCTGAATAGCTCGAAGAGTAGCTTCGAAACGGAACTCGAGTTTGACTGACAAGGGGAGGGCACGATTTGGGAAATTCAGTTTGGATGAGACTTGGTTTATTAATAGTATACCTTTAGGTTGTTCATCCATTAAAATGCTAAAGCGCAATGGCCAGCCAGTTGGGAGAAAATGGCCCTCAAACATTCGGCATATCTTATAACCCAGTAAGTTGTCACCGTTATTGAAGCACGAATGGCGTGGTCGGTATAGTACTGGCGTGCAAACCTTCTGCCCAGGATTCGATCATGCCTCCGTTTTCTTTTTTGAAAATATTTTTAAAAATTAATATTGAATTAAATTAAAAAATTATGAGCATCTTTTATTAAAATATTAATAATTTTTAAGTATTAAATATTTTTTATTCATATGATATGAATCATAGTCATAATTTAATTTTTAAACAGTTAAATAATCATAAAAACAATTTTAATGATGTTAAATAATAAGTATAATTACTATTATCAATATATGTCATTAAAATTTTTGAATGATTCCGTCAGAGTAATTACAAAATTTCTGTTCTAGTGGAAATCTTCTTTACGGAACCGGTTTTGACCGAAAAAGGGCGAGTGGCAGTTAAACTTTTGAATACAAAGAAAGACGGTCTAAAATCTGAAGTTTATTTCCCAATCGATCTTTAAAATAAACGTACGCCATTTATAAATTATGCAATATGTCAAAATATTCTTTTATTTCTAATATTTTTATGAGATGTTCTTGCATGCAAATAAAAATTGATACATGTCGGAAAATTTCAAAAAATTATGATGGAAAAAAAATCTTCATGAAATTCTTTTACAACTAGGGGGCTCTGCCCCCTGCTCACTAAAGCTCGCCAACCCCTAGCGCTGCAATCCTCCGGGGTTTGCTACGCAAACCCTGATCGCTTCGCTCGCTACAATGAAGACACTGGGTGTCCTAGCACAGTTGTTATAAAATCTTTATATATATATATATATAACACCCCCTGCTCTCTCCGCTCACCAACATCGAAGAATCACGTTGTGATACCAGCTCGCTTGCTGTACAGTTATCCGTTTCTGCTACTATTAGGAAATTATAAGTGCATTAATTACTAAAAGTAAATTTAAAATATTTGAAATCGCATGAACTCCTAAAATTGATTTTTCATCAGTTTCTACAATTAAAATCTTCTGGTAGCATAGATATATATGTAAATGTTAGAAAGAAATTTGAAAGGTAATATTTATAATTCAAAGATGATTAAAAATCAAAATTACTTTCACCAATCAGAAATCAGTCATTTAAAACTTCTTGGCATACAGTTTTCACTATTTCTTCAACAGTTTATTTCAACATAACTTCATTCCACCAAAATTTTAAGTTTAAAACTTATAAGATAGCCTTTTCCAAATCTTCAAAATAAACTTTTAAAAATTGCTTTTTCCACCAGAATTTCAAATATGCACTCTTTTTTATGAAATATTACACAGAAAAGCTTCCCCACTTGTATACATGTTTATTCCAACAATTATTTAGTCATGAAAGACATAGTGTTCTTCTCAGTGTAGTCAATTGTGTTTTAAATCTCAGAAAATTCATGATCGTCTCTAGTCGTAGAATTATGGAACCCATCTTACAACCTTTTAGCTAAAAAAGGACAGTTTATAGAAAATAGTGGTTTGAAACATATTCATATTAACTATTCAAAATTAAAACCCATAATAATTTACTTTTAGCTTTTTAAAATTGATAAGATAGCTTTTTCTTCAAAATTTACAAAATTGTTCCTTTTTGAACCAAAATTTTAAATATGCACTTTTCTTTATGAAATATTACACAGAAAAGCTTCACCACTTGTATACATGCTTATTCCAACAATTATTTAGTCATGAAAGATATACTGTTCTTCTCAGTGTAGTCATTTGTGTTTTAAATTTCAGAAAATTCTTGATCGTCTCTAGTCGTAGAATTATGGAACCCATCTTACAGCCTTTTAGCTAAAAAAGGACAGTTTATAGAAAATAGTGGCTTGAAACATATTCATATTAACTATTCAAAATTAAAACCTATAATAATTATTTACTTTTAGCTTTTTAAAATTGATAAGATGGCTTTTTTTCAAAATTTAGAAAATTGTTCCTTTTTTAACCAAAATTTTAAATTATTTACTTTTAGCCTTTTATGATTGCTCCCTCCAATTATTATTAAGTGAAGGAAGGTATACTATTTTTCTCTGGATAGATGGAACTCAGAACATTTGAGTTGTCGAGAGATGAATAAACCAATTTTTCAGAAACTTTTAGCTGAAAAGGACATTCAGTATTAAGCACACATTCATTCATTTGTCGAATAGAAACTGTACGACTGAAACTTATTTAATTCAAATTATCTAAACTCAAAAAAAATCGCTGTTTTCGACTTCAAACCAATTCAAGAATCTCGGCGTCAGGGTTGAGATTGGTAAATAAACTTATCGTTACCAACGGGGAGAAAGAAATAAAGGTACTTTTTTTGCGCCACGTATAAGCGTTTTATATAATATAGATGAGAGCACTATTACATTTATCTAATGAGAGCAACTATAACTAGTTATTATTTAGTACCATTAAATTTGTATTTATAATTAATTATTTTTTATTTTCTGTAAATAATTTTTGAAATTAATAACAATTAATTAACTAATTAAATTAACAATTTATAAATATTTCATTTAAAATATTATTCATTTGATTGAAAAACAACTGCTTAGTTATGTGATCCTTGAATTAAAGTTATAAATTTTTAAACAGTTAAATAATTATAAATACATTCTTTCGAGACCAAAACCAATTCAGTAAGGCTAGATAGGAAATTTTGTAATTGCTTTAACGGAAACATTCAAAAAATTTAATGACATATATTGGTAATAGTAGTTATACTTATTATTTAACATCATTAAAATTTTTTATGATTATTTACATATTTAAAAATTAAATTTTGATTTTGATTCGTATATCATATGAATAAAAAATATTTATTGCTTAAAAAATTATTAATATTTTAATAAAATTTGCTCATAATTTTTTTAATTTAATTAAATATTATTTTTTAAAAATATTTTCAAAAAAGAAAACGGAGGCGTGATCGAATCCTGGGCAATAGGTTTGCACGCCAGTACTATTCCGACCACGCCATTCGTGCTCAAAAAAGGTGACAACTTACTGGGTTATAAGATATGCCGAAAGTTTGAGGGCCATTTTCTCCCAACTGGCTGGCCATTGCGCTTTAGCATTTTAATGGATGAACAACCTAAAGGTATACTATTAATAAACCAAGTCTCATCCAAACTGAATTTCCCAAATCGTGCCCTCCCCTTGTCAGTCAAATCTACGAATACGCTCCTTCAGATTCGGTCAACTGAAAACTACATTATAGCTTTAACTATCTAGGAAAATGAATAACGTAAAAAATTCATAAGCTAAGTAACATATCCTTTTAGATATTTATAGTATAAACACCAGAGCAAACTGTGAACTGTATTGTCTAAGTCGATGATATTCGCTCAAAGATATAGAAGCCTCTCTGCATAGAATAACATCAAAATGGTCCATGATTTTATCAAATGGAAGTGTACAAATACTTTCCTTCAATTTGAATTGGCAAACTGACAAATGCCCTATAGCTTTGTTTGTATAAAATTGTCTAATTATTAATTGCTGTCCGAATAATATGAAAAATGCGTAAGTCTGTTAACACACCGTTTGAGGTTGTCTATAGTATTAATCTCACACAAGCAGTCTGTGAATCATTATTTTGTATTGTTGCTCGGCGCTTGAAGAGAAATAGAAAGCCGTATGGAAGTGTGGAAGGCGGAAAATTTAGTCAGATCACTTTCATTCCAAATGTAAGTGGGTAAGAGCAATTTTCTTAATTCCTTTTACTCACTTTTAGGATCTAGTGCTTGTTGAATCTTTTTATTATCAATCGTCCTCATTATTTTGCACTGAATTACTGACTCAGATCACTTCCGTTCAAGGTTGTAAAACCCTTTCCAAATAGCTCGAAGATTATCTTCAAAACTGTACACGATTTTGACACAGTCAAATCCACGAATACTGTCCTTCAGCTTCTCTAAACTGAAAACTACCTTATCTATACAGTAATTGGAGTACCATGAAAAATTATTTCAAAAACTCGTGTTATGGTCTTTTTTGCATCAAAACTGAAAGCAAATTCAACTAATTAAACCAAATATATATGAATACTTCTCTTCAATTTTATTTAACTGAAAACTATCTAACAATCCTAATAATTGAAAAATACATGCATTAGTGAATGTACCGTTTGAGGTAGTCATAGTAATGAGCCTTCTTCCACCGCAAGCTAGGAAACATTGTTTTGCAGTGTTTCACGGCGCTTGAAGTGAGAGAGAGCGAGCGCCATTCTTTAACAGCGCCTTTTGCCTAGATGAAGTGCAGCGCAGTTGTGTGTCCATTAAGCGTGAGATAATATTGCGGCGGGAAAGGGGCGAAGCGACCACCATTCAAGCCACGGTTAATTATGGTGTAATTAAATGATATGCCCGGTAAATTGAGAGAGAGTTCAGAGAGCAGAGCTCGCTGATTCAGCCCACATTTAGGGGGGATGCACCAAATACAAAGTGTACGATTGCGCTCTGCTTTAAATTTTTAAATGCCACTATTCCATTCATTTGTGTTTAAAATCAGAAAAAAACCAATCAGGTGTTAAATTTAATATCATTAAAAGATGATATTTCAAATTTTAAGGAAAATCGCTTTCGTGCAATATTTCTTTCGGGAGATGTTGGCGAAATGCTATGAAAAGATATTCCAAAATTTTGTTTCGTTATTATGGCACACTAGAAGGAAATAGGTAAGACTTAAAAAACACACACACACACACACAGAAAAATTAGTAGCAACAAATATTTCTATTTAGTAGTAGAAAGTAGATTTTCCACTTGAAATCCAACATTCTATTTACTTTCCTACTCAATTTTCTTCGACATTTACACTACCTGAAAACCAAATAATTCTCTCCTACAATATATTTCAAAGATACGATCTGGGAGTAGAGCTTTTAACTGACTCTCTTAAATGGCAAAATGGGCGTTCACAATCGAATTAAATTTTGATTTAGCCAAATTGGTGATTCTCAAACCTGTCATTTCATATACACCACCGTCAACTTCTTTAAACACCCAGACGTACGAATACTGTGACGGCATTCTGGCACCTCCAACGTTATCGATAAAAACAAACATATTTGTTGAAAAATCAACTATGGATGACTTTTCAATACCTTCTCCATCTCCGCAGCCTCCGTTTCTTGTTGAAAAGAACAAAAATCCTCATCTTGAGATTCCTCCATCAATATCATGTTTTCTTCTTTCTCGTCAACAGTTTCTTGTTTGAAATCAAACGGCATCATATCATTGTTAACAAAGAACTTTCATCCGTAAAAAATAATATGTATGTAGATCACATGGTAAATAGTTTAAAAACTTCAGTTGTTAATTTGACATAAAACAGTGAGCTTTACCGACGGAACAAAGCACAATCACCTTTCTAGATTTAAAATTTCTTCCTTTCAAATAATAAATTATTCCAAAGATATAAAAAATACAGGTGTAAGTAACATTAAAGGCCTGTTTCCAATTACCCCGTAGTGAAAATTTTTAAGGGTAATTAAGAACACTAACACGTTCCTCAAAATGAAATCCAAAAACGAAAATTGAAACGAAAGTTCCTTCGTAATCGTTATATACTACAGATCTAAGAACTATATTAATTAGCAATTTAGATTGCATATAACCGGCGTAGAGAATGAAAAATGGAACTTAAGAAATTTTTATTTCACTTTTCTGAACACGCTTGCAATTAACGATAACAAACTTTAACAAATAACATTGAAAACACTAGGAAAGTGTTTATCTTCTTTCTCTAGAGCAGAGGTTAATCATTTTATAAATTGTCACGGAACCTTCACTAAAATCTTCTTTATTTTTCATAGTATTTACATGCAAAATTTGAAGAAATGAATTCTGTGGTTTGGATTTTTATAGCGCACAATCTATTAAAGAGTTTCACTTTTATTTATATCTATTTTTAGAGACACAACCATCTTAATTTTGTTGCCCACGCCAACCCTGCTTACCTAAAGGGTGTAAAGCATGTTACGAGTCGGCGGGAAGAAAATTTTCAATACAAATATTAGCGTAATACAATACAATATGATAAAAGTATATACAATACAATACAATACCAAAAATTATATAATATAACACAAAACAATATAAATAATATAAGTAATACAATACAAAATACAAATTTCAATATAAATACAATAAAATACAAACAACAAACATAATAAATAATTACAAACATAAATAATAAATAAATACAAATATAAATAATAAATAAATAGATATACATAAAAATAAGCAAAAAAATTAAACACTAAAAAAATGTAAAACACAACCATATTGCCGAACCGAACCAAGTTCCAACTGCTTTCTTATCTTATTATCAGAGTGCATTCGTTAACATCTCCGGATACAGGGAAGGCAACACCACCTGTTGGTGCGAGATAATTATATTTACTTCTCATTTTAATTAATAAAAAATTATTATTGAATCAATTAAAATGAAACCTTCACTAAAACTTTCTTTATGCTTCACAGTATTCATGAGCAAAATTTCAAGAAACTATATTCAGTAGTTTCAATTTATATAGCGTACAAACTATTCCGGTGTTCGTTTTTCAGACTATTGTACCTAAAACCTATTACTCGCATTTATATAGATAATTTTTTCAACACTGTATTTCTTAAAAAATAAATATAATTCCTATTTAGATTTCAGAATATGCAAACTATGTATTTTACGTAACTTCAAATGTCTTGCAACACAAGTCGTTTTCGTAAAACTTTATGAGTTTAAATTCACTTATGATTATTAAAATACAGAACCTCATCATAAGATTTTGTTTTTAAAATAATCCTTCCAGGCATAGCAGTCGGATAAACTTTTTATCTATAAAAAATCGCGAGAATAGAATTTGAATGAATATTTTTTACACTAATTTACAAAACTTGAGTTATGATGAGGTCTGAGTAGAAATATGTCTTGTTTTCAAACAAGCGTAATTTCAGCTATTCTTTAAGATAATTGCTAAAATTGGAATCTTTTTCTACCAATCTTGAGTGAAATTAAGTTTACATTGTTGTCTGTAAATCACTGTATTAAACTGAAAAAAAGTTATGACAGTGTACCATTTTACGATAAATCAAAATCAAATGAAAAAATGTACCATAAAATGACTGACATGACATTTAGAATTCTTCAGATTTAAAAGATTTTAAAATAAAATTTAAAAACATGCAGTTCTTTATTCATTTCAAAGAAATAATCAAATCTTGATATCCAAAATATTTATAACAAAATTACTGGTAAACAGAGAATTTGAATACCATTCCACAAGTATGAAAAGAAAATTTATTAAAATTTTAAAATTAATAACATTAGTTTAAATTTAAATCTTATTTATATTGACTTCTCTGAAATTATCCATTTTATCATCCAATTTATTCTTGTATTACAAAGTATAGATAGTTCTCGGTTCTATAATTTTCTTGTCTGTAAGTCAAAATATACTACTATTATAATTTAAATATTTATTTATTTTGTAATTTATGAGAACTATGTAGAACAATAAATAAATAAATAAGCAAACATTTACTTTGGAAATTTCATTTTATCTTTCAATGGAAATAGTTTTTTTACATCTTTTGTGCACTCCTGTCGTAATATTTTTAAATAAGAATAATTTTTAATAAAGTTAAGAATCAAACGTTTACTGAATTGATTATTTATTCTTTGCCGAAAATAAATAAAAGTAAAAGTTATCCTAAATATCTTCATTTCCACAAAAAAAGCTTCCGTAACTTTAATTTACAAATGGAATTATAATAGAGGTGAAATGAAATTACTTAGAAACTGATGAAATTTAAAAACAAAATCTATGAGTTCACGACGCTATGAAATGCCCTCGTTTGTTTTTAATATTAATGTAATTTTTCCTAATTAATTTTATGTACTATTTCGTCTTCTTTTACTACATTCATTGTTAAACTGCAGTGCAATACTAGCATTATCTAAAAATATATTGAACAATATAAAAATTTTGAAATAGTTTGTAAGAAAATTTTCTTTTAAGAGATTATTTATTTATATTAGAATATTAATAATTACACCAACGTACAGAAAAGTATATTAACCAAAATACTGAAGAAAATAAGAGTATTTTGAAACTATATTTCAAAATAGAACAAACCTTTATTAATCATAATAATATAAATATAAGGTACTTACGTATTAACGCCACCGAAGCTGAAGTTGCGATAATGCGCCAAGATTGGCGGCACCTAAAAACCGCCAAATTTGTAGGCGACCGCCAAATCTGTAGTTGCGGTGACGTTAATCCGCCCCCCCACCAACTTTTTTGGCGGTTTTTAAGTGCTGCCAATTTTGGCGCATTAGCGCAACTTCAGCTTCGGTGGCGTTAGTAATCAAAAAAACTAGCCCAACGAGTACTCTGATTTAGCAAATCTATTTCCTCTGTGAAAAATATTGATAAAATATACAAGATATTTTTAAAGAATAAAAGTATGAGAATATATCGTCGGCGTACAAGCAGAAGTCACTAAGATCAAAACTATAGTTTTGAGAAACGGTCACTTTAAACAAAATTAATTGTGAGGCGTTATGATAATTAGTAAAAAGTTTTTTACAGATTTCTAGCTCCTAAGGTTGATAAACTGATGTTCCGGTTTCTATCATGAAAGAATTAGTTGAAAATTCTAATTGATTGCCTTAGTACGTCATATGGCTTTTATGGATTTAGTAACTTCTGCCTCAACGGCAGCGATATCAAAAATTTATTTAATAAACAATAACCTACAAGCGCAATGCAGGGAAAAAAACTACAAAGGGATCGCCAGGTTTGCTATATTCTGCCCAGTAGTATGCACTTTCGATTGGTATTAAGGTAGGAAAAAAGAACAAAATAGCATTCCTTTGTTTTGGTTTTACTTGATATGCAGATTTTTTATTGATTTTGACATAATATAAATCAGATTTTTACATAAACTTCTTATGCTTTCAACGTTTTATTTGATTGCCCTTATATTCTCACTATCATTCTACATCTTAATTTCTATAATTATAATGCTATTTGTAGGATTGTTATAAGGGGTAAACTTTCTCTCATAGCTTTCCCTACTAAATTAATAGTTTCATGTTTACGATTGTCCATTGCACTTTTCAATAGTTCCAACCAGGGGTATAGTGGAGCCGGAACGCATCGGAACGGAGTTCTAGTACTGCTTTTTTTCAAGAGAAAGGAATAAGAAAAAACTGTGAAAACTTCCTTAAAACACCACGATTTTTGTCATCCAGGTTAGAGCGTTCCGGTGCCTGCTTTTAGAGCGTTTCGGTACTGCTTTTAGAGAGTTTCGGTACTGCTTTTAGAGAATTCCAGTATGCTTTTAGAGCATTCCGGTACGCTTTTAGAACGTTCCGATACTGCTTTTAGAGTGTTCCGGTGCTTGCTTTCAGAGCGTTTCGGTACTACTTTTAGAGCGCTTCGGTACTGCTTTTAGAGCATTCCGGTATGCTTTTAGAGCGTTACGGAACTGCTTTTAGAGCGTTCCGGTACTGCTTTTAGAGCGTTTCCCCAGATAGCAATTTTAGTTTGCAGCAAGCTTGCCACAAATTTGTCATGACAAGAGTGCAAGTTCACCACAAATTTGTCATGACAAGAGTGCTTGCAGCAAGTTAACGAAAGCTTCGAAGTCACCATGAAACGAACTTGCAGCAAGTTTGCCGTGCAAACTCATTGCAAATAATAGCAAGAACAGAGTACGAATACAACCCGGGATAGAACTCGCGACCTACCGATTAGTAGACAGAGGTCGATACCACTAGACCAGTTCGGCTACGATAGGAGAAGATAGATTTCGCTAATACATCGGTCGCTTCGATTCGTATACGATTTATTTTAAACTTTTTTCTCGATTTCATTAAATTTTGAGTTGAGAATATGTTTTGAAGTCAAAGAGAGAACGATTTTCGCTAATAACAACGTTTTGCTAGTAGAATAAATTATGAAATTAGAGTTCAAAAGTAATTACGTTAAAATGGGACAAAATGTATAAGTTTATTTTTCAACAAACATTGACTGTTTTTTCGGTTTAATTTTGTTTATAAACGCTAAAATTTCAACATTAAGAAAAAGGCGATATAGTTTTCTTTAAAGTGCGAGTGATATATTTAGTAAAAAGATAGAAAATGTTTCAAAAAAAATTTTTTTTTTTTAAAGTTAGGTTTTTCTACAAATTATCATTGATTTATTGAATTAATAAAAAGAAGGACGGTCTAGGAGATTCTATTAAAAATCGGATGTTTTTTTTTAAACAGAGACAAAGATAATTATCTCTTTGTGCTGTCTTTGCAGGAAGCTTGTTTTGCATACTTGCTGCAAGTTTGATTTGCAAAGAGGTGGCGCTACTTGTCACATCGAACTTGCTACAAGTTCGATTGAAGTTTGACGCGTCAAATTTTGCCATGACAAGTCAAAATCAAACTTGCTGCAAACTTACGTGCTATCTGGGTCGGTACTGCATTTAGAGCTTTTCGGTACTGCTTTTAGAGCGTTACGGAACTGCTTATTTTGCGATTACACCACTGGCTCCAACGCAAAAAAATCTATATATGGTACATTTATTGATTAAGCAGGAATATAGATTAAAGGCATTGGATTGATACCTGTTTTTTATTTCATATTTTCCAAGAATTTAAAAGTTGATTTATTTATGTATGGTTGCTTGCTTGCTTTGCTTTTAATCGAGATCTACTTCTGGATGACTGTTCTGGTAAAGAGATAGTATTTCTTCCTTAAATATTAGGAACTAGCTGATAACCCGGCTTTGCTCGGGATCCAAATATTCTCATATGATTCCCACTCCGTTTCTTTTTCCCAAATCGTGTCACTAGCTTTCACCAACAAATGTAAATCTCATTTGAATCCTTTCTTGTTGAATTAAAACTTTCAGTTCTAGCCTTTTTAGCACCTTGTAACAGTATGGTTTGAATGAAAATGTGAGAAGTTTGGAAAAAGAACGTTTATTTCAAACTTTTTAAAAGAGCAATTTTTTATGAGTATGTATGTTTTTTGTTTCGGGTTTTTTTACGCACGCCCAGGCTATTTGAATGACAGGTAAATATAATATATGAAGAGAAATAAATAAAAAAGGCAAGAAACATCTTCCTTTAATAAGGCTTAAAAAACGAATAATATACAGAGAAACAAAATAAAACAACAGAAAAATAATGCAAGAACTGATAAATTAAACATCGGAAACATAACTTTTCTTTTTCTGAACTTATTTGAATAATAATGGAGAAAAAAGGAAGTAGGCAAAAAGCGCCCGAATTTCTCACTTAAAATTAAACAAATAAAAATATAATTCGAATTTTAATGAATTTTACGGCCATGGCTCTCTCTTGTGCTAATCCATCACTGTACCAAATCTGGTCCCTGTATGTCAAACGGACTGGACGTGCATAAAGAAAACAAAACGAACACACACATGCTCATAAAAATTGCTCTTTTATATTTATTTATTTAAAGAGAGGAACACTACAGAGATAACTCTATTTACAGAGTACAATGAACAACAAACACAGAAAGAGCACAAGCCGCAATGAGTGAATCATAAAGGTGTTAAAAAACGCGTTACAGAAAGAAAAAAGTTGAATGCAGAGAGTACAAAAGTTCCAAAACACAAAACCATAAAAATTTTGCAAACGCATAAATGATTCAAAACGCAATCACAAAAGCATTAAAAGACACACTATAATTCCAAAAGTCGTATACCTTCACATTAATGTCATAAAAACACAATTTTTTTAAATTTAAAATATTCAATCAAAAAACCATTTCAAAAAAGCAAGGATTAAAAAATTAAATATAGACAAACACAATATCCTTAAAAACACATCCGGTTTTCAAGAAGAAAATGCACACGAGAGATAAAAATCAATTGCAGAGTACAAATATTGTACACAGACCCATGTAGAAACACGAAATAAAGGTTGATTACATAAGAACACAGAAAATTAAAACGCATAAAAATCTAAAAAATTAAATACAGCCGAGTGTAAAAATCATGTATTTCAATGTTGGAAACAATTCGATTTAAAAACGGCAGGAGACATATGAAAAATGTCAAGTTCAACAGAGGACCTGTTAAAAATTCTATAAAATTTGTATATTTAGAGATAAATATTATTTTGATATTTTTATGGATTGATCTTTATATTTTCTATCTCTCCTTATTTTTAATTTTCCATTTAATATAAAATCGGCAACAACCCTACATCTCTTAACAAAATTTTTTTAGATTCTTTGAACGAAGTTTTCATATTTTCTGCTCGTGCTTTACAGTAATAAATAGATAGTTTCTTTCGGAATTAATCGGATACATTTGTTTCAGCGAATATTGCAATATTTTTCCAGTTTTCAGCAGATGTATGTTTCTCATGCAGAATTCTGCATCGAGCACTACTTTCATTCACGTATCTAACAGAAAGATGATAAAGATTGCATTTTCTGACTTTCTTTCGAAGCATTATTCATTATTTTAATTATAGTCGAAACTGATCTATATAATGACTTTCCAGCAATTCTTTGAGTTGGTGAATTTTATTTTAGAACTGAAGATCTCTTATATTAGAATATCCTCATAAATTAATTTCTTTTTTAGAGACATGTTTGGAATTTTTTGTGAGTAGATTGCAAATCTTTATTTGCTTTTTCTTTATCATAAGCAATCAAACTTATTCCGTCTATAGATATACTAATTCCATGGCTTTTACAGCTTTCTTGAAAAACGGAATAAAAATATCTTTCTTTGTAAAAACGGAAACATAGCCTTCTATCCATTTTTTTTTATTAAGAAACGCCTTCTATAGTTAAAGAAAACTTTGTAATATCAGATGATAATTTAAATTCGGGGCAAATAACAACTGAAAAACAATTTTAATCAAACCACTGATTATACAATCCATTAAAAGCTTTCAAAAAATGCATATTTTACTGTTGAAGCGTGGAATCCGATATTTCATAGAATAATCATGCAAGTATTTCATGAATTACCTAGTTATTTTCAATCCGTAATTTCATAGAATAAATAAGTATTTCATGAATTACTTAGTTGTTTTCAATCCGTTATTTCATAAAATAACTAGGTATTTCATGAATTACTTAGTTATTTTCAATCCGCTATTTCGTAAAATAACTAGGTATTACATGAATTACCTAGTTGCATACCTAATAATTCTATGAAATAACTGAATTAATTATACGCGTTAACCCTTTATAAGGCCATTTTTTATAGTAGTGGTATAATAAAATAACTTTGGTATTGAGATTAATTTAAGAAAAGAAATTCATTTAGCTTATTGGATGACATTATTTTTTGTCAATTAATTTTATTAATTAATAATTAATTGCCAAGTCAAGACACTTCACATATACATGATTTAATTTTAAATATATAATTTATAAGCAATCTAAGTCAACATCGGTGTGAAGACCTAATTTCAGTATGTCACGGGGTGAAAGAAGACAATCACCTTTTAAAAGAAATTGAACCTGTAATTTTTTTTTACTTCACAGACTTAATTCTCGGAAATGAGACACATCCCTAAAATAAATGAGTTCCTACCACTAAAGCATTCTTGTAACCTTTGTTACCGAAACAACTGTTTTTGTTCGACAAAACAAGTGAAAACTGTTTCCGGCTGTTGGGACAGCTGGAAATACTGAAATTCTAAAGACACCCATTGTTGTCGCCTGTCTGAGAGGGTTAGTGAAAAATAGATGAATAAAATAACTAAAACAATGATAAGATAACTCGCGCGTGATCCATTTAAACCTCACAAACTTGTCTAGTTACGAAGACAGTAAATAGCACTGGCATGAATAAAAACGCTTCTTGTTCCTCTTCAAGATTAATTAACAACTACAACTTATTTTGACAATAACAACCAGATTTGTATAGTATTATTAAATGCTAGAGCAGCTTCTGCAATTAGATATTTAATAAATTCCTATGAATAAACTCTATGTTCATCGCTGTATATTTTAGGTGTGTGTTATCTTTATTTTCTGGGGAAATTAAGTCCCTTATTGAAAGATAATTGAAGCAAATAATATTGGTTAGTTATATTAACGTCCGTTTTGGAACAACGCAAGAACTATTTTGGGACGGACCACGCAATTTTGAACTGCGGTCAGATGACGAGGACGTACCTGAACTGGCACTCCCTTCTCGAAGCTTCCGCGCCACACCAGCAGGAGGACCTTCGACACCCTATGTATGATTTAACATGCCCAATACACGGCGAATCTTCAATAGAATTGGGTTTAGAACTTTTAATGGAATTGGGTTTATTAACACTCCGGCTCAGAGACCAATACCTTACCACTAGGCCATAGAGGTTTGCAAATAATATTGTAAATAATCTCAGAGATTAATATCCTTTCAAGTGTAATAAACTTAAGGTACCTAAGTTAGAATTGGTTTGATTACTGCCCTGCATTAAATCCACAGAGTATGAGGTTATTTGTTGTTTAACTTTCTTCTTGTGACAAATCTACTCAAATTTCAGTCTTAACACTCAGCATTTTTCTTTAACAGATACGCGAGAAAAGTCTAGCATTAATACATTTTATGCAATGTACTCAACCAATTAGTGAAAAATCACAGAATTGATCTTTCGTAATTTGAATTTTTAGTATTGTACAATGAGTTTCCATTGCCAATAAATACCAAAAAAATCCCAAATTAATAACAATAGTACCTTAAACTAACGGAAATAAATTTCCATGATTTCTGTTTATATTGATTCTAAATGTGGTTGATTTTTTCTAGCGTTTCTTACTATAAAATTAATGATTTAGTAAAATTTTTAAGCATTTATTGCTGTTTGTTCCATCCAAATTATCTTTTCTAAGTCAGAATTCCTTTTTTTTCGTTAAAAGTGTGAAGATAAAAGCGTGAAACATATTACCGAAAGTTTATTTTCATTCTCATGAAATACTCAGTGGTTGTCTTTATACCGTTATTTTTTAAATAAAGTATTAATTTTCAAAGAATATGACAAATTTTGAATTTTGTTTTTTTGGTTCGCCAAAAATTGTCAAGTTGAACTAAATTTTCAAAAACAGTTTATATTAGAGTTAAGACTTTTGTGTTGAAGTTTCTGCGAGCAAAATGTAGATATTTTTAATAGCTTGTTTTTAGCATTTGAATTTTTTTCAATTTAATAACATTTTGAAAGCAAAAAAGAAATGCAATTTTAATTGAAAATTTTTAATGAGAAGCAATTCGCTAAAAAAGTATTTTTGCGTAACTTGGCACGATATGTAAAAATTCATTTAAATAATTTCTGTTTCACTCTACAAATCGAAAAACAAATCGCGACTATTCTCCACAAAATTCCAAAATCTCTGCATCCACTCATTATACTTAAAATCCGTACCAGTCCAACTTATCCCATTGGCAAAAACTTTCTGCATTATGAACATCTTAAATTTTTTTAAACATCTAGATGCTCTAAAAATTGAAGATAATTTTATCTTGTTTTAAGAAACGGTGGGGGTTTTTAGATTTTACAAGATTGTTTTTTCTCATCATCCCCGTGTTATATTCCCTTTAGTTTGACTCAACTTGACAAAATAGGACTCTTCCGCCAATCAACTCTACTATCCATTTAGTAAAATTAAAGTATCTATCACATAACCTCTCGATTTATCACATAAAAATTCAGTTAAATAATCTCTGCTTAGTCCAATCTGCTGAGGATGCAATGTCAATAAATATCAACGAAAAACCATATGAAATAATCATGAAATCGCAGTATTTCTCATTGTACCAAACCTGGGCGAACGGATTTATGAAAACTACTTTCCAAATAATTTACACAGTATAATGAACTGAATTTTGAGATTCATTAATATTTTAAAATTCACTGAAACCCTAACAAAAAAACCCGATTGCTTGAAGAAAATCACCTACATCGGTGCTCGAGTACCTTAATCGACTGGCAACTAAATGCAAAGTCCTCATTTTGGTGCTCTTCCCCCAACTGTGTGCGCATCCTTGCAGCCCGAAAAGCGAAGCCATTAACATTCCATACATCGTCATCCGAGCCCCTCAGTAATGGAGGACGCCTGGTGAATTACGCATCTCAAAAAGTCTACGTTCTTTGCTAATTAGTGTTTAATCTGCAGATAAACAAGGGGCGCACGCATACCTCTCACAAAATCTACGGCGCAGCTATTAAATATGTTGTTAAGTGGTAGAGGACAAAGTCGGCCTTTAATGAAGTAATAACCGTAAATGAAAAATTCAACTCTCCCCTCAAAGTCGCAGGAGGCGTGAATTCGCAGAAATTAGTTAGCATTAAGGACTGAAACGCATAACGAGCACTTATTCAATGCAGCATCCAGAGGTAATAGCCTTAAGACTTAATGAAATTTAAAATCGCTTTTCGTCTCTTTGCAATAATTTGGAATGGTGAGGGTCTTAGGAATAATAAGCTGATGCATATGCCTTGGATTTTTGTAAATAATGGTCACCAGTTTGATGCATTTGTTTGTTGAGTTATAGAGTTCAAACGAAACAATTTAAATAAATTTTTATATGTTAAATCAAATGGTTATATGATAGAGACTTTATTATTACTCGATGGTAGGGTTTATTGGTCTTGACCAAATTTTGGCAGAAGAGCCACATTTAATCATGTAGCTCTAACTAAATATAATTAAACACGGGGATGATGGGAGAAAACCATCATGTAAATTCAAAATCTAAACTCCTCCCCAAGCATTTCTGAAACCAAGTTATTAAAGAACATTCAGTTTTAAAAGATTCCTTCATAATGCAGAAAGTTTTTGTCAATGGAATAAGTTGCACTGATACGGATTTTAAGCATAATGAGACTATACATTCTTTTGAAGAATGGTTATGATTTTGACGCATTTGTTTGTTGATTTGTAGAGTGAAATAGAAACTATTTAAATTATTTTTATATCGCAATTATTAGGTTGCATGATACAAACCTCACTGCTGGTGGTAATAATTCTACTTGATAGCAAATCTATCCAAGCGCAAGAGTAAAGACCCGTGATAGATAGGAAGAGTGGCATCTTCTGCTGTTCACCAGAGATAGAAGTCTGACTTGGCTCCAAATTAGTTTTATTCGATGATGGGTGACACAGATTATTGTTGTAACACATTTGGCCACACTTCGCCAATTCAAAAGTAAAATAACAAAGGAAGGTGACCTATTAGCACAAGGTACATCACGATGTTGCTGCGATATTCTGAATACCGCACAACATTGTAAAGATGCCATATGAATGTTGTAGAGCATCTTTTGCTAACAGGAGACAGAAACCCATCTTGTAACATCAAAGCCTATAATAAAGCCTATCCGTCCAAAAAGTAAACTAGAAAATATTAAATTTCAGGAAAGTTAATATCAGATCACAATGCAGAAAGCTTTAGCCCATGGAAAGCGAAAACAAACGACTCAAGGCAGATGAGTACAAAGAAAAATAAGTGGCATCATTTTAATAGCATTAGCATCAAGAACTCACGCCGACCTACCTTACCTGTGAAGGTGCAAGGTCTTATACGATAGGCAGAGAATGTCACTGATTGTAAGTATTTATCGAAAACCAAAAATTTCAAACTTATTTACGGTTTTGGAAAACAAGCATTTAACAAATGTAATAAGCAATAAATGAATACGATATAAAATGTACAACAAAAAGACTATATTTTATTATTTACTAGCCACCTTCGTCGACCATCTTGTGCGCCGGGAATATGATTTCAATTGAATCTTGCATCATTTTATATTCATGGTTATCTTAACAACGACTTCAGGATGTGCTAGATATTTTACCTACGTTCTTTTATTGGCCTTGCATCTGTTCTGTTCATTGTTTACCTCTCTAAACGTTTTGCACGTATTTTTCCGTTTCTCATATTGAGTTCAAAAGCAGATAATTCATGTTTATATATATATATATATATAATTTATTAAACTACCATGGATAAAATATTCTTAAAATTTCAGAGACTTGATTAAACGCAAAAAAGATCCAATTATTCACTTCAAAAGTAAATGTTTAAGACTTTAAAGCCAGTAAAATAGCAAACCGCTCAGAGGGTTAAACAAATATCCTGTTGGAGTCAAATAATTGA
This sequence comes from Araneus ventricosus, assembly GCA_013235015.1. Classification (NCBI taxonomy): domain Eukaryota; kingdom Metazoa; phylum Arthropoda; class Arachnida; order Araneae; family Araneidae; genus Araneus; species Araneus ventricosus. Next base: position 640,284 of record BGPR01000071.1, read on the forward strand.
TTATGTCATGCAACATCTAATTGAAAGTTGTTGGCGCCATCTTCACTTTCTTGTTCCTCTCGCAAAATATGCATTTGATTTCAACATTAAAATTCTCTAACACATTTTATGGCCAGCGGCATGTTTCCTGAATTAAAACATGCTTTAAAAAGAATGAAAACATAGCAGCCATAATCATTCAGCTTACTGGATATATTTCTTTATATACCTAATATCTCAAAGAGCTTGATTTACAGATTGCACAAAAATTTTGATGAAATAAAATATGAAAGCAAATGTATCGCGATATTAACTCAGTTTTCAACAATGAAAGAGAATCACGCAATTATATATTTGTGGCAATGAAATATAACAATGGAAAAGGTTTGAATTGCGTTACAACAATGAAAAGCATTGTTGTAAATTATGCCAAAAAATAGTTTTAAAAGGTTATTTTAATTAGAAAAAAATTTACGGCAACTTAAATTGATATCATTGAAAAGGTAATTTTTTGTACTTTCACAAGGCGTAAAAATGTTTTTTGTACTGTAATATTTTCGGAAGTTATTAAGGAAAAACGCCAAAATTTCCCTTAATTTTTAATTAATTAAAATTAAAATTAAAAATTAAAAAAACGGTTCAAAGGTGCACATTCCCACTCTCCAAAGCATATTTGTGCCAAATTTCGTAGCTCTTGGGCCAGCGGTCTGCCCAGTAGTGGACCAACCCACAGACACACGGACACGTACACATTCTCTTTTATTATTAGTAGAGATATTCCATAATTTATAGCATGCCGTTTTTTCTAATGTCCCTAATAGAGATCAGATCTTTTTTCAGTAATGAGTAATCTACAAATGACAGCTGTATTCCTTTTGGGTTTATGAAACAGCTGGGAGCAAGATCATTTGCTCGAAAGCCGTGAAATTTTTTTTAAGTCGGTAATGAAGTTCACCATTTAAAATAATAATTTTATTTAACTATAATCACAAAGCGTGGGTAAAGTTCTGTTGTCTGATCTTTGAAAAGATATTCAGTAGTAATGAAATAATGCATTCACACTCTATACAATTGGATTATGAAAAGCAAAAGAACATTTGACTTGCGGTATCTTTCTCTTCTCCCCAAACATTACAAATGCTGACTGAATTGATAAAATGTATACAGTAGAAAAAAATCCACTTCGTTTCTAAAAAAAATAGTGATATGTTTCATTTTTTAAGTGAAATCCAACATATTCTTCTAAGAATAAAATCTGTTACGTTTCTCTTCGGATAAAATCAGTTGCATTTCTCTTTTTATAAAAAAATGTTTTGACGTTTTTGCTTTAATTACTCTGTTTTTCTTCTTAATAGATTTAAAACAATAAATTAATTTTTTTTATTTCATCAGTTTAAAATTGAGATGTTATTCTTTTTTGTAAAGGCCTTATCACACCTACAGATTAGGAGAGCGAAAAGCAAGCATGTAGACCTCTTAGCAGTGGCTAGGACAATCATTACTGAAGTATTTATTTCTTTTACATGAATTTTCAATTATTGTACTCATCTATTAAACTTATTCAGTTCATAACAAATTTGAGGGATAGGAGATAAATCGGAATCTATATACACTATAATCGTCTATAAGTAAACTTCTCAAAACAACTTATTCAGCTCATCCGTTATTGCTTGAACCATCGATATCTGTAAAAAAGATCACTGATTTATATTGTTTGACGTTTCAATGAGTTTAACTCATCTATAAAATATATTCAGTGCTAAAATCTATGAAGTGATAAGACAGAAGGGAGGTCTTGTCATATATCAAAATTCAGAGACAAATAAGCTTCTTTAAGCTAGAGGAACAATGCATCGATTATTGTTTGAAAAATTGACATCAATGAAAAATGACAGACCACCCAGAAGAAATCATTGAATCAAATAATTCTATAATTATGCCATTGATGGATTACCACATCATATATGTGCATAGTAACTTTCATCAATGCATAAAACACACGATCATTAACTGACTGCTCTTACAGAATCTAAATATTCCTGTACTTGTTTGGCATATCAGTAGGATCGTAATTCCACCCAACAAGACCGGATAGATATTGGATTTTGTTTCATTATTTCATAAGTGATTTGGGCATTTGAAATTCATCATCATCGTTGCAAGATTTATTTGCATATCATTGCTATTATTTATTGATTTTGTAAGTCTTTTCAGTAAGTTTAGCCATCTGTTAAACATATTCAAGATTATAATGCTAAACCATGAAAGGCAGGAGGTAATCGGAATCTACCTAGACTTGCTTCCTCTGTACGTAATCTTCTCTAAAATATAATTCAAATAAGGTATTATTGTTTAAAAGATCGATATCATTGAAAATGGTACGCTGAAAATTTAACTTACTCATCTATTAAATTTTCCCTCTCCAAATTTCCGCACCACAACAGAGGAACATACACGAGCGATCTTCAATGGAAATGGGTTTCGAGCCTGGAGCCTTCCGGGTCCGATGTCGGGGGCCTTACCGCTAGGCCAGCGCGACCCCGTTAATATTTGAAAATAAGATACCAATGTAAAATGACAGATCACATAGATCAAATTATAGAATCTAATAATTCTATAATTATGCGCCAGTGAAGGCTTATTGGGCAAAACACATGAACAAAGAATCATGCGTCATTCAACGTCTACGCCAAATGAACATTCGTTGCATGAAACACATGGACATTAAATTATTCTTTTTACAGAATTTAAATATGCTTGTTCTAGTTCGATTAGTACTGTAGTGTATTGCAGGATGAATTAACAGACTTTTTTTTTTATATAAAAAAGCATTCTATATTTATAATATAGAATGTTTAGAATGTTAGAATGTTTATGTTAAAATAAAATATAATTTTATTTTAACATAATTTTCACCATAATACCGTTCATTCGTTGGACTATCAACATCAGTCGTTACCTTTTGGTCTCTCTCTCTACCAACTCATTTTAAATCTTATAATATCTAACATCTTTTACGTGCGTTGCTAGGCAACTCTCTTAAGACTAACATTGTATTGTCACACTACATTTTAAAGAGAAAACTTTAGAAATAACAAAATATTTTGTAACGAATATCACAGTACGAACATATTTCTATCCATAAAGACTGAATAGCTTATTGCTACAAGATTTATCTGCTTATCGTTATTACTTTTTATTGATTCTGCATGACATCTTCAATTAGTTTACCCACCTATTAAACATATTCAGTGCTGAAACACCAAACCTAAAAGATAGGAGAAAGTTTTGCGATCTATCGGAAACTATATACTCAGCGCATCCATTATTGTTTGCATATTCGATATCATTGAAAATGATAAGCTGAAAATATTCATTGATTTATTATTTTGCCACGTCTTTGCGTGACATTTTCAATTAGTTTATTCATAAAAATATATTTAATGCTAAAACTGATAGGACAGATGGGAAGTGTGATTATGCTTCAAAATCAAATAGACGGATAAAATTTTAAGCTAGCTGAACAAAACATCGGTAGTTGTTTGGAAAATCGATGCCAATGAAAAATGACAGACCGCATAAGATAAAATCAAAGAATCAAGCAATTCTATAATTATACGTCATTGAAGGATTATTGCGTCAAACATCTGAACCCATAAACATTCATCATTGCGTGAAACACATGAGCATTAATTGACTCCTCTTAACGGAAGCTAAATATGCCTATTATTATATTAGTTATTAATCTATAAAATATATTTAGTTATTACCTAATTATGTTAGTTTATTCATCTATAAATCATGTTTAGTGGTAGAATGCATAAACTGATAGGAAAGAATGGAAGTATAGTGATGCATCAAAACCACAGAGATGGATAACATTTTAAGCTAGCTGAACAAAGCATCGGTAGTTGTTTGAAAAACCGGTACTAATGAAAAATGACAGACTATACAAGGCAAAATCAGAGAATCAAATGATTCTATAATTATAAGTCATTGAAGGATTATTCCATCAAATATCTGAACACAGAAACATTCATCACTACGTGAAACACATGGGCATTAATTGAGCCCTCTTAACAGAAGCTAAATATGCCTGTACTTGTTTGGCTTATCAGTATGATCAGAATTCCGCTCAACAAGACCGGATAGCGTTTGAGGCTTTCGGGGAAGCTTTGAGGTGGTGGAAATGCGATCTGGCTTGAAACAGAAGTGTTGCACATAAGGCATATCATTAATCATTTTTCGCTAAATTTCATCTTCAACGTGTCAAATGAAAAGGTTATTATAAGAAATTGAAAACTGACCTATTCGCTGTTGAATGCTTTACGTTTTCATTGACACTTGAGAAATGTATGACACTTTTAAAAATGAACAAATTGGTTGGCTCGAAAAAAATAAGGTTATAAAAAACTACTTTGGAAAGGATAAAAATTATTCAAAATGCTGTTTTTAGTTTTATATTAATGAAAAAAAGGTTTATTTTTTACTTCTCGCGTATGCGAAGTGTAAAAAGAGATAGTACTGTAATTGTTAAAAAATACGACTTCGAAATTCTGATGAATCTCCACTTTTTAGACCTCCTTAGAGTCCTTGAAATAATTTTTGGATGAAATTTGGCATGTGGTTTTAGTATAAATATTGCAGATGTGCATGAAACTTTAGTTTAAACGGCGTGAGCGGATAAATAAAACAAAGCAAACTAGATAAATTTAATTCTTTATGTGGTCCTGTCACTGCAATTTTAAATCTGTACCAAATTTTTGACCCTATCGGTCAAAAGAAAGACTTCCAAAGTGCACCCTCGCTTTTCTTCATCATACCACGAAGCACAAAACGTGCCATTTTATGTTAGTAGGGGAACGGCAGGTAGTATGGGCCACCTAGTGTTTCTAGAGCCTGCTTGTAGATATCAACCCACTATTTTGCCTACAGTACAGTCATATCATCAGTCTGTTATGTACAGATATTGGTTGAGATAACTGCTCTGTTTCTTTCCTCAGGAATTTTTCTTTGTTTATGATTCCATTAGTGTTTGCTTCGTATAATTTTTAACGACTCCTTGCACTTTTACGGGTAAGGATAAAATTATGAAATTAGTGTTATTGTTTAGCTTACTTTATTTAGATTATGGCGTGAAAGTTTCATCTTGCTGCCTTTAACCGATTTTACCGTCACCATGTTTTTCTTTTCAGTGTCCGTTAGGTAGTATGGGCCATGTGAGTAAAACAAACTTTTTTACAAAAAAAATGCCTAAGTTCAAGAAGAAAAAGCCTGAAGCCGAATGTCGAGGAGAGTAATTTGCGGATACCATGAAACTTGCACTTGCAGGGGGGGGGGGACGGGGTGGCCAAGTGGTAAGGCAATGGCTTTGGGGCCGGAGGACTCCAGGTTCAAAACCCGATTGCACAAAAACTCCGCCATATATGGGGCTTGCTGTACGCTAAATCACCAAATGCCCTCCAGCTGGTGCAGAGTGGAAGTTTGGAGACGGAGCAGGGTGCCAGCTCAGGCATATTCATCATCATCTGACCGTGGTTCAGAATTACAAGGTGCGTCCCAAAATAGTCCTCTTGTTATTTCAAAACGGGATGTTAATGTAACTAAATTAATTTCAATTCCAAGTGCTTTGGCAAATAAATTGCCTGAAAGTGCTGCATCCCACCATTACGGTTTGCTTAGAAGTACACAGCAAAGAATAAGATGTAATTGAATAACTAAGGTTAAATAACTAATAAGATAACGATAGAAATGTAAGGAAATTTCTTTTTATTATTGTAATTTGCTACAGAATCAAAATATATCCATTTGTACTCCAAAAATTATTTGTTTTTATTTTAAAACTTGTGTTTTTTAGTGTGGCCTATATTACTCGACATATTTAAATCGTAGTAAATTATCGACTTAAAAAGTAGTTGTCATATGTAATTTACATATCTTAGATAAGTTTGTTTAATATAATCAACATGAAGAAAAGTATTCAAAGAAGCGTTTTGAACATTTATAGCTCATTCCAAATAAAAATATAAATTTTATATAAAATTTTACTTAAGGGTCCCATACTACCCGCCGTTTCCCGATATAAGAAAGTCTAGTGTGAGGCGGGATGATACTCCCATTTGTTTATGTAGTTGGGAAAGTATAATATTTTTTGTAAAGAAAACCAGCGTTTATAGAGTAGTAAGCACTAATCTTTATTATTAAATCAGTGGTCATCGCCATCTAATATGTAATTATCTTAATATAAATCAAAGTAATTTTTTATGTGAGTATGTATGTCCCACATCTCCTCCCAAAAGCACTCGACCGATTTCAATCAAACTTTGAATAATTATTATTTAAGAAAAAAGGAAGATGCATGCCAACTTTTCAAATTGCAAAAGTTAATTCAATGGACAATTAATTAGAAATTAAACGAAACCTTTGTTACGCAGTAACTTTGGAGCAAATTATCCCAACAAAAATATTTTATACCATCTTAAACTTCAAAATTTTACCTTTCCAATGACATCAATTTCAATTCCGTGAATTTTTCCTTCAATTTTAATGAATTTTTCAAAATTTAATAATTAAATTATTGAATAAAGTAGACGATTTTGAAGAAAACTTATAGATTCTCCGTTGCTAGGCAACGGGAAGACTTTGACTATTCTGCCTTTATTTTTTCGATATTTCTGTTTATTTTTGTGAATATTTCTTTATCTATTTATTATTTTCGTTCAATTTTTTCTTTAATTTTAATAAATTTTTCAAAATTTATGCAGTAGCTGATGCAGTATATGTTTGCCATTCACAATTGAAATGGCCAGTATTCTGTTTAAGAGAGGAGTAGTCTTCAACAGGCAATACCTTCAATTAAAAATATTCATAAATTAACATTTCAAAAATATTTAATTTTAATGACTTATTTTGATTTTATTAAGATTTTCAAGGAAGTATCTCGCATTTTGTATTACTTTGATATAATTTTATGAATTTATAAACGACTGCGAAATCATAAAAGTCATTAAAACTATGTATGTATGTTCCACATTTCCTAAACCACTGAAAGTATTCCAACCAAAGCTTGTACATTTATTATTTAAGGCAAGAGAAAGATCACTGTCAACTTTTCAAAACCCAAAAATTAGTTAAAATTTCAGCTATTTAAAAAAATAAGCAAAATTTTGGCATTTTCCCACGATATCTTCATATTAACCCACGAAACTATTGTCACATCTTATTAAATTTCAAAATACTAGCTTTTCAGTCACACAAATTTCATTTCCGTTCTGTCATTTTAATTCATTTCTCAATGTTAATTTTATACACAATTTGTAACAATATTTTTTATTGTTGATGAACAAAAATAATACGAGGAGTTGTTCTGACTGAATACCCTAGTACTTACTTGAAAGAGTACTAAAAGAAAATTTTACAACGAAGATAAACAATTTATATCAGGAATAACTATTGATGAAATTGTTTATATTCACTATTTAATTAATTGTTTTAAAATATTCATTAAAGCCTTTCTTATACTTCAGTATTTGTTAACAAAATTTGAAGTACCTATATAACAAATAATTAATAATTTATGAAAAAAAATTAACTATAGGAGTTTTTTAAAAAGCATCTGGTTCAATTGACATTTTCATTTTAATTTAAAAAAACGTTTCAGATCATAAAAGGATTTTGTGTTTTACAATATCTTATACATTTGTTGTGTTTTACATATCTTATACAATATTTTATACGTCTTATACATATCTTTTGCATTAAAAATATTATTCATGAACTATTTTCATTCGGAGCAACGCCGGATATATCAGCTAGTATTCATTAAAATAGCCTTGAGTCAGGCGTGCTTTAAATCCTAGACGCACTTTGCCCGCGTCAGAGGCCCCAGGTTGAAAGTTAGTCCCGAAATGAAGCTATTTTTGAAAAAATATTTTTTAATATCACGATAGATTATTTCCATGTCATATTGCACAAATCCGATTTTAACCGGACAAGTCATTAGCGGCAAGAAGTTCATGGATAGCAGTTGGTTACTGCATAATTGCAGGCCCAGTTCTGTTCAGGTTTTCTGTAGAAATTACTTAGCAAAAAAATAGCAACTAATTACTTTTCATGCACAGCAGCATCTTGGGAGGTCTGTTTTCAAATGCCTACCCTATATAAGACTTTTTTAAAATTTGAATTGGAATTGGTACATATTTCTTAGATTTTATACAGATCTTTTGACAGCTTAATATTGTTTAGCAAATTTTAGTGGATCAAAAAATTATTTATTAAATTTATTTATTAAAAAAATTTAGTGGAACCCGACATTTTTAATTTCAATTTTTGTGCCTTTTACTGGCTTCACTTGTCATATTTCACAAACTTCCATAAATTGAACTGATTTTAAAATAGTTACATTTAGTGGAAAAAGGAGTTAACTTCTTTTACTATATAAATTACAAATCACAGCTAAAATCTGAAAAAAAAAATAAAATAAAAATATTTTACGAAAATCCTGCATAATGAGGAAAATCACTAAAATATTGAAACAAAAATTTGGAAAATTGAAATTTCTTTAATTAAAAAGTATTTTAAATAAAAACCTTATTCTACTCAGCGCTGGTAAAAGCTAGCAGCCTTTCATACAAAATGCATAGGGAATGTCAATAAAAAATTTTATATTCTATCAATTTTATGTCGTAAATGAATTATAATTTCCATTTATTCCATGAGCTAAAGTCTTCAATAAATAAGAAATTTCATTCGGCTCTTGCCGTAACATTTTATGTTCTTTTAGAAGGAAACTAATTTTAAATTGATAAATAGTGAACAAAATTTGTTTGGAAGAGTTGGTGTAGATTGATGCTCAGGAACACACAAAAATGTATTGTAATCGTCAAAAAATTCGGCGTCGAGATATTGATAAATTTTCTGACGAATCTTTTAATTAATGTCTGTTTGTATGCGAACAGAATAACTCGAAAACAGAACGAGCTAAACGCATTATCTGTAGGGGAGATGGGGTAAATTGACAAGCGGGAACATTGATACAGTTTTTAAGTTCTGATGGTTGGAATGGCTCAAGATGTTCATATCCCCTCATATATACGCCACTGTAACCCTTAGCACAAGGTAAATATTTCGGCCATGTTAAGTCAAAAGTTAATTTACAAATGAATCAAACAGCTAATCTTCTCGTCTAAGTCAATTTTTCTCTAAGTATGTGTTGTGTAATTTCTTTAACTAGTTACATTTTCATGCCAGGGAATCTACTGTAAAGGTAGGAAAACATTTATTTTTCTGAACTATATTAGGTTTTGAGGTTTTTTAGCGTTGATTTTGAGTGACAAGTTTTAAGGAAAAAAATCTCTTATGAAGATTGATACAGTTGACTCCGGGGTATATTGATACGTATCTTCTGTGTGTATCAATGCGCTTTAGCAGTAACTACTTTGCAAAATCTTCTTCAGAAATGGAAAAAACCTAAAAATGAACTATCTAAGAGAAACAAGCAATTAAGTATTTGTTTAAACAATGAAAACGGCTTGAATTTCATTGAAAAATGAAACGTATTGTTGTAAATTAAGTTAAAATATTTTTTTACAAATTTATTAAAATTGGAAAAAAATGTGCGAAAACTTAATTAATATCATCGAAAAGATTTTTTTGTATTTTCAAATGGTGTGAAAATTATCTTTGTGCTATATTATTTTCGTAAGTCGCCAAGGAAGAACGCAAAAATTTCCAAAAACGGCTTCTAGGCTCACATTACCTCCCTTCAAATTACACACACATTCTCCTTTATTATTTGTAGAGATAAATTATTTTCTGATGCATTATTGTTTCAATTTTGCAGTCTCCTTAAAGATGTTGAATTTTGATTAAAATAAAAGGTTGTTACTTTGTTAAACTTTTAAACCATGATTTGGAATATATAGTTTATTGATAAAACACATTTTGTTTTGATCCCAGACATATCAACTATAATTATTCTCGATATTTTCGTTTGTATGAATGTACCCGTAGTATGGGGCAGATTGATAAATAATCAATATAAATCCATTTTTAGGACAGTTAACAAATATTTTATTATGTCATTTATGACCAACACTTGACTGAAATCCTATATTAGATTAACAAATGCATAAATTTAGTGCAATAGTTCCAATTATTAACGTTGGTAAAATCATTGTTTAGCTTTCCAAAAAAAAGGGTCTCAATGTCCCCACATTCCCCCTATTCATTATGTATCTCTTCATCTTGGCTGAATGTGTCCAAAATTTAGTATAGATCTAAAATTTTGATGTGCACATACCAAATTTTATTCATTCAACTCGTCGCCTTTTGGAGTTATCGTGCTCACTTACACAAAAATAGACACCCGACAGGATATCACCTCACTAATGGATTTGTCCAAAATTTGATATGTATTTACATATCTGGCGATAAAATTGTATGCCGAATTTCAAATTCATACTAGCTTTAATTCTTTCAATTCTTTCCCCTTTCCTATCGCATAACGGACCATGTGTTCTAAATTGGGAAATATTCGTTTCATATTTCCATTTTTTTGTGAAAAACTTTTAAAAATAGCTTTTAAATATAACTTTAACTTGAAAATCCAAAGCGTAAATCACACTAGGGCGAAAATTATTTCTCCGGTATAACTCACTCTTTCTACATTTCTAATGTAGATAATCTTTAATTCTTCCCCCTTCTCTATCGCATAATGGACCATATGGTCGAAACTGGCAAATATTCGTTTTATTTTTCCATTTGTGTGTGTGTGTGTGAAAACTTTTAAAAATCGCTGTCAAATATAATCTTAATATGAAAATCAACAGCGTACATCACACTAGAACGAAAATGATTTTTCAGGTATAACTAACTCTTCCTACATTTCCAATGTAAATTATCTTTAAGTCTTTCCCCTTCTCTATCGCATAACGGACCTTGCGTTCGAAACTGGTAGATATACGTTTCATATTTCCATTAAAAAATTGTGAAAAAACTTTTTAAAACTCTGACAAATTCAACCTTAACATGATAATCAGAAGCGTAAATCACAGTAATGAAAACAATTTTCCCGGAATATCTCTCTCTCCTTACATTTCTAATGTAGACTGCCTTTAATTCTCCCCCCTTCCCTATCGCATAACGGACCATGTGTTCGAAACCGGTAAATATTCGTTTCGTATTTCCAACCGACAGCAAAGGCAAGTCGACGCCGTGCGTCCTAAGATGTCGTCCGGCGGCTTACTGTCTCTAATCATCGTTGAACCAGAAAGAATTTTTTTTCCCGTCTGGTCTCAGCTTTCGTTGGTTACCTTCACCACAGAGTGGAATACTTTAATAATCAAAGAAGACTTTTGTTGTTCTTAATTCGGAAAGCCCTCTCCAACATCGCACATGAGAAACCGATATTCAATCGAGAATTTTGTTTAGTATTGAATTATTTGTGTTTGTTGTTTCTTCTGGTTTCGTTCAAACAAATCATTATCTTCAGGCATGAGCGGTGCCCACCACTGGTAATTGTAGTGTTGGAAACGGCGCCTTGAATCTCTTTGTATTGAGCGCATATCTGCATTATCTGAGAAGTTTCGTGTCTTTATTTTTCCACATTTTTGTTCCTAATTATAAAAAGAAACGGTCGCGAACTTGGTAAAGATTTTCATTTTTTTGTTCAAGCAAACTATTAGCTTCAGGTACGAGATGTACTCACCAGTGGTAATTGTAATGCAAGATGGCGGCTTCTTATTGTGTGAAAATTTGCATTATCTGAACGGTTATACCTCTTAATTTTTTTCCTTTTTCGGTTCCTAATACTAATAGTAAAATAAAAAGGCCGTGAACTTGGTGAAACTTTTCTTTCATGAGTCTTTTCCCATCAGAATATCTCTGCCATAGCACTTAGATACGAAGTTTAATTAGAAAAAGAATTAGTGAAAAAGAATTGCAAAAATTCCAATGTAAACCTGGATGATGAAACTAGCAAAAGATATGGAACATTTACTGCTTAATTTCGTGGTATACACTGTAAAAAATATCCGTTTTTTTCCCGGACTTTTTACGTATATTTGACGGTTTAAAGCTGTTTTGTTGACAAAACGGTTTTTCACCGTTTTCCGCTCCAGCCATAAACGGTTTAAAACCGTCAGTTCAAATTCCATTTTTCGTCATACGGTATTGTTTTCCGTATGATAACTTTCCCTTTTCTTAAATGTAATTTTATTGCATTCATTTCATGTTTTTAATAGGGTTCCATCTCCGCTATTGTTTACACATGTTGCAGTAACCTGTTGTCACTCATGAAAGCTAACCTTAAAACACGTGTTCTGGCAATAGTTGATTTTTACACCACTAGGTGGCGCCACTAGAGCTATAGTGACTT
>BGPR01000071.1:652648-685486 GCA_013235015.1 Araneus ventricosus
ATTGGCACAATCCCTGATCGAAACTATGTGTCGTCATCTCTACAAGCACAATTTAGTGCTGAAATTTGCTGGTGTTATCCATGACAACTCCCTCATCTTTTTGATACACTTAAGTAGTTGAAATTTAAGAAAACAAATGCATCACTCAAATGCATACTATTTATATACGGAGAAACGTTTTAATCAAAACAAATAAGTAGCAATAAAGGAAAAATAGCTAAAATCATATATTTTATAATTTTTTTATTGAGTTTGACTTCTGTCATGTTTGCAAGAATGTAATTTTGAAAACTTATTTTTGATTCTGAAATTTCGTACAGCTGTACGTTTTAAATGACAATACAATAATTTAATTACATTATGAAAGGCAATATCTAATGATGAATTTGCGAAGCATTTATAACCAGATTCCATAATGGGACTGAAATCGAAAATAACAATAAAAAAGTTTTTAAAAAAGGATTTCATTAGTAAAAAATAGGTTTTTATCCGAAATATGGAGGTCAAAACAAAATCGTAAAAGCTGGAGTTGCTAAAAAAATACAGTAAGGAATTTAAGCCGCAATTAGAAAGAAAATTCCGAACATTCATCTAAAATTTAAAAAATATTATGCATGCGATAATGAATTCCAATATAACTCCAATTTGCTTAGAGTTTTTCAGGCCTTCACGCTGTCACGATTTTGTCTTCATGTCCATATTTTTGAGAGAAGAAAAATATTTTTTTTTTCAGTACAATTATAAAAAGGTGTTTTTAAATAACTTTTTAATTTTATCATTAGAAGACTTTCAATCTTGGACTTTCAGTTTATGCAACAGCCATATTTTAGCTCATCTATCTTTAATTCACGTAATTAAATTCTTTATTATTTAATTAGATTGACTTACTGACAGAGCGAAGAGAGGTGCTGTTTCAACTGGACAGTAGTGTTCCTTAACCATAGACTATCGATAGCATCGAAGCCAAGACGATAGTATTGGGCTTTCGGAACTATTGACGGAAACAATCGATAGAATCGACTTTCTCAAAACTATCGATAGTTTTCTCATGGGCGGTAGGGGCTATCGGTAGGTGCATTTTCAGTCGATAGTTTTAAAACTATCGAATGAAACAATCGGCTGGAACTATCAATAGTTTCTAAACTATCGACTGAAACAATCGACTGGAACTATCGATAGTTTCTAAACTATCGACTGGAAGAACACCTATCGTTAGTATCGCCGGGGAGTAAACTATCGATAGTATCTCCAGGGAGAAAACTATCGATAGTATCTCCGGGGAGAAAACTATCGATAGTATCGCCGAGGAGAAAACTATCGATAGTATCGATAGTTTTGAAACTATCGATAGTTAAGTCGATAGTATTCTCCCTGGAAAAAACTCCTCCTTCCTCCTTCCCTTTGGGAAAACTATCGACTGCACTATCGATAGTTGAACTATCGATGTTTAAGGAACAATACTGGACAGTTCGGAATTTCGTCTGTTTGTCTGTAAATTTGGTGCTTGCGTAGTTACGACCAAACGAGTCATTCTATTTTCTTCGAATTTGGCATGAAGGTTCCTTGAAGTCATTAAAACCGATATATGTGAAAGGATTTTTATTTTCTGATTCCATTTTAAGATAGTGCTTATTTTAATGATTTAAGTGTTTGGCAAGTCAATCGCGAGTTTGGCATCATTACAGCAAAGTCATTTTGGTGATAGAGAAACATTTAATTGCAATTTTGTTAATACTGATAAAAGCTGAGACTTCTGTAAAGCTTTCTCATTCGAAAAAAAATGACTAAACCTTTAAATTCTGTCACGAAAAACAGGTTTTTGGTTTTTCTTTCTTTTGGCGGGGAGGGGTCGCAAAGTCTACTGTTCGTAGAACTGCTACTGAGATAGTTGTTAGTCTTTTTAATTAACGTCTAACTTTTTTAATAAAATAATAAAAGAAATGCTACGCAAGTTGGAATGAAATTTTTTTATTCATTCCTTGTTCTTAAAAAGGCATGTTACTTTTTGTACAATTTTAGTCACAGTTTTTAATTAACGCTAATTGCTTCATCTAATTAATACAATTAGCACGAATTCTAAAAAAATTTAAATTTCTTACAAACAAGCTAGCAGTTTTTAATTTACGACGTACTTAAGGCTAGAATAATGCGAACATTTTTTCAGCGATACAAACGAGGCTCATCATCAATATGACGCATTACGTCAAGAAACGGGACACCCAATATACAGAACAGGACACCAATGAACTTTAACAAGCTGCCCCTTGTTAACTGAAAAAACGGACTCAAAAAATCCACCACAATGCTCCGCGATATCGCTACATGATCGTGGGGAGCTTTCGCTTCGGTGAAACATAGGGTTCTCATATTTATCATCATTAGGAGCACGGTAGAAGTATAGGCGAATAAAACAGTATTACTTATAAATGTTGTCATAATAATGCAAAGAAAAAATAGTGATAGGAGGGGATATCACTTTCTTCCGAACATTAGAAATCGGTCTTGATTTTCAGAATTATAACTAAGCGTTTAAACGTTTTCTCATTACAGTCTAACTTCGACTAACCGTCAATTTTTGTTATTTGTCATCGTTTAAGAAGTAAAAAGTAACGTAGGTTTAAAACATTACAATACATTGTTTGATTTGTTGATTCAATACATTGAAGTTTATATTGATCGTTTTGTAAAATTCAATACACATGCATGTATTATTCACTTTTAATGGTTTTATTTTCATTTTCATCCCAAACCAGCAACGAAATCACATTACTATACGTAAATAGTGAAAGTTTTCTGTTATCCGTCTGTTCGGTTATTCGTTACAGCCCTAGTATGGTCGAAGGTCGAAGTTTTACTGTATTTAAGAAAATAAAAATATGAATAAACAAATATGCATTTGATTATCATTATTTTAAAATGTGAAGTACACAAAAATGTATTGTAAGCGTCAAAAAATTCGACGTCCAGATTTTGATAAATCTTTTAATTTACATCTGTCTGTATGCGAACAGAATAACTCGAAAACAGAACGAGCTAAACGGATTATCTGTAAGAGGAGATAGGGTAAATTCACAAGCAGGAACATTGATACAGTTCTTAAATTTTGATGGTTGGAATGGCTCAAGATGTTCATATCCCCTCATATATATGCCACTGTAACCCTTAGAACACGGTAAATTTTTCGGCATTTTAAGACAAAAATCAATTTACAAATGAATCAAACCGCTAATCTTCTCGTCTAAGTCGATTTTTCTCTTAAGTACGTGTTGTGTGATTTCTTTCACTAATTACGTTTTCCTGACAGGGAATCGACTCCAAAGGTAGGAAACATTTAATTTTCTGAACTATATTAAGTTTTGAGGTTTCTTAGCGTTGATTTTGCGTGAGCACTTGTTTTAAGTAAAAAAAGTCTCTTGGGGGAGATTGATACAGTTGACTCCGGGGTACATTGAGACGCATCTTCTGTGCGTATCAATGCGCCTTAACAGCAAGTTCTTTCCAAAATTGTCTTCAGAAATGCAAAAAACTCAAAAATGAACTATCTAAGAGAAACACACAATTAAGTATTTATTTTAAACAATGAATACGTCTTGAATTCCATTGCATAAATGAAAAGTATTTTTGTAAATTAAGTTTAAAATATTTTTTACCAATTCATTAAAGCTGGAAAAAAATGTACGGAAACTTAATTAATATCATCGAAAAGATATTTTTTTGTATTTTCAGATGGTGTGAAAATTATTTTTGTGCTATATTATTTTCGTAAGTCATCAAGAATTCCAAGAATGACTTCGAGGCTTACTTTCCTTCCCTTCAAAGTATTTTTTACACACACACAAACATTCTTCTTTATTATTTGTAGAGATAAATTATTTTCTGAGACATTATTGTTTCATTTTTACAGTCTCATTAAAAATGTTGAATTTTGATTAAAATAAAAGTTTGTTACTTTGTTAAACTTTTAAACCATGATTTGGAATATAAAGTTTATTGATAAAACACATTGTGTTTTGATCCCAGACCTATTAACCATCATTATTTTGGATATTTACTTGTGTATCAATGTACCCCTAGTATGGGGCAGATTGACACAAATCCATTTTTAGGAAAAAAGTGCAATAAATATTTTTATTATTTCATTTATGACCCAAACTCGACTGAAATCCTATATTAGATTAAAAAATGCATAAATATAGAGTATTATTTCTAATTATTTCCGTTGGTAAAATCATTTTTAGTTTTCCAAAAATGAGTGTATCAATGTCCCCTTTTTCCCCCTACACCAAATATATATTGTCTTTACCCACTGTATTATCTGCACGCTAAACTTGTTGATCCGTATCAAATTTTGGACGAAATCTGTCTGCGGGAAGTCTGTCTGACCGTCCGTCAGCGTGTGATCACAATGACTCAAAAAGGCAACCATTTAGATAACGGAAATTTAGTTTGTTGTCTTGACACTAAAAGTGTACATCTGAATAAAATTTTTGACAGGAAGCCGAAGGGAAGAAGTCGAAAATGCATACTTGATTCTCTTCACTCTACTCTACGAAGTAAAACACAAAATGTGCCATATTGTGAATTTATACGAGAAAGGAGAGAAGACAACAGTCTTGTTTGTTTTCTCCTCACTAATAGATCATAGTAAAAATCATTAAGCATAAAAATCGTTGTGAAATGATTATATGCTTTATCTAATGAAACCGATTTCAAATTTCCCCATTGTCTCATTTTTTCCCTGTGTATTTTGGGAAATTAACAACTTTTAATTAAATTAATTTAATTTTAATTTTAATAATTTAATTAAAAATAAATGTGTAATTAATTAATTGAATTATTTTTAAATTAATTTAGCTTAATTCTTTTATTTTAAAATATTCACGTTTAAGTATTAGATAAAATATATTATTAACACTTATATTATTTACTTATATTATACTTATAATATATTATTCATATTATCTATGTTATACAAATTTTGAAATTGGAATCTGAAAAATAAATGTTTTATTAAGTTTTAATTCGTCAACAAATTCGGTTTTTTCCCTTAGTTTTTTACTTCATTTTTACTTTTCACAAACCGACAACAGAGTATTTTATGAAGACTTCATTCCATATGCCATTTTCAATATTTTTTACCAACTTTCAAAATACAGTCGATGGTTTTCCTATGGTTAAGTAATGCTAAGAGTTTATTTAAATAAATAAATAATAAATTTTTTAATTTGTATTATTATTTGATTAATTTTATACTTTAATAACCTTAATCATTCTGAATATCATATAAAGTTATCTATCATATTCGAAACTTTATAAAGCTTGTGGATGACCTCGGCAACACTACTTATATGGATATTTTAAACACCTTCTGTTAGTATGAATATTTTGAGTTTAGTTTACTCTTCCAAATTCTTTAGAAACATTTTTAGCCAACCCTAAAATAGAGCTTTTAAAAAATCCTAAATGCACGATAATGCATATAGGTATCTAAAATTGCGCAACAAAACCTATCGTTTTTAGTGAAGTAATTTTGATTATTAAAAAGTTTTGTCCCCTTCATTCTTTTTGTTGTTTCCTTAAATAGGAGAGAGTAAATTTCAAAACCTAAATGACGTAACTATTAGTATGAAAATTTGAATTAATTTTCAAACAGAGCAGTAAATATTTTGCATATAAATTGAGTCATATATGCAGTAGTTGTCAATGAAAATGAAAATGTACTACTTACATTGATTATGAAAATAGCATTATAAATTTAGACTGGGTAAGTAATAAAATTGAAAAGAAGGTCATTTTGATCGGATTGAAATAGGACCGCATGCCTGCATCCTCATTTTTGCAATTGTGTCATCCTTTAAGTGGTGCGTGAGCCTGGAGTATAATTTTAATTTTAAACCTCACCGGCTTCACCCACCTACCCAAAATGGTGTATGGCGCATGAAAGCCGGCAGAAAAAATTCACATAACAAACATGTCAAAACATAAAAACACGGTGTCAAAAATGAAGAACATGCAACATATGTGTCAACATTCAGAAAAGTGAAGAAAAATACTGACAAAAAATTGCTACTAAAACTAAATATAAATTAATAAAGATTACAAAATTAATTACAAAATAAAATAAAATTTCAATACAAAATTTTAAAAAAGTGGAAAGAAAGACCAAATTAGAAAATATAAATAAATAAATTGATTGAAATATTAAAAGTAAATAAGCATAGAAAACATGTATTAATTAGTTACATACTCTGAAATTCCAAGTATAAAATTTTGAAAATCTAGGGTGGTGAGTTTTAATTGGTCAGTACTGTATTTTGCGAACTAGTATCGATTCTTATGGAGAGCGCAACTACAATATCGATATTTTACTTACATTTTAAGTTGAATTTTTTGGAATTCAACTGCGCTATTCTAGTTATTTTGAATATGAGTGATTTCGTTCCATCGGTATCAAAATTATATTTATGTTTTGAGAGTCAATATCGTTTGTTCATTTAAGATCGCAGAGAGTCATTACTCCAGCAACTCACACATTTGAATGCAGTTCATTTTTCCTTTGCTTTCAGTCAATTTAATTCTGACTGAATTACGATTTTTATATTTCTGTCGAGTTAATATAAAAAAACAAGGTAACAATAAGAGTAAATGGCGCTTGAAAGCTCACTTTTCACTTCCAAATGTCATACTTGGTGTGAAAAAGTGAAATAAGCGTATTAATATTTTTCTTCTTTGCTCTCCCTCCCCCCAAAATAAAATGAAATCTATTGATGACGATTCGATACACATCCTTGCCCCTTTGAATTAAAAAATTAAATATTAACCAAGCAATATGTATCTGAACTCAATGGGCTTTGGTAAAGCTTTATTAATAGGATCTCCTAAAATTACGAGGGTAAGTCATTAAGTAAATAACAAAAGATAAGAAAAAATAATTTACCATGATAATCACTTGGAAACAATTTTATTTTTCAACATAATCTCCACCAATGTTGATGCGCTAATCCCATCGTTCTATCAGCGTCCCAATTCCAGCTGCATAAAATTATTTCGGTTGCTGTCTCATCCACAGTGGGACTTCGTGTTGAACGTCGTCATCATCTCATCGTCATCGTCGTCGTCAGATGAAAATAGCATGGGGATAAGTCTGGGCTGTAGGGTGGATGCTGTAGCGCTGACCAACCAGACTTAGCCCCAAGCGATTTTCATCTGTTTGGTCCATTAAAACAACATCTTGGAGGCAAATACTTTGCAGATGATGACGACGTTCAACACGAAGTCCTGCTGTGGATGAGAAAGCAGCCCAAATAATTTTATGCAGCTGGAATTGGGGCGCTGATGAAGCGATGGGATAAGTGCATCAACATTGGTGAAGATTATGTTGAAAAATAAAGTTGTTTCCAAGTGATTATCAAGGTAAATTATTTTTTCTTATCTTTTGTGACTTACTTAATGACTTACCCTCGTATATTCAAATTTTTCAGTCATCAATTGGCATTGTCGAGTTTTGTTCTTATTTGATCTATAAGATTAGTTGTGTAATTATGTTTAAGAATATGATTAATTATATTTAAGCTCATTTTCAGTCGGTTTTCCTTAGAAACAGCTGAAAAATAACCATATTTTCCTCCAAATCTATTTTTACTCTTTTTCGTTGATCATTGATCATTCCAAATTGCTTTAATCCTTATATTGATACCGAATGAATTCAAATATCGTCCTCGGTTTATTTTCCTCTTATTTATTCAATTATCGCAACAATTTATTTAAATATACTTAATAAATAAAAACCTATTAAGATTTGGAAGTACATCTAATCTAAAAAAACTTAAAAGGAATAAAAATATATTGTAAGAATGAGCTTATTTGTTGTGTTTATATAAAAGTTACGCTTATATTTTGAAGTAAACAGAAAAAACTTGATATCTATAAACTGAAACAGAATAAGCTGAAATTAAGATAAATTAAATTTCACTTTGAATAAATAAACCCATATTAACAGAAGCAGACACAATTCTACGAATGATGTCTACTAAGAAGCAAAATGTCTAGACATTTCAGAATTGTTTTCTTATCAGTGTTGTATAATATCCCATTTTTCATTCCAAATCACTTAAGCCTAATCAGTTAAAGTCAGTAGAATACAAATAACCATTCTAAGAAGAAATTAAAATTTTGGTATAAACAAACTTTGTGAAACCAAACCATGCGTACTCATCATTTGCAACTTTGTATCATAAAATGCTCTTTATATGATATGAAATATTTCGGCATCCAACTGATGAAATAAAGCTGGCATGACGATCGTCTGCATAAATATTGGTTTTTGACCTCATTCTCAGTCAAGATTCAAAAAACAGTTTATATCAAGTAGGTTACATTACTCTTCTACCAAAAACTATTTAGAAAAAAGTTTCGTTCTTCTAAGTCTTATTAAAATACCATTTGTATATCAAAAATTTTTTTCGTCTCGTTTTCTAAAATATATATAAAGAATACCTCATATCGTCAGAATAAAGATTTTTATGTATCTAAATCATGCATTATACTATTTGCACAAAAACACCATTAGCAAAAACTTAGTTGCGTAAGTACTCTTTCCATAACAAATACGAAGAATTTCTTATGTAAATACTCTCTGCATGATTGGAAAGTATGATTATTTTCTGCTCAATAAATCAAAACAAAAGATTATTTACCTTCAATTTCACAAATTTATATCAAATGATAAAGATATTCTGATGCAAATAAATTGTCTCGTATCATTAGTCATGGGTCATTTTTCTAAAAAATGACATTGACTCGAAGTCTTCCTTTAAATACTAATTGGCATATATTGTACTTCTGTATATATGAAGTAAGAGATTCTTACGTAAACAAACAGATATAAATCATTTTTCTTGTTGAAGAATTTCTATGTAAATATTGTTTGTATCTCTGTGAATTTCAATGAGGAATATATTATGATAGATTCATCGTTGCCACTATTTAGATCCAGCGGATTTTGTAGAGCATTTAATAAATTCTTAAACCCTTTATTATAGGGAATAAGAGCATAATAGATAGACATCAAACAATAAAATATACAATAGTTTCTAGACTATTTGAACGATTCAAATAGTTTCAATAAGCAAGGGGTTGGAACAAAAAATGTAACCTGAGGTAAACAAAAATCTCTTTCTTAATTTTTTTCAATAGGGAGTAATTTTTTCATACATCGCTGTACATTTACGCATAGAGTTAATTACATATAAATGAAGTTATTAAAACTGTCACTAGCAATAAAGCAAAAAATATTGTAGCTGAAATAATAAATATTTATTTGAAAGTCAAACTGAAATCGTTATAACATATATTTACACTTTTTTTCATAAACGACGAGACGTTTATGAAAGAGCAATTTATGTTATCAAAATATGAAATATGTTTTTGGTATAACAAAAATTATAAGTATAATTGCTGCCTATGGAGCAGCTCTCGCTTGGCGCCACTTCCTCATTTGGCCTTTTTTTCACTTTCTTAGTAGTCTAGTTGTTAAAAGTAGTTTTTAAATCAAATACTGTTGGAGTTGTAATTATTTGCTCCTTTATGTTTTGGGGGTGTTGATTACGATTATGAGGTTTGCAATCAAAACTTTTTTGTAGGAATTTAAGTTATGGCCAAAAAACATGAAAAAAAATTCCCAGTTTTTTGCTTATAACTCAAAAACTATCAATTTTTAGTATATCATCATTATTTACCAAAATAATCAGCATAAAATTTCCTACAACATAGGTCTATACAACTTCTGTATCACTGCTTGTTTCTGAGCTGACGACCCGCCACTGAAATATTAGTTAACTTAATGACTCTTGAAAGATGAAACTATAGAAATGGAATATATATCGTTGTATATTTCTTTTTGCTGGTGGTGATGTTTCTTGTCATTTTCAATGGTGTGTAATATTAACCTTACTGTAAAGGGTACAATAGATGTTGAAACCAAAGTTTCTCAATTTCTGAGATTTTGCTCTGAAATTTTTGTAACACTATTATTCTTTTCTTGCAAAAAAAAATTGCAAAATTCTTTCGTAAATTTTCTATTTTTTTTATAAATAATGAGAAAGATGTATTAATTATTGTAAAACTTTAAATTGTTCTATACTAAGTAGAATAAACTATTTCCCAGATTTTAGACCAGATTTCGACAGATTAGATAAATATTTTACTTCCACTCAATATTTTTCATGGCAAAATCACTGAAATTAAATTTTTTTCTTCAAATCAAGAATTACTATTTTTTTACCTTTAAAAATTTGCAAAAAATCATTTCAAAAGAATGCTCGTGACCCTCAATACAAAATAATAATAATAATAATGTTCATAAGTAATTTATTTATTCAAAATTCTCTTTATGTATGTTTATACAAGTCAGGGGAAAAGTTTCAAATTTATTGATAAGATTATGATGCGCATGAAATATTTCAAAATGTGGACAAACATAACACTTACTTTTGAAAAAATACTCAAAATTTCTACATTTTAATTTGGGCATTTCTACAATTAATAAATAATGCTTACGCTGAGAGAATAAATTTAGAAATTCAAAAAAAAAAAAAATCTTTTTTTAGATGTTTTCTGGTAATATGTTTGTTAATAAAAGATTGAAATAAAAAATAACAATTTTGGGCCATTTGTTTACATTTTTAATGTCCATTGCATTAAATTCGGACTCAATTAAATTTAATTTTAGATTCATTTAATTCATTCAAATTAAATTCAGATTCATCAACGGACTTTTTGGGGAAAAAAGAATATTATGAAATTTGCTCTTTTTCAAACTTGAGACTCTTTTATATATATATATATTTGAGTTTCAACATTTTGGCCTTCCTCTTTCAAACGACACATAGATAATTTCAATATTTAAAAAACTGAGAAAATCATAAATGAAACAATCCCAAAAATGTCTTTCCGATATTTGTGCCTAAACCCATGTACAGAAGGGTTAATTTTTCATCAAAAATTTATGAATATTTTTCAAAATAAAGAACTTTCAAATTTATTTCTCCGACTATCAATCTCATTTTATCGTGGGTTGCTTTTGAAGAGACGGCCTTACTCTCCAGTGATTTTCTAAAGACATTCTCCATTTCATGGCACTTTCATCCAATAACGAACGAAGACGGCCATCCATATTGCGAACAACTTTCCACCAACCGTGATCCGATCAGATTGTAGATCACCCCCTCCTGTGGCCCTTGCCCTAATCATTAGCTTCGAGTAATCGGAGAACACGGGATCCACGCGTCCTCGCATAACTGTGACCACATCGTTAGTTTCAGATTCTGTTCTGTTGCACCCACATCTATTAGTAAGCCGAACTTCCAGTGAACCGGGATTTTAATGGCCTGTGCTCGTCCCTTAACGAAAGAAGCGTCCTGTTTGCCAACTGATTACATGACAGTGTGTTGCAACTCTGCTTTCTTAACAGGAAATATCGTGGGTTGTTCTTGTTGGGTAAAATGAATCGGAGAAATACTACTGTAATGTTATTTGGATTCAAAATATTTTTGTAAAGCTAATTACGAGTTTTAAATCTTCTTGCTAAAGGTTTCTTGGTCTAAAGACAATGCGCAAAATCAGGGGTATTTTGTTTAATAAGTCTTATATGTAAATGAAACCTAAAAATTCCTAAGAAGGAAAGCTAATATGAGAAATATTTTCATTATGCTATTAGATTTTAAGGGGGAAAACATTTGGATTCTTACATTTGTATAATTTATAAAAATAATTAAATACTGAGAAACATACTGCAAGCATGTTTTTTTTAGTTAATGGTGGGTGCTTTACTTAAAAATTCTGTTTTCAAATAAACTCACAGTGATTTATGTTTTAAAACCTATTTGAGTAAACAGTAATACTTCTTAATATAATTAAATCTAATGAAATATATAAAGATAACAAAAAATTGCGAAGTTTATAACTTACGAACTAAGTCTGCTGTATTGTTATATCTAATGAATGCCATGGTTAAAATGTGCAATGGATCCCTCATACTGGAACCACCCTTCGCAGCGGTGCGACTGCTGGATGTTGTGCTGCTGCAGAAAAACTTCATCCGAAAATAAGAGGGCTTTCTTTGTTCAGATATTCAAGCATGAGATATGGGCTTATTTAATCCTCGAAATGCTGAACCCAAATATGCTGCAAGAGTTCGGTAGAATGAAGTCTCTCCAATACTATCTCATTTGTGAATATGACGTTAACCACCATGCGTTTCTGTATGCATCCGATTCATTATTGAGAACTCTTCCCCTTCCAGACGTTTATATATGCTGTGGCGAGACACTCTGTAGTTCTGACGTAGACTTACGTCTCTCCATAATGGTGTGTCTGGAA
The DNA here is from genome assembly GCA_013235015.1 of Araneus ventricosus. Lineage (NCBI taxonomy): Eukaryota > Metazoa > Arthropoda > Arachnida > Araneae > Araneidae > Araneus > Araneus ventricosus. The sequence goes on from BGPR01000071.1 coordinate 665,027, forward strand.
AGGGGAAAAAATGCTTATAGCTCCGCAACCAAATAACATAGAGAGTTAGTTTTACTCCTATTTAACAGAGAAAGGTGGGCATTGAAGATTCCAAAAAGAATTTTAGAATTTAGAATTACGGTTTAGTCACAGTTGAGCTGAAAAGTTGGTGAAAATCAAGAAAAATTTTGATGACGTCACAGCGACCGATTCGCGGCTCACGCAGACTAAGGCAATTCATTTATCGATCGCGTGAAATATTACTCAAGATTATTGAATTACGTCAAATTTCGCGCTAAAGTTAAGCTCTTATAGCTCCGCAACCAAATAACATAGAGTTGTTTTTAGTTTCATTTAACAGAGAAAGATAGACATTGAAGATAGCAAAAATAATTTTAGAATTTTCAATTACGGTTTAGCCACAGTCGAGTTGCAAAGATAATGAAAAACACGAAGAATTTTGCATAGATAGAGTCACATAGTCACACTAGATTAATAGTCACTATAGAGCTACTTTAGTTATAGAAAGTCACAGTTAAGTAAGGTGAGTAAGTCTATGCCCCTCAATCCCCGCGGCCGTTTCACAGAGACAACCTCCCGTCGATTTTTTAAAATTATTATTATTAAATTTTGGGATAGTCATGAACTATCTGCATTCATTTGAATTTTTAATGCCTATTCTCATTCACCATCAAAAGAAAATCAAATTCTACTAATATTTTTGTTAATGTTTCTCAGTAATGTATTTAATGGAAATGATTGAAAGAGGACGTGTCCATTGTCCTCTTTATCAACTTTCTGATAATTTATGAATATTCTTTAAATTATCATAAAATTTAAAGCTATATTCAGAGATCTTTTTATCGTTCTGGATAGTTCAAAATCTGAAAGGCTTAATAGGAAAATTTCAGAGAAAAATATTAAACAAATACAGAATTCTTTGAAATCATAATTCATTTAATAATAGTTTTTTTAAAAAATATCAATATTAAATTTCCTTTAAGTTGAAAACCAAAATGCGTGTATGCATGTGATGCACACATTCTTAACTTTTATTTCTTCAAGGATAATTTACAATTATATTGTAAGATATTTTTTGGTGGCATTAAAAACATGATTTCAGAAAAAGTAAATTTAGCACTTAGTGTGTCTTTCCCTATTTAATAAGGAAGATTAATTATACTGTTTACATTTTTACAAAAGAAGTCTCTTATTTTAAATACTCCTGACTTGCCCATTCATCGCTATTTGTTCTAAAGAATGATGCATCCTCCCAGAAACGTAAAATCCATGTGCAACGCCCTTTTTCTAAAGCATACATTTCAGTTTTTCATGTTGTTTTAAGTTCAGTTTTAAATATTTTATATAAACAAATCAACATTTACGTAGGTGTCACAAATAACATTGTCAAGATTCTGTTGGTTTTACATTCCTTTATTTATTTTATTCAATGAATTGACTTTAACACTAAACAACCTTAAGAATGAATGCTTGAACTGTGCTTACTTTACTCGATGCTATGATATCAATCTCTGTTCGGAGTGGTTTTGAAATAAATTATCACAACCTTTGAGATCCTTTAGGTTATTGGTTTAGTTCAGTTATATTAACGTCCCGTTTTGAAGCACACGAGGACTATTTTGGGATGGACTTCGTAATTTTGAACCACGGTCAGATGACGAGGACGACATCTGAGGTGGCACCTCCCTTTCCAAACTTCGGAGGACGTTTGGCCACTACGTATGATTTAGCGTGCAACAGACCCCATACACGGCAGACCTTCAATGGAATCGGGTTTCGAACCTGGAGCCCTCTGGCCCCAAAGCCGAGACCTTACCTCTAGGCCACCGCGGTCCATTTAGGCTATTATTAAAATACACTCTGTCATGAATTATCACAATATGATCTTGTGGATAAAATGGCATTGATTTCACCTAAAATAAATCTTCATTATGATGTCTTAAAAGTTACATATCAATAATTTTTCACTTGAAAAAAATGCCTTCATCAGGATAAATAAGATAGGAATTTAAACATATTTATGAAAGGGTAATCAGTATTCTTTGTCAGTCTGAAAGGGAAACAGATATATATGACTTGAAAATGGAGATAATTTTCCTGTTATTTCATCCAAATCCCCTTCCTAAATTGGTATTTAAAAGATTTTGCCTTCTTATAATAAGTAGTTCAAACGTTTCTTCCGTTTATATCTTGTTATCGGTACCAATATTTTATTTCAAGTATAACAAAATTTCAACTACTATACATCTGTTACTAACTTAGCAAGAAAATAATATTAATAATGATAATAATAATAAATGAATAAAATTAAAATTAAAAATTACATTGCGGATAGTTTGATTTTGATAAAGTGTATCTTTCTAATTTGCCTCTGTGTCTACACATGGCGAAACATGCAATTTAAATTAATTACATTTGAAGTAGGATAACGATTTCACAAGACAAAAAAGGTAAAAATTAATTCACAAAACCAATTTTCTCAGCTCAGAAACATAATTAATTGTTTCTTTAATTCCGTTTGCTCCTAAAAAATTAACATATTCTGATTCATTACACTGTATGTAAAGACGGAAGCTTACGGCTAGTGGCCACACCCAGGTTCGGTAATTATTGGTAAAAAGCGTGTTTCAAAGGCTTAAAGGAATTACCGAAAAGCACGGCACTCTAATTCTGCTGCGCAAAAGCATCACCTAAAACAATTATCAGAGTAATCAAACTCCGAAGACCATGCATATAAGATGTTGATGTTCTTTTTCTAAACACCTGCCTTCATACACACCCTTTTAATCCGCAGAAGCGGAAACCATATGGGAACAAATTATCGACTCTTTTCTCTATGATCTGTTAGGTTAGCAATCTAGCTACCTAGATGTAATTTTAAAGCTAAACAGATGATAAAATGTTTTTAGAGTCATATACGTACGAAAAGGAACGCGTCGTACCATTCCAGTTAGTATGGAAAGCCATGCCCCGGATGTAATAGCAAGTAATAAAGATTGATTTATGTACGCAAGCAATTACGAGGTCAAAACTTGACGTTCAGACGCTTCTCTGCGATTCTAAAACGTAATTTCAGTTAATAGGACCTTATTAAGGCCACACCCGGCACGTAGGTAACGTGTAGAACCATACAAATCAGAAAGATGCTACCTGTCAGGCGCGGTTACAGTGCAAGTCGGCCATCTTTTTTTATCTAGTCTTTTCCATATTAAGATGGCTAGGCGGTTTTCTTTTGAAGAATGGGTGGATTGGCGAAGTTGCTTGGTGGTGGACTATTATTTTATCAAAAGGTTGTTATAAATCTTTACAATCTAATTGTTACTATCCACACTTCTTGGATTCTTGGCCATCTTCAAAGGATGCCAATTTTATCACGTAGGAAAACAAGGCAATTTGGAATGGATAGAGACGTAGGCTCCATCACGTTGTTTCAATTACTTTGACTTAAAAGAAAAGAGTTTTTGAATGATAATGCTGTCTTGGCAATAAGACAAAGTAAGTTGAGAGTGAGTAGTTTTTGTTTTGGCTTAAGAGTTATAAATGTGGATATAAATGGATTCGCAAAATGATGGATAATGTATTTCTTAAGACAAATTCCGAATGATTTATCTTTGCAAATAAATTAGCTTGACTTTGTTTTCCAGTTTTTATTTCAGTTCTTTGATAGATTTTATCATTAGAATAAAGAAGCTCATAAAGAGAATTTATTAGTAATTTGTAATCTATCGCAAACGCTGTTGTGATTCAAATTCTTAGATTTTTAATCACGTTGCTACATGTTCCAAAGCAATTTTTTTCCCTAATGAAAAGGTAACAGCTCGGTAAAAGCTTTGATTTTTATGTTATAAGTAACAATGTTGATTCCATGTACTGTGGAAGTAGGCTAATTCGAGCGATTTTAATTCTAATTCTTCAGTAATTCGATTTTTTTTCGCTGATCCCTTAAAGAATGAATAACTGAATTCCCTTTTAATATAATTGGAAAATACTGTCCATAATTCGAAGTCAAAATAAAAAATTGTAAACATTGTTTTTATTTCAAAAATGATTTTGTTAATTAAATACATTCGTACAAGACTTTTTGCTGTATTATGTATTCAATAAACAAAGAATAAAAGATTCTCACTTAAAAAAAAGATGAGAATACGTTTTGAATACGCTATATGGGAATCGTGCTGTCTGTTTTGAAGATTTATTTTACAATTGTTGTTATCAAAGTAATTTATACTCTTTGTTCATTAAAATTACTTACTTATTTAATGAAATCATTATTTTAAAAACATCATTTTTTTATATTATAACTATTAACGATTTGTTTATAAAAATAACTGACTGTTTTTTATTTACAATGTATTATTTACTAAAAGTATTAAATGTTAAAAAAAATTACATATTTAATTTAAAAATTGTCGTTTTTCACTTGCTGTCCTTATTTTTAGACCCAGTCTTTCTTAATTTGAATTTTTGGATACATTTTTATTGTTAACCAGCCACATTCGAATTAGATAAGTTCCAGTTCAATTGCAAAATTATTTCAGTTCAAGCAGTTATATATTCAGTTATGGATTAAAGGCTAAGTGCACTTCGCGCTCCAAATTCATTTCCAACTCCTTGATTTTCATTTTAAATTTAAAATTAATATTCTTCCAAGTTACATTGAAAAATATTTTAAAGTTTGGTATACAAAAAGTATGTCTGTAATTAAATATAAGTGTCTGGGATTAGGTTGTCACATTTCCATTTATTAAAATTTTAAATGGCATTATAAACAAAAATATTTTAATAATTCATCTTAGATTTTCATATATAAATTATATTCGAAGGTTTGTATTGAAAAGATCTTTTGTAGCATTTAACCCTTAAAAACACGATTTTTAAAAATTTTATTTAAAAATATTTTTTGACTTTCATTTCTTGAATTAAACATGGGAACAATAATTTTAAAAAATCCTGTTTTGTTTTAATTACGGTTTATGGCTAAAAAAACAGTTTGTTACCAACTGACAACACTGGGCTTTATTTCAGAAAAATAATTTCCTTGATAAAATTCTATAATATTTAACTTAGATGAATTTTAAGAACTAATAATACGGATAAGGAATTTCCTTCAACATTGTAGAATAAAATAAGCGTTCAAACAAAGCAAAAAAATGCAGCCTCAAGTGAAAAACATCAATTTATTTTTATTTTTTATCAGCTCTCAGGCTGCCATCTATATGTCGTAAATTAAATTAATAAAATTTTCAATATGTATTCTATTGTCAACAACAGGCATTAGAGCTTCACTCTAATTCTCAAGATTTTAGAAGATAAAATTGAGTATGTTGCTTAAAGGTAATATAGGGCTTTTAAGAGTTAAGGAAAAACATTAATTTTTTTAAAAAAACCGTATTACAAGGCACCATACGCACTTGTTTTTATATCAAAACGATACACGTTGCGTATTTTGTAAGCTAATAAATTAATAATATATACACTTATGAAGCGAAAATATTGATAAAATATTAATATTTAAAAAGATTAAAAATTTGCGAAATTATATATTTTAAAACTTAATTATTAACAAGGCGAATTGCATAAGTAAATATGCGTGATGCTTCTAGAGAGCCCCAAAGAGCTTTAGCGCCAGCCCCCCCCCCCTCCCAACAAGCTTAATCCTCCCTTGTATATAATATGTTGTGATCATAGAAGGTGTTAAATTGTTCGATTAATTATTTTTCCTTTTTTCTTATATTTGTAGTAATTATATTAGTCTTAGCATGATGTAAAATTTGTCCGTTTCCAATACTTAGTCAATTTTTCAGGCAAAGCATCTATTGTAAAAATGTAAAGAACTTTTCAATGCTAGGTACCATAAATACTGAAAGTCAATTTAATACCAAAAGGAAAATTTTTATCAGGATAGTGGTTCTGATGGAAAACATTTTATCAATATTACAATCAGATTATTCTTAAGTATGATTGGAATATGATGAAATATAATGAAAACATGCTTAAACGTGTTACATAAATATATGACATTCATTTTAACAAATAGAAAAACAAAAGAAAAGACAAACCCAAAAAGTTCGAAAAATATCTTGCAGTTAGAAAAATAAGAATTGAATAAAAAATGATCAAGGACATCTGTCTCATCAAAAAGCAATTTTTTATTACCTGAAAAAAAAACTGTACAGTAAATAAAAACTGTATATCAAAGAATAAGTTAATTTCTTATTATCTTTTATATCCTTTTCATTTATTTAAACCCTACTTATACCTAACAAACCCTAAAAACAAAAAACTCTTTTCGACAAAGTGAGGGCAAGGAATTCGTTGAGACAAAGAACCTTTCCAAATGCAAAAAGTTTAAGAAACCTTCTCTATTGAAAATTTTCTTCTGCAAATTTTATCATTATTTCAAAATTTCAACATATCGACCCTAAAAAGAAGAACCATGGATTTTCTTTAATGCCAAGTTTGTGAAATATTTCTATTACCGTGAAACATACTTCTGGGGAATTACCTTATCAAGACAACTTGCCATACGTTATTGTTGTTTTTCAATTTTTGGTTACATCTGCATTGTGTTACTTCCTTATTATTTTCAACACAGAAGTTACTCTCCGTTGTACTAAACACCTCAATTGTTAATTTTTTTTTCTTTTTCCAAATTATTCCGTTAGATGTCAAACAATAAGACGAGCTAACGCTAACGAGAATTTTGACCTCGTTTAGCAGCTAATGTATTTTTGTTATTGAAAACCTTACCAGCTTTGAAACGCCTTCCTTAAAACCATCATTCATAGAAACCCATTTCGTTTGCGAAATCCGAACCCAAATGTATTCCTATTGTCAGACTTATTTGAAGTCGTCGATTAAGATACCATTTCACTCTAAATTAACGATGCGTTCAAAAGAAAAGTCAAAAGGAAAAAATAGAAATAGTCGCCAGCTCGACATAAAAACGACTTATCTTGGCGACAATCTCGCGATAAGCATCGTTGACTTGCAGAATCGCGGTGCAAGCCATTTGCTTTTGCCTTGTCCCTATCGCATGTGCTGAGAAACAGCAAGTAGTAGCTCAGCAAGTACTTTCCTTAATTATTTATGTTGCCTCTACTTAGGATGCTCTCAGTAGCACTGGTCATTGTTTCGTGGTCATATGGACAAGATAATGTTGGTGCTTGGTGACAGATTAATAGCAGATAAATCTTGTATTAAATGAACTGAGATGAATCTGATCTAAATGTTCGTGCAATAAATTTTCCAGTAATTTTGAAGCCGACGATTTTCACATTAGTATTACGTTTGTGAGCAGAATACGCAAATTAATGAGTTTGTTAACCCTTTTTTACATTAATTTAATTCATTCATTAATTTAGATGTCATTACGAAAGATAATTTAGCATAAAACGAGAGGTTATTAGGGTTGAATCAATTTGTTCTATCTGGCATATCTCCTCCCCCCTGACGTTTAATGAAAAATGATTTCACATTGAGATCAATACGGAATTATGTACATCTTTATATAAATACTAAAATCGAACTTGGTTTGTTGTTTTCTTCAATGAAAGGAAAGGAATAATTTTTTTTTCCTTCCCGTTTATGAATAAATCCTCCTTATTTCAATAAAGGATTGATTTATTCCACCATTATTTTGTTCTTCCTTAAAGTATCATTGATAAGAATCAATCTTTTCCTTTTATCTTAAAAAATATTTTACGCACAGCAATCAATATCATTGGCGCATGATTAAACATAAAAATCTCATCATTCAATTTCATTGAAACATGATTTAACATAAAAAAGCATGATTAAACAGATTTTAAACTTCATAAAACTAATAGAGGAAAATAAACCTCGCTATTTCATACTATTCAGAAGTATTTGACGTTTATAAAAAAAATAGATGTCTTGGAAAATTTAAATTTCGAAAGCTCTTGAATCTGTTATTTAAGAGGATTCAATTTTTTTTAAAAATCAGAATAATTTATAACGAAAAACACAATACATAAATAATCTAAACTAGCTTACAGCAAAAACAACGCTATCAAAGGGCTAAAATTCCCCTGGAATTTGGAATTTTATATCTTCGTTTTATATTTATTTCATTATATGAAACATTAATTTATCAGAAGTAAAAGCATTTAACATTTAAAGTACCATACTACGTTTCAATGAGCAACGAATGTATTTATGCGCTGCCTATTTGTAACAAATTTCACAGAAAGAATAAAATTCAAATTTGTGATATCATGCAACAAAAACAATTTAAATTTAAATTACATTTCTGAAGCATATAATATTGCGATTTCTGTTTGTTGAAATATATTTTTCATAAAAATTACCAATTGTTATTTTTCACACTATTAATTTTAAGTAACAGAAGTAATTAATTAAGCAAAGCTTAATGTTGACATTTTTGTCTTCAGTAAGCTTTCTGGTGTTTTAACTGTTAAAAAAATGATCAAATGACAGGAGAAAAAAGTAATAATATCAAATTACGTTTATAACATTCGTATAAAATCAGGAATCTTGCAAAGAAAAGAAAATTAACAGTTTAACAAATTACTTACTTAATAATGTTCTGTATGCTCTTCAAATCAGAAAACTATTGAACGACTATATAATTCTCATTGATTACTCCATTCTATAATATACAGCCTGAAACTGTTAGTGAAAGGTTACGATAATACATTTGCGTCAATTCACCACGATAAAGAAATTTTTAAACCTTTCTTTCTGAATTTCGGAAAGAAATGAGAATGACTGTCTTTGACAAAATGAGACGTATTTTTTAAAAAATCATCACAGTGTCTCTAGAAAATATGTCTAAGCCCCCAAGTATTTTTTTTTAAATGATTTATGAATGTTATATATTAAAAAGACGAAAAGACCTAACACTAAAACACTCAAGTCTCCTTCTAGTGGGTGTGGAAGTGCTGCCATTCAATGTTACGAAATTCTTTCTGAAATAGCCCTCGTATAACTTCAAAACGGGACATTGAGTAAATAGGAATTCCGCCGGAACCAAAGAAAATGTCGTTATAAGCAGGTTTAGGTTTACTGTATTAGGCAACACAGCTGAGCGCCTATCGCACAGACAGCTAAGGAATGAGCCCTAAATGCAATGCAACTTTTTTTAATAGCATCAAGAATAATACAAATGTGTATTATGTCCATATTCGGTAATGTTGTTCATGGCTATCTGCGTGCTGTCGAAATGTCATTGACTATAGCTGCGATGTTAGTTAGATGCTATATTAGACAAACTAGCGTAGGGCTGAGGAATGAGCCCTAAATGCAACATAATTTCTTTTTATAGTTTCTAAAAAGCTTATAGATACATATTATGTCCATCTTCGGTGATGTTGCTGATGGTTATCTACGCACTGTAGAGTTGTCGTTGACCACAGCTGCGATGTTCGTTAGATACAATATTAGACAGCAGTGGCGGCTCGTCCATTAGGGCTGCAGCACCCCTCTAAAATTATTTTTTTAAACTTGTATTTTTCGTTTTTGATCTTATTTGCTTACTTTTCCACTCTCAGAGTTCAATGACTTACGAAAAAGCAAAAAAAAGTAATAATTTTTTTAAAGACATAAAATGAATCCAAACGAAGAGAGAAGCAGGTCTGAGCTGCGAAATAATCTGCACCCTCCCCCCGAAATCCGTTCACTGAGCAGAAAATCCAGAGTGAAAAAGCAACTCTTTCTTCCATTAACTTAGAATGGCTATGGGCTAAAAGACTATCCAGCTCTGGCTGGCACGGAGCCAACAGAACGAAAAAAGATGCTCTTTTTAACATAATTATCTTTTTTTCCTCATTCTCACACAAGTTGCAATCTCATTGGCTGTTTGTGAGTTTCGCTTTCGTTTCGTGTTGCGACGACAGATTCAAGCAACTTTCAAATTTTTAGAGCATTTCAGTAAAAAATGTATTTAATATGTTTTAACTTAAAAATAAATTTTCTGTATATGAATTATTTGATATTCGTTTTTGAAAGAGTGTTATCGAGTGAACTGGGCAAGGAGGGAAGTGTATATGTGGAACTCCGATTATTGTTATTATTATTATTCGTCAGAGGAATCGCCACATCAACATTCACTTTACTTTTTGTTAATAAAACTAATAGAAAATGTCATATGCTGGTTATTTACTTTGTTTGAAAAGCAGGAAATTTGACATCTGGATTTGGAATTAAAAAATTTGGCCTAATTGGAGATAAAGTAGCTTTTAAAATTGTATTCTCTCGATAAACATATTTTGCAGCTGTCTTCGTTTCTGAGCTCACGAGACGCCCCTGTTAGACAGCTTAACGCAGAATGCAGTGACAGCCGCAGAAGAATGAGCCCTAAATGCAATGCCACTTCTTTTTATAGCATTAAGAAGCGCAGAAATAATGTTATTCCCATCTTCAGGAATTTTTTCGTGGCTATCTACGTTCTGTCGAGTTGTAATTGACTATAGCTGCGATGTCCTTTAGATACAATATCAGACAGCCTAGCGGAGCACCCATTGTATAGAGAGCCACTCAGGAATGAGTCTTAAATGCAACACAATTTGTAGAGTATCCCCGCAGGGTCAGCGGTGATTGATACAGATAAGGATAGCACTTAACACGATCATTATCCTCGCGGAAAGAGCGAAAGAAACGCCACTATTCGGTTTAAAACAATTTCCTCCATTACAGCTGTATTCCGCGATTCAATATCTCCTATCAGGTAATAATTCAATTCTGCCTCTTAATAATTTAACGATGAATAATGGATGCCGAGTGAATTATTTATTCTTTATCTATAGAGAGATAATTCGACGCTTGAACTGACTTTGATTTATAAAGCTTGTGGCCAAGCGCTGGGTTTGATTGCTAGGAATTAATGTGGATTTGATGTTAATAAGGGCCAATACGGGGTTTTTATTGAGATATTCAATTCTGCTTTGGCTGTGTTTCGTTCGCGATGGCATTTGGAGAGTGATAGATACAACATCGCAATTAATGGGGATGAGAAAAAATTTGCGAATAAAAACGTAATTTGTTTAGCTGTGTGGATACATCGAATGTTAAATACGCTAGTTGTTTGATGATAAATCGAGAAAAAAATGAACAGATTTTTGTTTGCAAGCAATCACTTTACCTTAATTTATTTACAACACAAAAAATTTATAATAATTTATGTTTCCAGCTATATTTGATTGACAGTGAAATAAATGAAACTGAAACGAACTGCTCATTTGCTGAATTTGTTAGGTTAATATCTATGCATATGCGGTGTTTTTTTTTCCTTTCTTCAGCTGTTCAGCTCTTTAAAAAGCGAAGTTACCGAATTTATTTTTCTTACCTGTTTAAAGAGATGAGTTTCAAATTCTTCTACTTCATTTTTCATAATAATGAAAAGTTATTCACACCAACATTTCTTAGACTTCGTCAGTCTATGGATTTCATAAGAAGGCATCAACAGTTTTAGTTGTCATGTACAGTGTAATAAACGAAACTATGAAAAGAAATTGAATGCACATCTGCGAAATTATTAGGTTTAAATCTGCACATTTGCATATTGTTTTTCCTTTCTTCCTTCGGCTGCTAAGCTGTTTAAAAAGAGGAAATTATTGAATTTATTTTTGTCGCCTGTTTGAAGCGATATGTTTCATATTCTCCTTCATTTTTCATTGTAATGAAAAGATATTCACACCAACATTTTTTAGACTTCGTAGACAAATTTTTACCTGTATATTTCACCAGAAAACATCAACAGTTTGAGTTGCCGGACATTAGAAAAATAAGTCCAATCCGTTTTATTCTTTAAGGCTTCGTTAAATTAAAAATATCTGATTTTTATATTATAGTTTCAATGCTGTTCTGGTAAAAAAAAAAAACCTTAACACTAAATTTTTTTTATTTAATTTCTTCTAGGAATGAAATATTTTGAAGCGCATATCGTCCCTCAAAAGCCATATCTTTTTTCATGAACTTTAGTGTGTTCAAAAATATTAGATCTTTATAGATAAATTAATAATAATAATAAAATAAAGTTTCAATTTTTTTCCAATATAAAGAAACGAATGATTTATAAGAAAAAAAACATTATGTAGAATCCCAGCCTAAATTCTACATAAATTTATAAAGAAAATTTATTAAACAAACCAGAAGTTGGGAACTTTAATATTTTTTTTCGATTGGTATTTATGTACAAGAATTCCATTATTATTATTTTTAGCTGTATGACATTTCATTTTAATTTTATAATACGTATTAAGTATTGAAACAAGAGAGTTGATAAATTTGTTGTACAGCATTCGTAGTAAAACTCAAGAATTTGGGAGAAAAAAATTTTTGAACGGAAAAGGCAAAGAAATTTTCTTCATTTCTTTAAAATGGAATATTTCTACTTTATTAAGTATCGAAAAATTTTGAGATGAGAATGCATGCCTTTTTAATGCAATGTAATAAATTTGTTGCACGGTATTAGCAGCGAAATTCAAGAATTTAAATACTAAAATTTTGAAGAAAAGAAAATGACAAAAAATTTTCGTCTTATAATTTAAAATGAAATGCTTCGACTTTAATAAAAACTTCACACTTTCAAAACATTAAAAGATGTGAATGTATTCATTTATAGCAAGCCCAGACTTCACAAAGAGTATCAAGTATCTTTTCTTATTAAGTTTAAAACTTTATGAATAAAGTGAAAAATCATAGGCTAAGATTCGCACAATATTATTTTCGCAAGAAAAATTCGTTTTAGCACTAAGACAAATAAAGGAACATAAAAAATTTATTTACGTTTCAAAAATTATGTGATTAACTAATTCACATGCTCTAAAATTTGCTTTAATCCTGGAATTCTAATCATATTAAAATAAAACTTCAAAAAGTGATCATCACAGGTCAAGAATGAAAATAAAGACCTGTGTAACTAAGGAAAGAAAAAGAAGTACAATGCCATAAACTGCTCAACTTATGGCAAACTTTTCGATTTAAAACGAGAAAAAGAAGTTATCACCAGAAAAAAACTTTAACATCTTTAGATATTTTTTAAGAAAAAACTGACGCACATGATTCAGAATTCCATATTAGAATTTTTCTTCGGGCAAATTGAATGGTTTTTAATTCTTGTTTCAGTGAAAAGCTTTGCGGAGGCCACTACCTTCTTCGTTAAAAACAAGAAACATAATTACCCTCTATTTTCACCTTTTTTTATCTTACATTCGAGCATAAATCATAAGGCTGGTCATTAAGTGTCGAGTGTGAAATATTTAATCATTTACTTCGCATATTAAATCTTAATATGGCTTAGAATATAACTTGCGCTTCCTAGCCAAAACTGATGAAGTATGCCCATTACCATCCATGATGCATGTGTCTTCCAAACGTGTTAATAGCACGATCGTGGTAATAAAATACTCTTCCCGAAAAACAATTGAGGTTCCAAGAATATACGGACTCTCACGTCCTTTCCATTGTTAGAGAACAATTTCTTTCCGAAGCTGTCTTAGCCAGGGCTAGTACGTGAGTAATGTGTCTAATGAAAAAGTCGTGATTGAATTTGGCCACACGTACCGAACCATCCCTTGCGATTAAGAGGGAACCCCATTACATGAAACTAAAAATATATTTTAAGTACCCTCTTCCGGTAAGAAGACGGCGATTGGGGCACCAACAGAAGGCATTGAGGCGGTACCTTCAATGGTCTTTTTGGTCTTCGTTTTCAATAACTCTATCACTACTGTGGATGACTTTTAAATGATAGGCTCTGCTATTGCGAACTTCCCAAATGCAGTCTGGTCGTGGGATAGAATTTGTTCGTCCTGTTCCTTAATGGGATTTGCTATGCTTTGACCACAATAGACGAATTGTCGTTCATCTGCTTCTGTCGTGGTCCAATCGTATTGATCCGAAATAGATAATTGGGTGATTGTTTTCAAAAACAGATTGGGTATTGGTAGTTAGAATTCTTGGTTCTCCTCCGACATTGTGTTTGCATCCTATGCCATGCATGGTATTATTCCATGCAGAAAAATCCTATAATTAATTTTTAAAAAGTTATTCTTAACGAAGAGGAACAAACTTTTGCATCAAGGCCAGTACAGATAATTCCTTTATAATCAGAGAATAATATTTTGAACACAATGATGTTGCTATCAGAAGCTAATAGAGCAGTTAAATTCAGAAATCAATGGCGATTTTATTCATTGGCCGAACTTACCAACATGATACATTGATTTAAGTGACCGCCTTCGTTCGGACCAAAATTTTTGAAAAGTTGTATAATTTTTTTTAATCTGCATTATCATTTATAAACACAAAAACGCCAAAAAGTTTCTTATAAATATAATATTTTTGACAGATATGGGAATTTGTAGTAAATTTTAACGAAATTTAAACAACATGGTTAACACTCTACACCAAATTGTAATGCAGCAATTCTAATTTTCTTTGCAATAATATTTTTATTTAATTTTCTTTGCAATAATATTTTTATTTAATTTTCTTTGCAATAATATAATATTTTTTGAGAAATATAGGAATTTGTAGTAAATTTTAATGAAATTTAACCAACACGGTTAACACTCTACACCAAATTCTAATGCAGCAATTCTAATTTTCTTTGCACACAAGTTAAACAGGACAATGATCTATGAATTGAGCTAAAATCTAAGAAAAAATTGAAATGCAAGTAAATTAGGGGTAAAAATCTGTGTAAATATGCATTTTTCCATTAATTCACAACTTAATTTTTCTAAAAACACCTGTAAATTAAAAAGTATTTCACGAACAACAAATATTTTAGTTCATTTCAATGCTTATACCATTTTAAATATGTGCTAAAAATTTCAAGTGAATATCTTTATTATATTTCGAGATATCATGTTAACAGTGGGGAAATTTTATGAAAAACAAAGTTCTGAGAAAACTGCACTTAAAGACTTCCTTTCGGTCGGTTTTGCTTCAGACAAAGTATTTTAAAATCGTTATAGCGTTTTTTCTAATTCACTTAGAAACAAAATGTTAACGGATTTGGAAAGACAACAGTCTGGACTACAAGAAAAAGTCATAAACTAATTTTCGCCAAAGTGATCAAAAATCAGTGTTTTCAACCTTACCAGTGGTCACCTTAAAAGCCTTTGTATTGTTTTAATGCATTCAGACATTTTAATATGTAATAGTTTCTACATAAACTTATACATCCACAACATTAACACATTTCATTTAACAGAAATTTTCTTTAAATATTTAAAACAACGTTAAATCATTTTGATTAAAATCGTCATTTTTTATCGCCAGTGGTCAGGTATTTGAAGGGGGTGCGTGAACTCTGCGATTCTTAACCACCGGGCTGTGCAGTGCTTGAAAATTGACTTCACAACATTGGAATATTCATCTCAACTCGGATATTACTAACTCGAAATGCTAAACATACTAAAATAGGGTATACTGTAATGAAAATGTACAGATAAAAGAAAGAGAAGAAAGAAAACCTTAATTTATTAAATGGACAGTTTTACTTAAGGACCATAATGCTCGCAGCAGTTGAGAGTCTGTGTAGTGGTCGGGGTAGGTTGGAGTTACTGTGTTTGAAAGTTGCCAAACAGTAATGTTATCATTTTTATCAATATAAGATTTTGTTAATCCGGAAATCTGATTTCAAAATTTCAAGCATGATAAGAAATAGATCCGAAAGAGTTAAAATTCCATTTAAAGCAAAAATTATTTTAAACACGATGTAGTTATGATTGTCTTGATTATGTGTCAGTAATTCAAGCGTAAATTGAGTACAGTTAGTTGATGAAGTACAGAAATGCAAAGATGTTTTCTTCCTCCTTTTTTTTCATTTTGTTGTTTTGAAGAATAATAAAACAGATAATAGAAGCAACGAAATTTTTCACCTATAATTATATCTGTATTTTTGCTAGATTATTTATACACAAAAAAAATCTTCCGCTTGCATTCAAAGAAAAATTATTATCAACTTTTTTTTTTGTTCTTACTTAACATTGACAGAGGGGCTTATTTTTCTCAGACTCACCATTTAAAAGATCAATTCCAAAGCTGAATGTAAAACTAATCTCTGTAGGCTTGTATATTTTTTAAATAATGACGAGAAACTTTAATATTTTCTATTTGCTTCCTCGAAGGCTAATTTTAGTACTGGATATACTTCACAAAATAATGAACGTTGTAAGCCGCAATTTTAACTCATTATCTAGCATTGTTTGGTTCCATAGTCAGTTAACTGCCAACAAATTGCAAGTACTCTCATTAATTGCCTTCAGCTGTTGTCGGATCTAACACGGAACATTACCAAAGCAATTTATTTAAACTCGCCACATCACGAATGCTTTAAAAATGATAAAGTGATAAACAAAAACAAATCACCAGTTATCAAAACGAAGAATGAAAAGAAACCATCACGCAAATGAAATTTCAAATAATCATAATTAGCATATATATACATCCTGATTGTATTGAAATCAGCTCTACCCCAAACAATTAAAGAATGGAAAAGACGAGGTGTCCGATCCCAATTGAATTAAAACCGCCCGAGGCTTCATCTTAGTCCATGTTAAGCACACCTCCTAGCAGCCAAGCCTCCATCATCCGCGATATTAAACTAATTATGAAACCATAATTATACCTCCATCCTTAATCTTCCCCGTATAATTACATCGCATTACTTTTCAAAAAATGCGACCTTTGCTTAACCCCCACATGACCTTCAGCGGCATAATCACACAAACCCGCGACCTTATATGGCTCGGCGGTATTAATTTCTTCGCCGGTCCATGATAACCGACGCTGACAAATTGAGCCGTCAACGCCTGATATGACGTCATGTCGATGTTTACATGCGCGCCTATCACAACGTGTAAGTGATTAATTACTTAGCGTTGGAATTATGGAAGCGTTAAAAGGCTGAGATTAGTCGAAGCCGATGATGTCTTCACTGCTCCCAATAGGCGAGATTGCGTGGGGTGACGCTTAAGAGCTTCCCTTGATCACTTTTCAACGGAGTTTATCCGGAGTTAGATAAGGTGTTTTTTGTCTTTTCAATAGTCGGTGCAACTGTGGAAATACAAACGATTAAATGAATTAGATGTTTGACGTTCAGATAACTGGAAGCATCACTCACTGTCAATGTTCGACAGGGTAAAGAATTAAGTCCTGGGAAAAGCTACAGCTTAGACTAGGGAAGGGGTGGGGGACCCTCTTCAGTTTCTTATGCAGCCTAACGATTATTGACAATTGGCATTCAAATATATAATTGTCTGTAATGTAATAATAATTACAGAACAATAATCCTTGCGATTCTGCTCGTGCTGCCTTTGGCACAACTGCCGAAAGTTAATGAGGCCTTCCAATGCAAAAAGGTTCCCCACTCTTCGACTAGGGGCTCTTAAATTATGAGTCGCGACCCCTAATGGGGTTGGAAAAATTATTATAGCTTCTTCATCTTCCTGTTTTTTCAATATCTGTAAGAAAAATTTGTGAATTCAAAATGATTTTCTTAAGACTTCTTATTACAATGTGCAGCAGAAGCAACCTTGTATCTGGCGTAGCGTGCTCTGTACAAGACCATGTGCCAAAATAACCTGCAATACTACTATTACTAGAATATGCTGAATAGATATTTTATATTAAGATTCCTTTTATGTATCATTAATTATTACTTTATTTTTCTCTTTTAGGTCTACGATTTATGTTTCCAGACCAATATAGAATCTCTATAGGAAAAGATTTGTGAAACCTGGCTCAAATCAGGATTCGGCAAAATTTGTTAAGCAAAGATTAAGGTCATTCATCTCAAAAGTTTGCCGAGCCCTAATCTAAATGAGGGCTTCCTAAACTTTTCCCACTTTAGAACAAGCGACAAGCAACAACATTTCTTAAATCTTTATTTAAAAAAAGATATATAATACAAGTTGATAATATTGTGGGTTCAAAGAATTATAAGCAATCTGTTTCAATTTAAAGCCTGGTTCCAAGCTGGTATTAGTAATTTGGATTCTCAATTTAAATTGAATGAAATTTTTGTCAGAATGTAATTTCTCATATAAAATCATCGTCAATATATACCCCAAGATACTTTATTGCATGTGATCTTCTTATTCTATTTGTCTTCCAAAAAACCGGTGGAGCTGCAGCTAGTTTACTAAGTAGAAAATTTACTTAGTAGAAAATTAGATTTATCATGAGAGACTGTTGGATAAATTTTATCTGACCATCTAATTATTCTATCTATTGTTTATTTAGTGAGTTGAACTTTAGTCTTAGACTTTGTCACTAAAATAATATTATCCACAAAAGCTTGAATATGACAATCTGGGGGCCAGTCCTGACTTGGTAGCTCATTTGAAACTAAATTCCACAGGGCAGGAGCACTGACTGACTAATGAGACGACATCTGACAGCGATTCAAAATTATTAGGTACGTCCCAAAGTAACCCTTGTGTTGCTTCAAAAACAGGACATTAATATTACTAAACAGAACGAGTTTGAGACGCTGAAAATTATAGAGTCTACATTTTACAGGTAGTTTTGTTTGTACTATCAAATCAGACTGAATTTTCCTTTTTTTATTTGTCCCGTTTCATTGCCGTTGTATACAAATTTGCAGGTCTAGAAGTCTTTGCTTGTCAAGTCTAATAATTACATTTTGAAGCAATCGAAAGTGTTTACCATCGTTTTTCTCAAATAATTGCATAATATGTCGTACTGTGTATTTACTTTCATTGTATTGCGAAGAAGGTGTCGTGGAACTTCCGATAGTGGGACTTCCGATGTAAATGAAAATCGTGGGATTTCCGATTGGGGGGAGGGGGAAAGATGAGGAGATCTCTCTTACCAATTCAAAAAGAGGGGGAAAGAAACTTAAAAACGAAACACTTTTGAAGAGCGCTTTATGCAGTTTACAATCAAAAGAATCATACATATAAGTCAATATATAAATTAACACAAAGATTTGCTTACAGCTATTTATTTTACAGCATTAGTAATAAGAATATTTTTAACATTATCCGGTTATCCCAAGCTTTTCGGATAACCGGAACTCTATTGTATAAAATATATTGGTGTGTGGGTGTTTGTATACACATTTGTATATACCGCATCAAAATTGTGATATTAGAGAAGGTTTTCAGTGAGGGATGGGTAACTGCTACATACATATATGTAGACTACTGTTACATACATAGTCTCTACTATCCGGGCCCCGTTTACATTGAGCAGCAAGAAGAGGTTACACCAGCCAATCTGATAATGACACTAACAAAATAGTGTACCATTGCTGCTAAGAGACAATTACCCCCCTTCCCCCCAAAAAAAAGCCATCAATATCTTCTTTAAATGAGCAATTTCATTCCCCATTTTGTACAAGCTTTGGAAGAGTACATCATAAGGACTATAAGTAGTACCATAAAAATTAATAAATTGTGTATAAATTTATATTCCATCTCCTTAATTAGTGACGATTTATGTAAATCCCATTTATATGAGTTTTTCCCTTTTCCTAGGTGAGCTTGCTCCACATTAACTCAGATGAGCGGGACTCTACTGTGTATTGAATTTTCCTTAGAATAAATTTCTAAAAACAACTTCCAACATTAAAATAACAAAGAATGTCGAGGATTTTTTTCTTATGTTAAATAATGTATTATTTTGAAAAATTAAGATAACGTTTATAGTATAATGTTTTTTAATTCTCTATACAAATGATTTTTGTATAACAAATGGTTTTTATACAGAAAAAGTGTAATTATGACCAAATCAGTAGATTTTTGTTGCATGATATGCACACAAAAATTAAATCTATATAGAAATCACGAAGTAAAAATTAAAGGTAAAACTCTGTGTTTTCACTGGGGATGATTCGAAAAATATTCGGAGAATATTTAATGTCGATTCAGTTACATTGCTGACAGGTCTATAAAAGCATTTTGGAATTATGCACTGCCTATCTGTGAATAGTAACAAAATAAAAAGACTGATTTGACAAGAAATTCGGTATGATGTCTTGACAGCAAAACTTTAGGATATGTATAAGAATTTTGAAAAAGAAATCTACTCAATCTTCTTTTCCGTGAATGAACTTAAAAATTAATAGAATGCTGTAAATGAGACGTGGTTTATAGTTTCCTTAGAACATAGATCTCTGCAAAATTTTTAGACCAAATCGGCTACATGGGGTTGATTGTTTTCGGTCTTATATTCGGTATGTGTGACGCGAGATTACAAAAATCATGAACTAGATGAATGAAATTCAGTATGTGGCTCTTATCACCATACTTCTAGACATATATCAAACTTTTGCAAATAGGACATGTCGGAGGTCTCTAAATGCACATTAGATTTTCTTCACGATTCGTGGTAGTTGATTCTGGGACTTATATGACAGCATTTCTCTTCCTCAAACCTCCCTCTCAGAAAAGGGCTTTATTTCAAGAATGACGAACTAAGATAACCATTATACCATTAATG
>BGPR01000071.1:696837-718623 GCA_013235015.1 Araneus ventricosus
CCATTGAAAGAAAAAATAATTTAATCGAAAATTTCTAAATTATTTTGAAAAATATTCAGTTTCCTTTACTTGTATCTTTTACTTTTTCGATGTATCTTTTATCAATTTTGATTTTTTTAAATGGATAATAAATCCCAAATCATTTCATCGTAGTTGTTGGGAATGGGATGTAGATCTCCTATTTTTTCCTAAAGTCTGTTGACCTGAAATTCATCATTTACTGTTGGTCGCAAGCAATATCTCAGTGACAGCACTCGAAAGCAAGCATGAATGAACTCCATGAATGCCCCACCCTCATAGATACTAAGATGTTTTTTTCTCAAAGTGAAAGAAAGATTTTATTTATTGACAGATTGTAATAATTTACTCACTTCAAAGCACATGATTAAAGAACTTAGCTGCTAATACGTGAAACTGCCCTGCTCTTATTCTTGTCCTTGGGCTTCATATTCTTTCTCCTCCAATGCAAATGCAATGGGTCCAAATCAAATTTCAGTGATGGATTTAATATATGGTAGGTGAGTCAACTGGCCAGTGCTTCTACAGGTATCCCACCCCAAAAGTAGAATTAATTTTATTTTTAATTACAAAATGAGTGCTCCTGCATTGTAAATCATGTATCTTCAGTGCATGGCTGAATTTGAAGAGATCACCTTGATCGGCCTGTGGTATGCAGCGATTTCAATTTTTTTAGTAGTAGTTCTTAATTTCCAAATAAGAGATATTTTAATTTACATGTGTTTAAATTCTTAGATCTTTAATTATAATACGTTTCTGAAAGCTTATCTTTCTCTTTAACCGCATTTACTTCCAATTCTATAAATTTATCATATTAGTTTTAAGTCGTGCAAATGGCGACCTCATGCATGTTCCCAAGGTCGCCTTCTTAGAAAACAAATATGGAAATCAATGTAGTAAAGGTAATTTTCAAACTTTCTATTTAAATACACTCCTGCTAAAAAATAAGCAACAACAAGGCAAAACTCAGAATAAAACAAAAACTATTTAATGGATATGTGAAATTTGTACTGAGGTAGATGTGGCATTACTAGACCATATCAATACAATAAAGCAAAAGACAAAACAAAAACATATATTACGGCTGTCCGGCGCGACAGCAAATTGGTGAGCAGAATGTGCAATGGAACACACGCTAATACGGATTGATACCCTCTAGCTGAAGTGCATGCTGACAAACGTAAGACATGTTGGCAATAGTGTCGTTGATCGCTGTTGTGGCAGTAATGCCCATTCCTGTAGTAAGGCTTGTTGGGTCGTAGAGGGTGCCTGGAGCACCGACCCGCAATCAGTCTTCCCAACCAAGTCCCACATTCTTTTAGTGGGATTCAGGTCCGGTGATCTAGCAGGACACCACCTGTGGAATGGTTTCACTCTCCAGATAACTCCGCACCAATCGTGCTCTATAGCGTAGGCGTTATCGTCCATAACATATCGGGCATCGCTACCCATTGTGCGATAGAACCACTAAAGTGTAGTGTCGCGATATCGGACAGCGACGAAACCCCCAGTCGAACACGCAGAAGGTCGGTTCGGCCGTATCGTTGACTATCCTCGCCCAAACAAGTAACCCGCCACCTCTGTAATGGTAGCTCTTTCGATGATGTTTGGCGCCTCATAGCGTGTCCCTGGCTCTCCATCATCATTGCCTCTTCGGGAATCGTTCTGGATGTTACATGAGAGACTCATCCGTAAGAGATAAAGTGCCCAATTGCTTTGGTGTCCAACTGCGATGTCTCACGGGCCCAATCACCCGCACTCTGGTACACTTGGGACAAAGGTAACACAACAAGTCGTCAGAACAGTCCTCCTTATGCAGGCTCTGTGACGACACAGTTTGGCGGGATATGGAGCCTTTCCTGCAGAGCAGAGAGTTGCGACGCCACTGTCGCTCTGTTTGTGTCCTACGGTGTCTGGGTAATATTGCAACAGGTGGCGATAGTCTGCCTTTGTGGTCATTCTTTTCGACGTCCAGACCCACATCTTCTACTGGCGTTTTGACCCTTTTGGTAATGGTTCCACAGCTCATGGAGCGATACCATGTCCATCTGAACTGGTACGTTTGCCGTAATGGCATCAGGCACGGGGACATGGGGCGTTCTGTCTAGAGCCTATGATGACACTACGATGCGCATTCAGCTCCTATGGCAACAGCAGATTGTCTTGGAACCAGCTTTCAATATACCGACAGCCCTCCAACGCATTCCACCGTGTAAATGGTTTCTTCTTGCCTGCTGCTTTCCGCTTTGGCTATCCTGGATTCCGCGGAACTATCGTGCTGCTTGAGAACTGAAGACAGGTCCGGCGTCTCCTTTCTAAGGCTTTGCGTATGACCACGGGTTGGTGTTTATAATTTTGGTTGCCTAGTTTGCGTTAGGGCGAAGCAACCTCTACTTCATATATAAATTGTGTGTTTTAATTCACCCTTGTATGTGTGTGCAGCGTCTTTTTTTTGTCTTTGTTGCTTATTTGAGCAGGAGGTATCTGAAAACTTATTACCATTTATTGTTAAATTTATAAACAATAAAAGTTATATTTTTATTTAATTATTGAATGGTATTATATTTTATTTGCATACCAGAAAAATCTCACGAAACCAATATAAACTTTGTTAATTCTTGGCCTAGTGTTATTGTTATAAGTATAAACATAGCATTGAACATCGTAATAATTTCTAGAAGCAAAAATAGTTTTCGAGTATTTTTTCACATTTTAAGAGTGATTTCATTATATGGACCAATTTTTTAAACCACTATGCGCCAAAGGTGGCCCACTAGTTAAAATTTAAAAATTTAATTATAAAAATAATTAAATTTTATTTTACAAAAGAAAAAGTATATTTTATATGTTAGAGATAAGGCAAATTTTACAAAACAAGTCAGCCATCTAACCAGAAAATTTTGAAAATCCTCAAAGCTTAACTATGGCCAAATTCTTTTGGCTCATAATTTTACGCTATCATGTGAGAATGAATTGACTCAATAAGCTAGAAACATCCAATTCTTTTTGTGTGTTGATTTTCTGAGCGCATAAATGAATTTGTACCTCTTAGGTTGCGGTGGCCTAGTGGTAAGGTCCCTGTGTTGAAAACACAATTCCAATCTTGAAGATTCGCTTATGGGGCCTGTTGCACGTTAAATCATACATGGGGGAGGGGCAATGTCCCCACTGGTGTGGTGCGAAGTTTGGAGAGGGGGGTGAAAGCTGAGATGTCATCTTCGTCATGCCGGGACCGCGGTTCAAACATGAGGTCCGTTCTAAAATAGCCTTCCTTGTCGTTTAAAAACAGGACGTTAATATATCTAAACTAAACTAACTGCAACCAAAAATCCTTGTTATTCAACATTTTTATTTGTTTTTGTGGCAGCTTATTCTACCAGCCTGTTCTGTCATATACGGCGTTAAATAGAAAACTTTAAAAAAATTAAAAGAAAAGCATCCGTGTTATATTTGTTATTCACTTTGGGAAAGTAATTTGATGATTCATGCTACAAATACCCCTTTTAAAGATTATTTTTTTTATAAACCTTATATTTAGTTAATTTATTCTTGAACAATTCCAGAAATATGTAAGACAATAAACTCAAGGAATAAATTTTAAATGCTTATATTATTTAAAATATATTGCATTACCTGTTGCTAAGTGTTATGATTAAGTTAATATTCAAAAATTACAAAATTTTGCAGAAAATTAAATTTTAAAATTTCTTTCTAAAACACAATGGCCAGATTTCAAACGGAAGCGAGACTTTTCGGCTTTTCCATTTCAAAATTAATAAACATTTCAAATTGCTTATGTTTTATATTAAAAACGACAAAAAATAAATGTTGTATTACATGCAGTTTAATTAATTTTCCTAAAAATGGAACTTTTTTTCGTTAATTTGTTCTTAATTGAAGATGAAAGCGGTGTTTTATTTCTTGAAAATGACTTATTTTGAAATTAAGATTTTAAACAATCGATCGTATTGTGAATAAATCGGATTGATTTCAGTTATGCTTTTAAATGCAGATGTCATATATCTATGTAATTAGTGATTCAAGGGTAATTGGTATTTTGTATTAGTGGGTTGATGTTTATTTATAATTCAACGCAACATTTTATTTTGTCAATGAACAAATGAAATCGTACTTTTCTGATCTATATTACAAATTTAATAATAAATATTGTGGTATAAAAACACTTTTATTGGTGTAATAAAAAAATGTAACATTCTTCATTTTAAATATCACTCATTTTTTAGTTTTAATGAGGATTCATTTGTTATATATATTAAAGAATCTTGAAATATTTTTCTCTAATTCACAACCAGGTGGCTCCACTTTAGTATAGAATTAAAATTTAATTAACTAATTCAATTAATTATTTCAAGTTTTCAAAGTATTACAACGAGCTATCAACAAGAACATAAGTAAAATTTGAAATCTCTAGCCCATTCGGAAAATGAGCAATGCTATTTTCCAAAAATTCTTTCTTTACAAAGATGAAACAATTCAAGTAAAAATGTCTAATGATAGCTATATTTAACGCTAAAACAAAACGTTATGTACTATTCGCGGTAGATTGAATTTTATTAGTAAAAGAATAACCATGGTTAGAAATTTAAGATATTTTCTGTACTTTAAAATGTTTTTTTTTTTTAGAAATCTACCTGTTTTCAGAATGAGTTTAAGTAAAGTAATCAGAAAACATAACAAAAAAAGCTACTATGAGTTAAAAGTTACTAAGTGTTATTAAATAAACAAAAACAGGTTAGAGAGAGAGAGAGAGAGTTGCTGATGAAGGATAGATTAGTGGATTTCTAATAAGAGTAACGGAATGCCAACATGGAATAAATTTTATTTAAAACAAAAACAGCATTCGATCAAGGCAGCAATTGATGGCAATTTTGAAAACATTAAGAAATTTGAATGGAAGAAATTATTCTTATTCCTCAAAGGGAATTTTCCCAAAACACTAAAGTGTCTTTATCCGAACGAGAATGATTACACATGGAATCATTGAAATTACAACTTAAAAAGGCGCGAATCCTGCAGCCATTGAGAGGGCAATGTACATTGACAGAAACATATAAAGTTTTCTACTAATCTCAATTGATTGATTACTTTGGATATGTCCCATTTTAAGCTATTCTAGGGACAAGTCTCGTAGTTTTTAACCATGGTCAGAAGATGAGAACGACACCTGAAACGGCTCTCTACTCTTTTTCAACTTTTATAACAGAGGTAGATGCTTGGCCTAAACAGATTTAATCAGCAACGGCCCTTACGTACTGTAGATCTTTGACGAATTAGGTCTTGAACCTATAACCTTCCGGTTCTTAAACTGAGAGCTTATCATCAATACGCCGTCGGCCTACTCCGAATTTCGATAAATTGACCCCTATAATAAATATGCAACAGCACATAAGTATTGTAGCGGCCAATTCACTCTGCCTTCTCCTTTGTATGGTAGAGGCCACTAGAGCCATCCGGGTTTTCCCATGATGCTCTGTCTCTCTTCTTTCTGTGTACTTGTCTTGTGTTGTTTTTTCTTGTTTTATGTCTGTACCTGAATGTACTGTGCCGAAAACCTAGCCATCTAATAAAAAAGGTTCCTGATATTGAATTAATTCTTCAACATGGCATTCCATATAAACATGAGTCTCGTCCTCTACAGTGATAATTCATAAAAGATTGTAGATAATACAGAATGAGTTAATTGATGGAAAGCACAATAAATATTATTAGGAAATTCTGCATTAAAATCAGTTAGTGCCTGAACATTTTGAAGCGAAAATTTTCATCTTTGCTATTAGGAACTTTAGTCGAAGAAAAAAATATTTACCAAATAACCTTTAACTCTGAAAGGTATGCAGAAGTAAATTTTCTCTATCTCCAGAAAACATTTTTTTAACCCTCTTATCGCCGATTTTCTTTTTAAAACACTATTCGATGCAACGCTTTCAAATAATATGAGCCAAGCAAATTGTTATTTATATACGAAGCTTCATATTAGTAATACTATTAAAAGCTTTAAAATGCTTAGTAAACACATTACCTTGCGAAATTGCAGATGCAAAGCAGAAAATAGATCTACTCTCCTACCTGCGGAAACTGCAAGCAATCAGAGGGTTAGTTAGAGTTAGTGCTTTTCTGTACTTCAAAATTTAACCAAAAATAAAGGTGATATTCATTTCTCTTATTGGTTATTAAATCTTCATTTCACGTCAGTCATCGTTCCAGTCTCCTTAATCCAAATGATTACGTGATACTCAACTTGTAACTATTCTCTGAAAATTTAACGTGGGTGCTTATTCTTCGTAAATAGTCTTGTATGCAAATCAAAAATATCTCCTTTACAGAAAGACTGTAGTAGAATTGTGAACTAACCGATTTCTTGAAGTTTGCCTGTGTTGAGCTACTTTAACCAGTATAATTATAATGATAATTAAACCAAAAGGGGGTGGGGTAAGCTGTGTCAAACATCTCTCCACAGAAAATACCCTTCACAATTTTCTACTGAAAATTTAGGACATATAATTACATATCAGTACTTATAAAGGGAAATGTTTGCGTGCGTGCCTCGAGAGATGTCCAGAATGAATCTATCGCACTCACAGCCACGAAATTTGGCACACAGGTGGTCGTGCTGCACCTGATGCACCTCGAAGCCGGGATTTTAAAAAATTCAATCTAGATTTTTTTTTATTTAACGTTTATAAGAGCTAGTCATTTTTGCACGTTTATATTATAGTATCTTTCTAATGATCGTTGAAAACAATCAACGCACCATCGGATAGAACAAATATTTTTCGTTGTAATGAAATTATTTTGAGTCAAAACGTAATTTCCTGAATTTTTGAGAATTTTTTTTTACCAGTCAGTTTTGCCATTGAAATTTAATTTTTGTTTTTAATTTGCTGCTCTGACGTTCTAATAACACTATTACTTTCAATTTTTTCAACTTATAACTGAACGGTTCTGTCAGAGAAAACAAGAACGGTTAAAAATATCTTTCCGTTTTTTAAATTAATTTTTTCCTGGTCAGTTGAAAGATATTTTATCTACCGAGCCCCTCCCGCGACGCTTTCTTCCGGAACGTTGCTGGTGCAATTTGATTTCGCCTGACGGTGCAGAGCGCAGGTGACGTCATACCAACTGAATTACCGATTATTATTTTCGGTAAGTGTCTTAACGTATTTTATGCCTCGCATATTTTATTTTGCTTTATAAATGATAATTCCACGTTGCAATTTTTAATATTGTCGGATTAACGTGTACCTTGCATTTTCTTACAGTTCAAATATCATTATCGCGAGGAAAAATACATGCAACTCAAATAATGTGTATCTTTTGTTTTGTTTTCAGAACTTTTCATGCCACAGGGCGTTTTTTGTTTTTCTACTTTGTTGAAGTCCTTATTCCATCAAGGTCGCCGTGCGCGTACCGCTAGTAAATTATAACTTTTTCCTCATCGATGGTTTTCCTTTCATTATACTTCTCACTTTCCATTTAATAAATAATATCCGGTGTTTTATTTATTACTTTTGTATTTTTTTTTATTTATTTCTCTTCAGTATGTCTTTTGAACAGTATAAACGGAAGTTGGTTTCAATTGAATAAAAGGTTTTATTTTTTCTTGTGTCAAATGATTAACTCTTTCTCTCCCCTTTTTTCTGTCTTTAGTCCACTCAACGGAGAGTTGTAAAAAACTTAAAATCATGTGGTTTTGAAAATTAGTAGGGGAATATAAAAATTTTAGGTCCCATTTTTACATTTTAATTGATAATTACTTAAAAAGAAAGGTAACAAAACAATTTTTCTTTCATATTTTAGGCCTTTATACACAACATATATTTTTTTGTAGATTTTAAAGTATTTGTGTGCATTATTTACAATTTAAAAAAAAAGTGCAAGAGGGACTAAGGTACACCATATGGGTGGTGTAAATTGACCAGCTTATTTTAGATTTAAAGAATCTAACTGAATAGTTTGAACATAAACATTTATTGGTATTTTAGCTACAGAAAAATGTTAATGAGTACAGAATACGTAACTGAACGAAATGATTTCAACGACTGTCAAAATTAGCTTTATTAGAAATAAAGGATTAGAACTTATTTAAATACGTATTTTGTGCATCCAAACATAAAATGCCTTTAGAGCGGTCAATTGTCCTTAGAACGGAGGGTTTCTTTTCTTTGAATGAACGATTATAGCATTGTGACAGCCTGAAATATAATATCAGGTTAAAAACACAAATTTGAGTTCTCCGTTCAATTTTCGAATCAACTTTGTTGCTGCACTGCGATTTCAGTTTTAAATTTTTTTTTCTCACCGACAGCAATAATATTTCTCTCCCAAATATTATTTCTTTTAAAAATATTTGAAAAATTTCGGCACGAATTCATTTTCAATTGGGAGGAGTTGTATAATAGAGAGCCATTTTACGTATTATAGGATCACTATTCGAAACTGTACTTAAATCCTTATAATAGTGTGAGTACCGAAATTGCATCAACTACGTAGCAGTAGTAATTATTCATGAAAAAATGTAGCACCAGAATCTTTTCTTACCCTTTCTGAGACGGTTATCGAAAGCATAACTACGCCCAATTTATCGTTCGTAAAACAATGAAGCATACTAACCCTAAAAAAAAGAGATACAAAACTGGTTTTTTGTTGTTTATTTGCTCGAACCATTATTCATAAAGAAACAATATAGCCCGAGGTCTCGCATTGCGTTAACATTTAAAAATCTCATTTTAGTCATTAAGTAATTAAAGGCTTGAATATAAATGAAATAACTTTTGACGATTGTTTTCACAGTATTTAATACCATTGCCTCAATCGTTTCGCCACACACAAAACACAATATTTACAACTATATGATTAAACTCATTTCAAAACACATGTTGTTTAGAAACGCCTTTATTAGCGTGCAATCTACAGAAAATGTTAGAATGCGCATTTGATGTCTTCTTCATTTTCTACAAATGGTCAACGGACAACAGAGTTACTTTTAAGGTGTTAAGTCGATTCAATGAGAATCTTGCACCATCACACCAGAGTTACTGAATTTAAATACAGCTTTTATGCTTATGTTACCGTTAAGGCTTATAACTCAGTTATTTCATAGAATAATAGAACTAGGTAATTCATAAAATAGTGTAACTCTGGGAGAGTCGCCGCACACCTTGTATTTCTTGTAATTATCGATAGATGACAGTCAGACAAGCAGTATAGGCGCGCAATGAGATTTCTTTAACCAGTTTATAGCATGAATCCCAATTCGATGATTACTTTTAGCTGTACAATCGTTATTTTGAGGTAAGCGTAAGATTTCCCTATCCAAACTTTTAAACACCTTATGCTTAAATACTTTTTATGCGCTAATTACTAAATCCATGCATGATTTCGAAGTCAAAACTAAGTGTAGAGTCTGCATAGAGTACTGTGTGTATGGTTACCAGGGGTGTAGTGGACGGGGTATGTGGGGGAACGGCGTACCCCCATTGGTTTTTCGATGAAATCCCATTTTTTCGCCTATTTTGCAGTTTTTTATTAATTGTAAAATTTTCAAGTACTGTAAAAAATTTTTTGTTCTTTTAAAGTTGGTTAAAAAGTAAAAGTTCTGTGTGCAGTATCATTTCTTGCTTCTGCTGCAGTGCTGCAGGCATAATTGACTGAAAACATTGATGGCGTCGTGAATGAAAACATTTTTCTTGAATTTTTGTAATTATGTCTTTAAAGTTTAAATGGAATAAAAATGAATACATATGCATGGTGTTTGTATTTTGTAATAACTGTTTTTTATTTAGCATTA
This sequence comes from Araneus ventricosus, assembly GCA_013235015.1. Classification (NCBI taxonomy): domain Eukaryota; kingdom Metazoa; phylum Arthropoda; class Arachnida; order Araneae; family Araneidae; genus Araneus; species Araneus ventricosus. The sequence goes on from BGPR01000071.1 coordinate 706,664, forward strand.
AATTATGCTATGAATTTAAATTAAGTGGGAAAAACCTTACTTTTTTTAAAGTGGTTATAATTTAGAGAATTTTAAACCAAATGCAGTTAGAAACAAAAGTTTCTATAACACTTCTACAAGTTATTTTCAAAAAAAAAATGTACATAAAATGTTGACATTTTTAGCATTTCCCCACTGAAAAATGTGCCACTACAACACTAATGGTTACGCCATTTTCCTTTGCGAGGGCAGGCAACTATGATGTGTATCGTACAAAATGGGATACATGCCGCACTGCGATCCTGTATGCACGCCGCAGTTTCTTTTGTACGGGATGCTGTGATTGATAAAATTGAAATGCATCTATCCGTGTCTTATTTTATTATGTTACTGAAGTATATTTGAGGGATTTGATTAAGTGTTATGAACTTTTTTTCTTTTCTTTTTGCGCAGACTAACCAAGTTGGGTATGTTATTAGTCGTTAATTGTAATTGTAATAATTTTGCATTTTAACATTCTGGCTTTAAATGAAATATTGTTTTTAAAAACCGGATAACCGGATAAATTTTAAATTTGTTTACAGATTTTATTAGAAATTCCCACATTTTATAAAAGAAAAGAACGTGTGAGGCCTCGAGGATAATGGGATCCGGAAAGGTTAATAGAGGCGATAAAAAGAATCAAACAGGGTGACATTGCCTACAGAGAGAGAGAGAGATTCCAAAAATGTAACAAAAAAGATGACAAAACTACCAAGAGAAAATTTAATTTTGAATCAGATGGAGGATCCCATAACAGTTCATCAGACATTGATGAATGTTCAAACAGTATCAAGTTTACTACACCAAAGGAGAAAAAGGGAAAAATAAAAAGTAAGAAGGCGGAAGAAAGATGCAATCGATAACAATGAACAGCTGGATCACACATGCGACGCAGACGTTCTTTGCAAGGAATGTTCAGAAAACTACTACAAAACTAAGAGGAAGTGTGATTGGCTTCATTGTATCATGCGTCAAATGTGGTTACATGAAGACTGTACAATTTTCGACACTTGCGGTCGAAAAAACAGGTCTATTAGCAAATAAAACAATGTAAACACTATTTTACTTCTTTCTTTCCCCTCTCTATTACGTTGTTGCTGAAATAAGAATTAAAATTCAATCTTCAAAAAATAAGTATAATTTAAGTAGTGAACTAAGTAGGCAGACTAATATTGATTTGAACCTACTAGTACGTTTAATTGTACTCATTTAGCTTCTTTTTGTTATAACATAGGTAATTATAGTCCAGATATGAATATTTGTTTGAATATTTTTTATTCATTATTTCATTCTGCTCTTATGCCGGGCGCGGCATAACTCCCGCACAAGTGTACGGGTGACGCGACACAGTGTAATGTTTTAGAAAAAAATTGTTAAAAAATATTAATTATTTTCTTATATTTTTTGTCGCAGTACACATGTTGTATATTTAACATTAAATAGCACAACATGATTTATTTTATTTTATGTGCACCATGGGATTTTATACACAACTTCACAAAAATATGCGGCATCTCACCCGGAATTACCCTATCTAGTTATTCTATGAAATAACGGATTCCACTTCAACTGTAAGAGAGAGTACATAAGAAGCAAGAGGAATTTCATTTTTGCTGTGAGGGACAGTTCCTTGTAAGGACAGTTTGGTAGAATGCAGAAAAAAATTGCTCAAGAAATGCAAAAGTAAAGGTTTTAAATTATTGAAAGAAAAGGGTCCGTGCCACGATGTTATAAAGAAAGCGTTCTTTAATTGATGAAGAAAGTATATGGATAAATGTTAATAAACAGGAGTTCACGTAAATGATCGCAACCAGTGGCGAATCCAGGATTCGGATCTGGGGTCATAAAAATTTTGTATCGTAGTGACGAATGCCAAACCTCATGGCTTATGTAAACCAAAACACTTTAAGTTGGCAGACTTTCCTCACCTGACAATAAGAATAATAAAGAACACTACAATACTTTCGATAATTTAATAAAAAATACGATGAAATAAATAGCCGAAAAATGTATCCGACTGCGTCAACGCTACTAGTACAAGTGGAATGACTTGAAAAGTAGGAAATTTTCGAGCCTGTCAAGCCAGAAAGCAATGCACGATTTTATTATTTTTTAAATGAAAATTAAGAACAAACACCTGTTGAGATTTTAAATAAGTCAAGAATTTTGATACAGGGGTGATCGGGCAGGGGCGCGACGCGCACAACGTATCTCCTTTTGAGTATATAAGAATATAATTTAGTTGAATTTCTACAAATGTAGTACCCTAAGTGTAATGATTATTATTTACTGTGATACTAGTAGTTCTGTGAACATCAGACCTCACTCTCCCCCCAAAAAATAAATCTAATATCTGTTCTTCATCGCAGTCTCTGAAGGTTTATCCAACGTTGTCATTCATTTTGGAGACAGCGCTGTTTCCAGGATAACCGATATTATAAATTGTCTCTCGAGGAGGTCCTTTCTTTGTCCCAATGAATACACTATCCTACAAAGTTTTATTTACAATCTTAAACCTTTCAATATATAATATTGAACACCTATATTGTACAAAAATTTTACTCCCTGTATTTGCAAAGCTAATACTGTAACTTAATAAAGTTGCATAAAAATGTACTGTAACAGATGTTTAGTAAGTTTTACACTCGAGAGTGGAGACAGTCATCAAGTTTCTACAACATGAACCATTTGGGTAGGATCGTGGAAAAAGCATACTTTTGAAAAAAGAGAAATACACGATTAGAGGGAACTAAACAGGAAAAACAACTCTCAACATGGAGAAACCATGATCTTATCTCTCGCCCACACATACACATCTTTTTCAATGCTAATTATTAACAAATATCTTTGTTTTTATCAGTATTTACAAAATTAAAATTAAATGTTTGCTTTTATCAGTATTAAAAAAATTACAATCATATGTCTGTTTTTATCAGTATATTAACAAAATTAGAATTAAATGTCTGCTGTTATTAGCGTTAACAAAATTTCAATTAAGTATGTCGGCAATACCAAATTGAAAGGCCGCCGTTTCTTAGTGGAAAGGTCTTGGCTTCCAATCGATGTCAATCATAGGATACTCAGCTGGAGGAATAAGCATCGTATAAGCTTAAGTAATTTCGATTATGATAGTTTCGATGTTAGATAGTCTATAGTTTAGACATAAATTTGGTGATTTAGATAGTAAATAGTTAGATAAAAATCTTTAAGTCTAATTTTTGTTATTGTTGGCAACTATAAGAAACAACTAAAAATTTGGGAGAAAAGAAAAACATGCACAATTATCTGCTTAAGTTTGTAATCTGAACTGCGCATTCGATCGTAACTCCTTGACTTACAAATAGATTAAACCTTAGATTTTTAGTTATTAGATGGTGCAATCTAATACATTGATTGTAATATTTCATTGATCGTTCTTTCAATTCATATATGAACGCAAAGAACACCTCAAGTATTTAGGCGTGTCCAAGTGAATTTTTGTCTTTTAAAATAATTGCTACTTTGACTTAATTATAGATTTTTATGTCGAAAACTTTTTTATTGATTGAAAGATTAATTGTTCTTTCAAGTCATATATGAACATAAAGGACACTTCAAGTATTTAGGCGCGTCCAAGTTATTTTTCATCTTTTAAATTAGTTTCTACGTTTACTTAGTTACAAAGATTTAAATGTCGAAAATTCTGTAATTTGATTCACGAACAGATTCATCATTACATGCGAAGTAGTTAAAATCTGTGTTCATGACATCATTAAACTTTCAGACTTTTAAAATTATTTTAAATATACATATGAATATTAATTTTTAATTCATAACTTATGACTCAATACAACAGATTTATATATTTAAACGGATATATGGAGCCTCTATTTAGTTTACTGTAAAACGATACTCAGAAGAAAACCAACTCCAGAAGCCTCACATAAAGGTGACATTTAAAAATCTAATTTTAGCCTTTAGTAAATTGTAAGGGGAGCATGTGAATAAAATAGATTACGGCAATTGTTTTCACCGTGTTTAATTACTATTCTTCAACCACTTCGCCACAAAACAAATTATTTACACCTCTATCATTAAACACATTTCAAAACATACACATTGTTTAAAGAAACACCTCAATTACGTACAATCTGCTGGAAAATAATAATACAATGTTCACTTAATGTCTTCTTCGTTCTTTGCAATTGCGGCACCGTAATTGTAATCATAGTTTACTCGATTATTTGATGGAGCTTTAAATTGTTAAGTCATGCTGTAGGATCGAGAGTTCTCTTAGTCTGTTGTTAAATAATGAACTATCGTTACTTAGAAACCTTTAGAAATACAAAAGTTCTCGGCTCATAAACTTGAAAAGCCATTTGTCCTTTACGGAGGCTCATTTTCATAATTGTCTGTGTACCCAAAACGAATAAATTGCTTACGTAAATCGAATTCCAGGCACAAACGCCTGAACAATTTGTGCCAAAAAATCCATTCCTCGGCAAATAATCGCTTCGTAATCATTTTCCATAATTACAGCGCTGCTCCTCAGATCCTTTTCTATTGTCTTAACTTGATGACTTTTAAATGACGCTTCTATTTTTAGATTACGTCAGCGCTTAGCGTAAATAATGCTAATTATGTAGATCGACGTTAATAGATATGGTTCTTCCCGGTACTCAAACAACGACTGCGAAGAGAGCAGGGAGGGAAAGTAGCAAATCATCTTGCGTTCGAAGGATAGCGATCTCTGGAAACCTCTCTTTAGGTTAGTTTAAATTGTCAGGGATGCTTGGCGAATAAATTGATAACAGTTGTCGGAACAGCTGTAGTTATTTCGATGGAAGTTGATTTATATCATTGATATGGGAAGAAGATAGTGATGAAGATAGCTTGTCTTCATTTGCCGAAATTTATAATATAATTTTAAGCAAAAAAATGATTCAATGAAAAAAATTTTGATTTCACAATTTGTGATACTTTACTTCGTGAATTCATCAAATGATGTAATGCACAACATAAACATATAAGCTGACAGAACTGTGAAGGATGTTTGGAGAATAACTTGATAACACTTGCCTGAACAGAGATAGTTATTTCGATGGGATTTGATTTATATCATTGAAATGGGAAGAAGATAGTGATGAAGATATCTTGTCTTCATTTGCCGAAATTTATAATATAATTTTAAGCAAAAAAATGATTCAATGAAAAAAATTTTGATTTCACAATTTGTGATACTTTACTTCGTGAATTCATCAACTAATGTAAAGCACAAACATAAACATGTAAGCTGACGGAACTGTGAAGGGTGTTTGGAGAATAAATTGATAACACTTGTCTGAACAGAGAAAGTTATTTCGATGGGATTTGATTCATATCCTTGATATGGGAGCAAGATAGCAATGATGAAGTCATTTCGCCAATTGCCAAAATTTATAATTTAAAAAAAGAAGAAAATTAGGCGGGGGGGAATGGATTTCGAACTCTACCATCCATTGCTGTGTGAATAATACATTTGTATAGTACTTAGTATAATCATAAATAAAGTAAAATAAAAGAACAGACACAATAAAAATAACCTAACGTTATTGTCAAGAATACTTAAAGATTAAATTGGCACAATTTTTAATAGAAATTTACGAAAAAAGAAAAAAATCGATAAAAAATTAAATTTTTGGATTTCCATTGCTTTGTGGATGATACTTTATCAAAGCCACACATAAAACAAAGATATTTAATGGTATAAGATATTTTGCTTTAGTAATAAGCTGAAGCTGTATTTTCAAGCATACTTGGTTATGAAATTGATTTACTTTGTAGAACACACAATTATTTATTTCATTCTTGATTCGTACTAAGGAAGAAAAGACAGCAATTTAGGGTGCAAATAACATTAATGCATTTTGATTATCTGAAACAGGAAATGATCATTTCATACCAGTCAATTTACTTCTGAAGAGTCAAGCACACTTGACGATGAAACTGATAATACTTTGTGGGAGGCACAGTCAATTATTTCATTTTTGATTATTTTTATCAAAGGAAGGCGCAAGTGGTGAGCAAGTTTCAATCATGTATTTTCAATAAACTCTGGCATGGAAAATGGCTTTCAAGTCGGTACATTTAATTCTACATATCACTTACCAATTTTGAGTTTTATGCTTTATAAAGAAAATTAGATGCTTATGATTAACAGTTCTAATGACTTTTACAATTCAAATAATAGGGAAATATTCTCCATACATGTGACTATTTTTCCTTTTTAAATTTCATCTCATATAGAATTGCACTTTAGAATACGTTCAGTTTTTTATTACTTTCCTCTTCCAAATACACTTTAAGCCATTTTTAATACCACAAAGAAGCCAATCAAAATGACGCCATCGTCAAATAGCAAACGTAACTGCATAATGTCCTCAATTCAAGCTTCAGATAAGACAAATCGTAACTGCGTCCGCTCTAGATAATTTATATACAAAACAGAAGAAGAAAGTGAACATATTTTGTACAGACAATTTTATATGTCCAACTTTTCTAAACTGGCATTATTTCATACTTTTGTATTTTAATAGAATTCATTTATTTTTTGCTGTCATTCAACGATCAATTTTTTGGGTTATATTGCATCAAAATTATCATATGTAGTTTCTTGATTTCGTATGTATTATGTAATCATATGTTTATATACATATATATTCCATTTTCTATATGTCGTATATGTATGCCATCTACCTTTCTATATATGATTTTTTTAATGTTTTTTGATGCCATTCTAACACTCTATTTCTTGGGATTTAATGTAACATAATTATTATAAGCTGTGATTTTATTGTATTTCTCATGTAATCTGTTAAATTTTTAGGCTTTTTTGTTTTTCAATTTGTTTTGTTTTCCATGTGTGAAATGGAAAATTTTTCGTTTTTTCTTAATACTTCATCATAATTCATTAATATTTAATTTTTGTGGCGCTTGGAATTGTCCTGCGACATTCTATATTTTCCCCGTCGAACTTTAAAAAACTCTAAACTCTTTCGGTGAGAGGACGAACGTGTGCTTTGAAAACAGCACCCGGAATATAAGTCGAATTCCAGAGAACATATAGATGTTTGTTACCGGCAATTCCTAGAAGGCGATATACAGTGTCTCCCAAAAGCGTTCGTACACTTACGATTTTCAATGAAATAGGGCTCTATCCATTAATTAAAATTAATATTTCAGAATAGGTATTTAATAATAGGATCTATAATCTTTTCTTAACAAAAATGCATGAATTATTTTAAAAACATAGTAAAACTTTATTTTTACGAAATCAATAATCAAAAAGTAACAAAAACTATCTCACGAAAGTCTTTGTACACTTTAAAAAAATCGCTACATATTAGCAAATATTCTAATTTTTCGTTAAATTAATATTTAGTAGGATATCCTTTAGCATCCACAACAGCTTTTAAACGTTTGGGAGTAGATTTCACTAGTTTTTAAGTAATTTCTGTATCAGTGTTCATCCATTCTACAATCATTACTGTTTTTAGATCGCTTTCCGTTTTAATGTCGTGTTTTCGTATTCTAACCTCCAGTTCTCTCCAAATATGTTCTATTGGGTTTAAATCTGGCGATTGAGGTGGTGTTTTCAAATTTTGTGGACAATTATAGAGACAACAGAGGCGAACGTTGAGAGCAGGGTGCTTAGGTTCGTTATCTTGATAAAAAAAAAAGTTGTTTCCAATACCCAAATTTTGAGCTGATAATTTAAAATTGTCTCTTAAGGTATCCGACTACGTTCGGATGCCTTTTTTTTAAATAATGATATTTGAAGCAATATTTTTGTATTTTTATATGACATTTATGTTAAAACTTAATAAATCATAGAAAAAAGTTAAATGAATTAAATATATTTTTAAAAATTTGAAAAAACTTAGATTTTTTTGCACTAAATTTGAACTTTTTTTAAACACCCTCGTTCAAAAAGAAATGATCAGAATGATAAATCCTTTAGCATATATAATCCTTCAACTATTGGCTAGGTCCTGAAGCAAAAGTTTTGCAATGTATCTAAAAACATGTAAATTATAAGAGTTTTAGTGTGAAATCATGAATTTTTAAAGAATTTTGGCCTTTTTTCAAACATTAAAAGATACATAACTTTTTAATCGAGCATTATTTCACTTATATTTTGGTTCATTACCTAGACAATATGATAAATAATATATATGCCAAATTTGAGACCGATATTTTAAGTTGAATTTTAGTTATCGTGTTTGAAATATGAAAATTTTGCAAAAAATCACATTTCGAGAAAAATGAGTTTAAAGTTTATGTTTTTAATTTACAATGAGAAGAAAAAAGAATTTTTCTTCAATACTCCCCAGTTTTGTAGGCCAGTCCTTAAATTTTGCCAGCTTAGCACATTTTTAAAAATTTTCTGATTGGAAATTTTTTTAGTCGTTTTCTTGAGCCTTATGTGGCATTATCGTTTTCTATCATTCAGCCGCCATCGATAGATTTGAATATTGTTTTTCAGTCAAATAACTTTATAATGCCTATTAGTTGATCTAGAGATACTTTTAGTGATTGATATTGATCATAAGTACAATTTATGTACTTTTCCTACGTTTATTATCAAAAATTACATCATTAACGGAGAATCAAGATACTGCAATGATTCAAAATTACCTAAATTTGCAACAATGTCATAGAAAACAAAGAAATTCACACTGAAAATCTTTCAAAATAATATCTGGTATACGTAAAATAGTTTAAAACAAAAGTAAACAATAAAATTTAAATATCTTAAGTAAAAACAATGAAAAATGCTTCTTTATCGTATTATTTACCACTCCATTTTCAACTGTCAAGTTCTACTAAAATGTCTCTAATTTCACTTCTGATCATCATAGATGTAAAATAAAAAAAATGTTTTGAAAACTAAAAACAATAGGCTTTCAGATAAGATATTAAAAAAATTATGATTTTCGGTCAAAAATGGGTTTTCGAACGTATGCGGATACCTTAAAATATTTAAATAAAGAGCATGATTCATTATGCCATCAATAAATACCAAATTACCTAGTCCTGATGCTGACATGCACCCCCACAAAAGGACACCTCCACCGCCATACTTAACTGTTCCAACTAAGTTCTTGGGATTAAGTTCCTAATTTTCTCTTCTCCATACCCATTATACGTCCATCGGAAGAAAAATGTTAAATTTGCTTTCATCTGCAAATAAGACGTTATTCCAATACCTTTCGGGTTTATTGAACATTGGTTTTTGGCAAGGAAAGCCTAAGGTTTCTGTTTTACGCACTAATCAAAACTTTTCTACGGGCAGAGCGCCCATTCAACCCAGCTGCTCTGAGAACTCGTCGAACAGTTTCAGGTGAAACTGAAGTAGAACAATTTTCATTAAATTTTGCAGAAACTATTAAAGCACTAAAACGTGGATTTTTCACAAATTTTCTAATTATAAATATCTTTTCACGTTTTGTTAACTTTGCCGGTCGACCTTTTTTTACCATGTTTTCGATCCGATTTTCTTCTTTAAAGCGTTTTATCACATACTACACTGATGAATGGGATAAATTAATTAATTTAGCGATATTCCGAACTGATTTACCACTACTATGATGAAAAATAATCAATTTTCGAATGCTGATTGTTGTTTTTTTACGACTACGAGCAATTTTTAAATAATAAATAGAATATTACGGTGTAAACAAGCAATAATTAAAGCCAAACGAGTTTTTAAATGCCACAACAATGCAAAAATAAAAATAAAGCGACAGACGATCATTTAAATTAGGAATTTATCCGAAAATATTTCAGTGTACGAAGACATTTGTGAAAAAAAGTTTTTGTTACTTTTTGATTATTGATTTCTTAAAAATAAAGTTTTACTATGTTTTTAAAATATTTCATGTATTTTTGTTAAGAATAGATTATAGATCTTATTATTAAATACCTATTCTGAAATATTAATTCTAATTAATGGATAGAACCCTATTTCATTGAAAACTGTAAGTGTACGAACACTTTTGGGAGCCACTGTATCTTATACTTAGCAATGAATGTATCAAAGCACAAAATCAGAAGAAAAAGCTGCATTTTATTGCATCGAATTTCAATTTTAAAAATCTAAGATTTTAAGCCCCTCAAAATAACTAATCTGATGACAATAGATAAATTTGTTGGAATTTGTAGTTTCCATCCGATTGTTAAGAACGATACAAAAATCTATAACAGCCGTAATGAAAAAACCCGTCACTCTTAAACTTTTACTTGTTACAATGTTTTTCATGTTTTCGGTTTGAAATGTGCATATCGTGTCTTGTAAGTCTCAAACTCTTAAATGTTTCGTAAACATTGATTTAATACTTCTTTTTTGAAGGATGTTTTTAAAAATGGACATTTAACACCATCCATATTAGCCGGTAGGATCACCTCAGAGAAAGAAAGCTAAATTTATCATTTTTACTACAGAATATCTTTTCATAATGTAACATTCGAACCATTTTTATTTGTTTGTATATATTTAAGAAATATCCGGGTATAATGAGAACTTCTCCATTTTTGTGCTTAATAAATATTTTTCATTTACTTTTTTCAGTAAGGTTAATAATTCATAAATAATAATATTTTTAACATCCATGCATTTTTCTTATTATATGTATAATCAATCAATCTAATACTTTAATTTCTTTAATTAATCTTAAGATAAAGCATATTTATCAAAATATTATTTATTTTTTAAGTACCAAATCAGCTTAGTAATAAATCAAATGTGATTTGAATCACAATCATTTCTGTCATTGGAATTTTGGGAATGATTATATAATATATTCATTTAGCACTGCAAACAATCGAAGAACAAAAAGAAGAACTACCACTCCATTCACAAAGAATAGGATCTTTGAAAAAGCAATACATCAATTTCACACCAGACTTGTCTTTATTTTTGTTTCTGGTCATTACGATTCGTGACAAAAGGAAATGTCTCTTTTACTTGCTGTTTGTAAGGAATAATTTGTCTTGATGGATAACGTTGTTAGGAAAACATGCAAATACCATTAAACAAATCCATTATTTATCTCATTACAACAGGAACTATCTTCGATTTTGTGAGCTATTTAGTTTCTAAGCATCTATTTTAACATTCCTTCGGTCTTGCATATAAATTTAGGTAAATAAAACTATTAATTCCCTGAACTTTAAATTAATTTAGCTGAATATTTGCTATAACAGGCTAGGAACTTAACTTCATAAATCATTTCAAGCTATTCGTAAAATTATTAATAAATATAACAGTGGTTTATGTTGTTCCATTTTTGAGTTATTGAGCCATTTGCAGGACATTCTAAAATTAATTACTTATAAAAAATGCGCGTTGCAAATGCAAAATAATGCTTGTCGCTTCATGAAATTTTATTACACAAGATCTTGATCTAAACTAAATATTTAAAAAATTGTTCAAGAATTAGATTTAAACGATTATCAAATAAAAATAATGGTAATAAACGATTATGAATGGTTAAAAATTAATTTAGCAAATTTATATTGAACGATGTATATTTTGTACAAAACGAATATGGTAATTAAAGCTAATAAAGTAAAACCTCTTTATAGTACGTTTTTCAAGGAATCTCTCCAAAACGACGTTCTCAAAATGCTATAAACTACTTTAAATGCACAATATAGATCTATTTTTGATCATATTTCATTGAAATAACTTTTCCATAACATAACTTTACTAATAATATCCAAATTTTTTATAAAATTAAAAAACGCAATGATAATTATAGAATAATCCTCTAATATATACTGTCAGCTTCGATTGACTAGACATTCAATTTTGGATTCTTATGAGGTGACTATGAATTGAATTTACATCTTCAACATTCTTTTCCATTTGGCTATGGTTACGTCATAAAGATTTCTTGAAATATTGAAATTATTCCGAA
>BGPR01000071.1:720693-766279 GCA_013235015.1 Araneus ventricosus
TTTGTACTTCGAAGTTCAGTTGCATCCAAAGTTGCTTAAATTTTGTACTTCGAAGTTCAGTTGCATCCAAAGTTGCTTAAATTTTGTGCTTCGAAGTTCAGTGCATCCAGTTAGGTCACTTAATCAAGCAAAATAATTTTTCGAAGAAGTCAAAGTTAATTTTGCGTATGTTAATACATATTTAATCTTTTATTCGAGATCTATAATTTGAAACATATGAATATGCAAAACTTTTAGCCATTTAAGTCTAAGTCACTGCTTCTTATTTAATAACATGGTTTTTTTTTTAAATCTTTGATTTTTAAGTTTCTCCTTAATATGATTAACAATTTAAGTTTCACTATTCAGACTCTTGATTTATTTATAATCTAGAGATTTCACACATTCATATTTGTATGTTTCTTGAAATAACGATCTGGAAATCATCTTTTAACCTCTGGATCTGGCAGTTTCACTTACTCTGTCTTTCATTCCGTAATTTTATACAAAAAATAGAAATTGTTTCTCGACATTTATTAGGAACTTAATGTGACGAATATCAGCTACAATAATAATGATAAAATATTTAAATAATTGGTGCTTTCATTCTAACAGCGCTGAAATGTATAAAATTCACATGCATTTAACGGCAAAGATTAATAACGATCTATACTATATTCAGGTTGGTGTTATTAATCCTTAATATTGATTCCGTTATTGTATTGATAATAATATGAAATGCTCCAACTTTGGGAATTAACTAAAGGAATCCCAAACAACTTTATTTAATTTCAAATGCATTTGCGAATTGAAGTTTACATGTATCAATTTATATTTTTTGTATCTATACATTTCAGTAAATGATTTTTTGTATTTTGCTTTCATATTCATCCACATTTAAACTTCGTCTTATAATGAGGGAAAACAGATGTATTTATCAGATGCATATGCAAGCACAGTTTTCAGAACACAAGAAGTGAAAGAAGATCAATATTTCAAACAGTTTATTTACAGAAAAATTTATATCTTATATACATATAACTACCGTACCAATATGACACAAACATCGTTGATATGATTCGAAATATTTTATAAGTATACTTCCAACTTTACAAAAGTCAATAGTATAATAAAACATTCTTTTTTTCATACAGGCTTCAGTTATTAAATCAAAGTTCATTTTCTTCAAATATATTTTTGTTTGGAAGTTCAGCTATTACTTCAAATTAAAATGAAACTCAATCCTTGTATGGAAAAAAATGAAAACTGACCAGTGATGCTCAAATGAACAAGGTAAAACTTATTGATTATTAAAAATTTCTTTCGAATATTTTAATAATCTATAGTTATTGATACAATAAATAAAATTTCACGAACATAAAATTCCACATAAAATTTCAAAAAAGAGAATTGGACACAAAATATGATGCGAAAAGTCAATTTACATATGCATAATACATGTTAAATAAGTCGCACCAGTTTAATTTTGGGATCCATTGCGCAGCTTACAGATGAAAAAGGGTAAGAAAATTTGCAACTAGACATTGAATTGCTTACACAACTCCTGTAATGCGAGTATGGTGACAAATTAATTGACTGCATCAAACCAATTGTAAAAACAATTGTGTATTCTAAATAATTTGTATATTTAATATTCATTTAGATATGTCCAAATCAATAATAGCGTTGAAAAATCATTCAATAATAAAACTAAGTAAACTTTAAACTTAACTCTAACTAAACTTTAAATAAACTTTGTATGAAACATTTAAAGATAGTACTGAATAATTATAATTTATATAATAAAACTTTATTTAATATTAAAATTTCTGGTTGATTTGTCTCTCTGAACTAATGCATTATTTCCCTGTATAAACTGTATTAATCCTAAGTCATAGAATAGATATCAATAATATTGATGTTCGGTATTTAAATAATTTAAAATTGTTTATCATTTATTTTGAAAAGAATAAAATTGATCAAATCAGCTTTCTTTTTTTAAAAATTAGTCTATTCATCTTTTTTTTTAAATTTCAAATTGATTTTTGTAACTGTTTCCCCATCAGTTTTGAAGAATAATCAATGTTAAAGAGTAATCTATAGGTAAATTTAATTTAATTACTAATTTCCCATTTTTTTCATTTGCTTTTGTGTCTTTACTTATTGTTTCTTCTGATAGTTTAGCATCCAACAAAAATTATCCATCTTTAATTTGAAAATCAAGCAATGCATTTCATTATATTCTAACCATGGAAATAAATCCATCATATTTAGAAACGAATATAAAGTCCATATATTTTTCATTAACTTTTCATCGTATCTTATTATATTTCAGAGTTTTCTGATGAGCTGTTACAAGAGTTATTGGGGATGAAATTAATTTTGTACTTACAAAAATACTTTGCACTTAAAATTGATAACATATTGAAATTTCTCAGAAAAATTATCAACTACGAAGTCAAGTGACACACTTGATAAATAAATAATTTTTGTCGTCAGTAAACGACATTTTAATAGTTTACCTTACCATCACATACATAAATATATATACAACAAAATACAAGAGCTGGAACTATACTGTTGAGATCTGTCAGTAACAGTACTGTAAAGACACTAGCACTGGAGTAAACGTAATTCTTAAAGATCATGAAAAATTTTATAGACATTTTGAATTGATTAGTACCATTTTTAATATGTAGCATCTTTGATCTTTACTTATACGAGAATAACTCACATTAGCAATAAACCTTAAAAACAAGATGAAACAAATGCAACATGTCAAAAATTTATCTAATTTACCATTTTATAAAAAGGTAGCTTTAATTTTTTGTTTATCAATTAATTAGTATCTATAATAAATTCCAGTAATCGTCATAATACAAATTTGCAAATGTTGCAGTTTTTTCACTCGATCGTCATATTTCTGTACTACCAAATGTTTACAAATTTTTAATTTTGCATTAAATATATCGATTACACAAGTAACATTTTTTGCAAAAGGCAACAATTCAGGAACTCGGAAAAGAAAGAGTAAATATGAAAATGAAATTTATTTTTCATAAATTCAAGGTCTTCGCATAGGATAGAAAGCTATTTCCGCTAATAGCGCTTTTAAAAACGTGTTAGTCTGCTTTTAAAAGCGTGTTAGTCTCGTTTAAATGTATATACTTATATCCGTATATCTTACAGACCTTAATATTCAGTTACCCAGTGACTGATATTATTCAGACCTTTTTCTACCGAGTCCTTGAATTATTGGTCTTTTCTCTTCTAAAAATTATAAAACCGTTTCACTATCCTCCATGCCAATGTTCTTTTGCTTCCTACTACTGACAGCAAGTTTTGGCTCAAAGCGATTTATTAGTTCTTTACCGGTGAAAGCAGGCGAGCTGTGTGTTCATCGTGAGCCATCGTTTAGGTCACCGTCAGGGCATCATCGTGCACAGTATCTTGCCATCCTTAGATTTCTTCAGCAGTCTGAGATCGTGAATGTTGTCAATAATGTGATGCGATTTGGATGAGGAGGTCACTGCGGAATGCTCAACGTCCTTCTTCAGCTCCTCCATGTCCCGCTTAAGCTTCGCCCTTCTATTTTGGAACCATGTGATGACCTGGGCGTTGGTGAGACCCAAGGACTGGGCGATCTCATCTCTGTCGGCGGGGGAGAGGTATTTTTGGTACAGGAATCTCTTTTCCAATTCGAATATTTGGTGGTTTGTGAAAGCAGTGCGAGATTTTCGCTTCTTCTTTGGTTGTTGGCGGTTGTTGAACATGCTTAGGTGATCACGAGACGAATCTGTAGAAGAAACAGAGAAAAATAAATAAATATCAGATAGCACTTTTCTTTTAACTGAAGAGAATTTTTTAAAAATTCATAATATAATATTCATACTGTGGTATTGTAGCCGCTCTTATAACATTAATTGACTGAGACCGACAGCAGAGGCAGCGCCCTCTTTAGCTGTGACCTGCTAGTAGAGGCCATGCGACTAACCACGATGCTTCGTTAATAAACAATTCTTCTTTTTATATTTTGTTTATTTTACATTTATATGTGTAAAGTGACCGTAGGTAACTTAAACTAAAATAAATAATTGTTACACTGGATTGTTTTTAATTGTGCTGTTTACTGAGCCATAACCGACCCCCTACAGTATCTTTATATATGTGAGGTCCATTGCAAAAAAATAGAAACCCTATGAACACATTTATCGCATCAGTTGACTGTAGGAACCAGTCATAACAATTACAACATTCTTTAAAGTACAGAGTTATGTTGCCCATTCGAAAATGTATAAGCAACAGCAATATACTTTGGATATATATTTTAATAAAAAGATGAAAGAGGTTAATACGGCCTCGCTTATCTTTAGCATTATTTATTACTTTTACACTATGATTCGCTTATAAAGGAAAGTTCGTTATGACAAGAATTTTCATCGCCATGATACATTGTTTTTAAAAGGAATTTTATTGTATATCTAAAACTTGCCGCTAGAGTTCATCGTTCGTGTTCGTTAATAAAAAATGTGTTATTATTTAGATGTAATACAACGCTTATGAAGTTTCAGCAAAACGTTAATTATTTCTTTAATTAATAATCTGCTTAATGTAAAATAAATTTAAACATTTTATATTACGGCCAGAAGCCATACACCATCATAGGATAATTCGTGTCTCCTAATAAAAATTAAGCAACATTTCGCATTTCGTTATAAGCAAAAAGCACGTGGGAAAATTTGAGACTTTTTAAAGAAACCTTTCTATCTTCCCGAATATTCGTGTTATATTTACGGAAAGGCATGTAAATATTATGCACATGAAACGAAATCATTGATGAAAGTTTCATCCCGATATCAGTTTTCTATGAAACGGGATGAGTCGAAATCTCTTTCCGTCTTCATCACTTTCTGGTCGCCCCCCTAACTGCCCTCGTGACCGAATCTTCACTGTAAAATGTGTAGATACTCGATTGCATGCACTACGATTCTCCGCAACTGATTACGAACCATAATTTTCGAATAAATTGGTAATTTCTCGCATTTTCCGAAATGTTGTTTAATTTTTGCACACCACTGCAGGACGGTCGCAATATGAAACCGAAAAGGAATGGTTGTCCAAACGTATTCCCTCCTAGATTTATTAGATGAGCAGCAAAATACGATAGACCTTTAAAATAATAAATGAAACAAAGAACTCTGTTAAATTCAGGAAGGCTAAATAACATAATGCAGTAGATAATTTTCAACTGATCTTTGATTATCTGATTCAGTATAATGAAAAGTTATATCAACTCTACTTTTAACTTTTTTTTAATTACTTGAATTGCTGAGATTACGATAACCAAGAATTATAGAATCCTTTTGTTATTATAAGTTATTCGATCGTGGGAGAATATTTTCCAAACGCAAATATACATTAAACACGTTGCCGGACGCTTTAGTCCTTGCAATAATTCTTCTATGAAAATTGGACGGCTACAGCCGTCATTTGCAAGAAAGTATTTAAACCTTTTTCTACAAGGGTCCACGCCAAATTATAATAATTCATAGTTTTTCATGAAAATATTGATTTTTGTTTGTTTTACATTATCTTAACTTTCAAAATGACCGGTAGATTTTTTTTTCAATCTGTAACCTATGTTTTAAACATTTTTAAGATAAGATACTTCAAATAGATAGAAAAATCAATATAAATCATTCTTCAATTCAATGTTTTTTTACACAAAATAAATCGGAAAAAAGTAAATTTGTCAGAAATATTGTGTCTAAACCTAAAAAATTGCCATGCATTCTTTGTCAATTCGTACCAAATTTATAATGTCATAAATCATTTTCTAACTCTTAAGATTTATTGTTTTATGATACGATTGATTCTCACTTCTTTATTCTGCGTTTTATCGAAAAACTCTCCAGCAAATGTATATCTTTTCATGGATAACAAATACAAATAAAGAAAACAACAATAAGTAATCCGTATATTTCAGCGTTTAAATAAATATACACACAATTACAGATAAGCAGATATCCTGTTTAGAATGCAAATAATTTATATTAGGCAAAAACTCTTATGAAAAGAACTTGAATGAAAATATCTGGATGGAGGTATAGAAGCAAAGCATAATAACCTACTTAAAAATAGCTGCGATAAACAACTATTGAATGTTTTGTAAACACTAAGCAAGAATGAAATTTATTTTGCAATCGCGAAGTACCTGAATAAACACAACTGTCTACGCCATGCGCTATCGTTTTA
The DNA here is from genome assembly GCA_013235015.1 of Araneus ventricosus. Classification (NCBI taxonomy): domain Eukaryota; kingdom Metazoa; phylum Arthropoda; class Arachnida; order Araneae; family Araneidae; genus Araneus; species Araneus ventricosus. The sequence continues at coordinate 726,928 of BGPR01000071.1, forward strand.
ATGAATGTACCCTTTTAAAAGCACTAGACGTTTCTTTCTTTCTTTTTTTTTTAACTGACGTGACATCGTTCCTAAACCTTCTGTCGCAGCCAATAGTGTTTATGTGACAAGATGGTGAAACCTGACGAAAGTGTCACTTTATTTCAAAAGAGGTGAGTATTTACATAGAAAAAACTTGTTCCCTCCAGCCAAAGATAAACTGGTTTCTTATAAAACAGATAAAGAACTTCTGTTTCGTCAACTAATGCGACAAATAAGATCGTGAAGAAGGGGAGGAAGAAAGAAAGCAAAGAAGTGAGAAGGTGTTCGTTTAAATGAAACGACAAAGTTAATGCTAAAATTAAACCTTTAGACTATGCTTAGTAACTTTTTGCTTTCATAAGCGATCATTCATTACTTGCCGTCAATTATTAATAGAGATAGTGTCTGAAAAATTTTTTAACCGCCTTGCTGTATTTTTAAGAAACTTATATTTGAAATCTTTAGAGTTTTTTTTTTATTATTTAATAACAATAAATGGAAATACTTTTGGCTTATCTTTTCGAACCATTTAATTTGATAAATTGAATTATATAAAATATATAAATAAATAAAAAAACTCGCAAATTAAATTGTGATTTCCTGAAGTATAATTGAATGAACAAACTAATTTCATTTTTTCCTACCTTGCGCATAAATTTTTAAACACTTTAGGCATATTATATTTAAATATGATAAATTTTATTAAAAAATCTAGCATTTATCTGTCAGTTTAAAATTTTAATGTGTTCTTTTACTTCTTCTCATAACGTTTCACGTATCAACAACTTAGAATTTACAAGTACATATTTTAGGCTTATATATTAAACAGTACCATCTATTCCTGAAATTTAGTATAAGAAGTGGTAGTATATTTCCTACAGCTGTTTTAGTAAAAGACTAAAAGATTATTTCCGCAAGAAATTAAAATTTTGCCTAAAATATTGTTTTCGGAAGAAAAAATATTATACTTTCTATTACAGTCTAAAGACGTAAATTGTAGGTGCCCTTCCCGCGCCCACATTCCTGGTTAGTCTCGATCCAGGTGTTCTGCATTCGGGCTTTGATTTCCGCATTTTCATTGCTCTGCTTATTAAAAAGGGCTTTTTTTATTATTACTTCAAGCACAAAATAGTCATCAGCTGAGATATATAATCCGCTATTTTCTTTCTAGCGATAATCAATCTCAAGAATCTGAACTTGGCCGTACAAAATCAGGCGGTCGTTCCGAAGGTTTTTAATAATCTTCTGAGCCTCAAAATGATCTGCAAGTTCACAGCATGGAGAGTTTCTCGTTTAGTTTCTGAACGGCGATTTTTCAAAATCCGACGCTTGGACAGGATGATTGCCTCAGATATTTGTCACCGATTCCATCACCTGAGCAGCGCCTAATCGGCCAGGTGCGAGCAGTAATAACAGGGAATGGGCCACAAGGATTTAAACCGCATTAAACTCGGCAATGGTCTCCAAGAAGATGATGATTCAAACAGTCCCTTGTGTAGTTGTTCATGCATCCGACCATAATTAGAGGTGTAAGTCGTGCGCTTCAAGCCTAATGGCATAAAAGTCACCCGCAGCAGTTAGAGGTGTCAAAGTAATAGCTTTGGTTACAGCCCCATCGCTTTGCCGGATGGTAATAAGAGGTTTTGATTGAAGCCGCGACTCGTTCATTGCTAAGGATGGCACTAAGTATCTTTGCGAAGGTCTTCCTTGGTGGGGCTTAGATTTTTCGTACTTGGAGGTGCCAGTGGCTAATTTGCGATGTTTAATGGAGCTTCAGGGTGGAGTACCGACAGACGAAACCAGGATGTTCTTTTGCGGTGTGGAGAGAATGTGGGTTATGACTTGTTACCACTGATTACAATAGACTTTTGTAATTTAGGGAATTCTAGTTACAGTTTAGTACCATTGTTGAAACTTCGGTTAATTTTTAAAACAGGTCGTATTAAAGAGCCATTATTAAAATTAAATTTAACAAAAGTCAGTCATAAGTATTTATCGTGTGCAAAACGTATTCAGTAAAACAAGAAAACTGAACTACAGTTAGAATTCAATGATGAAATTAAAAAAGTGATGTAAAAAATTCAGTGAAATGTGCTGCTTAAAAATTTTTTAAAAAATGAAAAGATAATTGTTCATTTTTAAATGAACAATTTACCAAAATAAGAACACTTAGTTCCTTTTTTGACAAAATGTTCAAAATGTTTTGACAAAATATTGAGGATTTAAATAAGAGTTTAGATACAATGATAAGCTTAAATGGTGAAGAATTATTAATTTTTAAATAAAATGTGTTTAAGGTTATTTTTCCCTTTGAAGAAGCTTGTCCTTTCAATATTTGATGAAACTATATCTTATAAAAATATAAACTACAGACTCAAAAGTTAATAATGGCGTAGTTATTTCATGCAACACAAAAATGACAATTTTTGCTTCATTCCTTCCAAAACATATTTTCTTTCTATTTAAAAGAATATGTACACTTTGCTAGTGGAATTAATCAATCGAATTTTTGTGTTTTCATTATTCTTAAATAATTATCCATTTCTTATAATAATCGAACAACTATTTTTTTCCTTATTTAATTATAAATATTAATTTAAGAAGCAAATCGTGAATCTCTTGTTTTCTCCTGATCATTAAAAAAGGAAAAAAGTCTTGCAAACCACAGGCTATTGAATCGAAAAAGAAAAGGACATAATACTTTTAGATGGGCATGAAAGAAATATTGCGTGAACAAGATTCAACTTATTTAATTTCAAATAAAGCTGTTTTGACAAATTAAATGCAATCCTAAGGGGTGTTGGAACCCCTATTCCGACAATGTTAAATTTCCCATTTCCATGCACCTTTTTTCAAAATCTCTTATAGATTCAAGTTTGAATTTTTTTAATACAAGTTAAAGTACATATTTATCATTACACTGAAATTGTTTTTTAATTCAATTTTTTTTTTTTTTTTACAAATTTTTTTGTGTCAAAACCGGCAATGTAATTTGGCCATTTTCGACGTACCTTTTCTCAAAATCCGTTACAGATATATGTTTGTAATTTTCTTATACAAGTAAAGTACATCTTTCTCATTATACTGAATGTAGTTTTTGGTTAATTCTTAATTTTTTATAAATTTACAAAATATTTAATTAGACATAGTGAAATTTTACCCTATTTTGACACAAAAAAAAAATGTAATATATAATTTTTTGAGTTCAGTTTACTTCAGTTTAATGAGAAAGGTGTACTTGTATAAAAAATTTTAAACATATATCTATAAAAGAGAGAAATGGCAAATTTATATTGTCATTTTTAACACAAAAAATTTGCGAAAAAAGTTTTGAATTTAAAGAAAAAACAATTTCAGTATAATGAGAAATATGTACTTTATTTGTATAAAAAATTTCAAACTTGAATCTATAACAGATTTTGAGAAAAGGTGCATCGAAATGGAAAATTTAACATTATCGGAATAGGGGTTCCAACACCCCTTAAATAATTCATTCCTGATTTTTACAGCCTTCATTTTACAGGTGTTACAGGTGCTTGTAAAACTTTTTTCAAATGGTATTCTATTGCTTTGAGGATACAATGTCATTATAAAAGCAAATTGTATCACCACTTCCAAGAACTAATTTAATATAACGGACAATTAAAAAAAGTCAACAGAAATATTTGAATGCATCTGAATATTTATCCCAGCAGAAAATTCTCAGTATTTCTGACACTTTAGTATTATTTATACTTAAAATTCATTTATGATAGTTGAGTCTTAGAATACAATATTATTATGAAAGCAAATTGTATCACATTTGAACTAACAAGAACTAATTTAACTTTAATATAATGGTCAATTTAAAAAAGCCAACAGAAATATTAGACTGTATCTGAATATTTATTCCAGCAGAAAATCCTGAGTATTTCAGACACTTAAGTATTATTTATACTTAAAATTCATTCATGCCATTTGAGTCTCAAAACCAAAAATGGAAGTTATTAAAATAATTTTGAAATGTTATTTAATTTCTTAGATTTTTTAACCCTTTCGCGTTCATTGGTTTCACAGTGAAACTACACATTGAGCATTTTTTTACTGCGCATGGGCAAAACGTAGTGCAATTTTTCTTTCATAACTTAAAATCCAGATATATAGGCCAACTTCTGCAAAAATTCCAGTTTAATACCGTTAGTATTCACAAAGATATCGGCATTGCAAGAGCTGAATTGCTTTTAATCTCTGAGGGAAACAAAACGATGAGGGTTCTTGCACAAATTGGTATTTTTAAAATTGAATCTTTCGAAAGTAATATTGAATTTTATGAAGTTTGAATAACCTGAATATTCACGTATAGTTACAAATTAAATACATGTTTTAAATAGCATTTCTATAACTTATTCGAAGGAAAAATAGCCCGTTACCTTTCATTGGTTTCACTGTGAATCTCAAATTTCTTGAAAATAAACAATGCTAAATTTTTTTCCTTTACATACTTATGATCAGATACGTGTCTAATGTTCGTTTTTGAAGTACATTTAGTAATTTTCAAATCGAAACATGTAGTGAACTTTAAAGGGTTAAGCAGAGCAATGCATAAAGTTTCACATGAAAAATCTACGAGCATGCAAGAAGCATTTATGGAAAAATTCTTTGAATAAAAATCTTTTATTTAATATCAACTAAGGAAATGTGTGATTTCACACATATCTGTAGGGGAAAAAAACCGTCAAAAGTTTTTCTTTTCTTCGTTCAGATTTTGTAAAATTAACGAAAAACGCCGTTGATTAACTTATAGCTTTCTCGTTCTGAAAGCTTTTGAATATAGTTCATGATCTAAAAATTAAACGTCTCTTTAATGATGTTAATCTGAAAATAAATGTTCTGCATAGTATCATTCAATTTTCTAAATTCTGGCTGTTTTTCATCTTTTATATAAGAAATCGTTGGTTATTTTTAGTCGCTGTTGATATAAAACGCTGTAATAGCGTCGCCCAAGTAACTTTATACACTAATAATTCAAACGCGGCGATAATTCACGCTCAAAGAACGACGCTGTAGGCAAGAGGGCTAATTGAATTATACTCCTTTTTAACTTAGTTCATTAACCACATGAGGAAGGGTGGTGCTTTGTTCTAATAGAAATACGGAAATAATCATAAACAATATTTCTCTTAGAAATCAGAAAAATAAAGTGCATTTCTTATCCATACACTTGTGTAAAAAAGCAAACTAATAATGTATATTTTTATTTATGTAATTGAAATAAAAAATAAATCAATATTGTAACGCATAAGGATAAATGATGAGCAACTGTTTTTAAATTACCTAGCTAGAAATTTACCATTTTGTTCATTGATATCGCGTTATAACTAAGTTGAAAATTTTGGCCCGTATTGTAAAAATATTAATGCAGTGTATAACCCAAATATTATTATTTGACATTTCTGTAAATCTTAGAGCATTAAATTATGACCCATATGCTTTAAATAGACTGTCAAAACTTTATACTTTTTAACAAAATTCAAATAACTTCAGTTAACATTTTTGTTCTAAAGTATCTTTCAAGTTTCAAAAAGTTTCTCCGCAATAAACTTTTATTATTCTTGACAGACATTTTGAATTTAGCTTATTCATTTGGCGACAAACGTAAGATAATTCATTGTTTAATATCATTAATGATAATCTAATGACTGTTTCCTGAAAGTGCAAGGGCAAAGACTAGAAAATCATATCAAGATTAGATTTCTGTGCAAAATTTGATTAAACATTGCAAGTAGCAACTTGAAGGCTAATAAATATAATGATTTAAAATATCTGTAAAGCTTTCATTTAAAAGAAATGGCAACTCTAAAAGTAAAATAATTTTTCTGTACATGTAAACATAATTTTAATTGATAAAAAAATCAATTCTTTAATTAATGGTGACAAAAATCTTCACTAAAATCTACTTCATAGTATTTGTGAGAAAAATCTAAAGAAAATCTATTGAGATAGTTTGGATTTCTTTAGCGTACAAACTGTTTAGGAATTTTCTCTTTTATTTATGAATAGTATTAATTTATAATCTAAATAGAAAGTAACTTTTCTTAGATTATAATCAAATATTTGCAGCAGCATACATATTAATATAAAACTAATTATATTGTAAAATTTTACAGATTCTTTCTTATGCTATGGAAAACAGGTTTGAAGTGCAATGATTGTTTTACCGTCGGGAAATGTGGTCCGTGTGTTTTACAAAAGTATGAAGAATTATGATAGTAGATAATTATAAATCAGATCATTCAATCTATTCATTACAAATAATTTTTAAATCTTGAATTATGGTCCATAGAAATCTTTTCAGTTATTCTCACTTACAAATCTTCACGAAAATAAACTGTGGTGAAATATAGACTAAAAATAGTTTGTAAAAATGTGAGTCATATGTGCACTATTCTAAAAAGTAGGATAATATTACTATAAGTATATACAATTTTAGGTACCTATTTTGTGTATTCTAAAGTTAAGTTAAAATGTGTATTAAAAGAAAAGTATTAAGTAAAAATAAGAACAGTATTACTATTAAGTAAAAATAAGAACAGTATTACTATTAAGTAAAAATAAGAAGAAAACGTTTTATCATGTAAATTAATATTTTCTTGAATACCCGCCTCATATTAAATATTCTTATTTAATCTAAAAAGCTCTTATTTGGTGGTTAACTTAACAACCAATAATCGGAAAAAATTTGCAGCGATAAAAAAATGATCGTCATAGTAATCAATCAAAAGCAAAGAATTCGAAATTCGATTTCGAATTTCTGTGGAACTTATTCCAATGCTTTTGATACCCTCATCAATTACAAACGGATATGTATTTGTCTCTTCTTCATACAAACCAATTTATTTGTTAAAATAGATTGAAAGACTATTTTTCTACGAATGAGGACAGTTGAGTATCAGCTGCCAATAGAAGTGTCATTTTATTCGGCATTTCATTTTTGCTTAACATGACGAATGTAGCTCATGACAATAGACATCAATTTCCATTTACAAGATAGGAACATAAGATAGCATTCATTTTTCTGTTCAAACATTTAATACATTCTCATGAAGTTTACCCAGAATATTTGATTGGCGAGTCTAAAGAATGATGGTTGGAAAGGAAAGAATGAAATATAATCGTACTTATACATTTTCTATAGGTTGAAAGAAACTAATAACTTTATAAGAAAACTGATTCAATATTAATTTCATTTTAAATATGAAAATTTGATTCCACTTTTTATTATAAGAATTATGAACGAGTTTTTTTGTCGATCTTGTTTCGTTGAACTGTACCAAATTCTTTAAAACTAAATGAAAAAAAAACTTCATCGATATGTCAATCGGTATTTCAACTAGATTGTTCAAAATGCAATTGCTTTTGATCTCTCACTATAAAAAATACTAGATTTATTGAAATTTTTTGAAAATCTTAAAATAAAGATAATAACTCGAAAATTAATTTTGCAATTAAGGAAGAAAAAGTAAAAATGTTTGTGGTAACCTTTCTTAATCTATTGACATGGAAATAAACATTCATTAGAATTTTAGTTTCTGAAGAAATGTTTTGAAGTCCTAATCCTAAGTTGACTAAGTATGTAAAAATTATAATGCTATTTCTCTATTACTAGAACTAGCCAAAGAACATGAAAACTGTTGTGGCATTCACTTTGGAAACGGGTGACGTACAACTGTTTCGTATTGTCAGAACTTTGAGATTTTTTTAAAAATCGTACTGAATTTGAATCAAAAGAAACAACCCGAAAATTAATTTTTGAATTAGGGAAGAAAAAATACAAAATGTTTGTGGTAACCACTGACTGCCTGTTAGGACAGAAATAATATAGGCATAAATATTTCAACTTGAGATGAAATATTTTTTGTGCTTCTCTTCGTAAGTAGAGTAAGATTGCAAAAACTTTAGTGTTTTTACTATTACTAGAAATAGCAAAGACATGAAACTGTTGTGTCATTCCCTTAGGAAACAGGTGTCATACTATTTATTCGATGTTGGTTAGGGGATGAACTCAGATATTTTTTTGCTTATAGATATAGGAGCCTGTGGAAGATGGATTAAACTTATTTCCAAGCCAAAATATGATAGCAACCTTTAGGTAAGCTCACATAGAAAATAATTTGGGTGGAGATTATTATATTACTCTCGGCTTTAAGCAAATTCTTAATTTCGGATATCCCCGAAAGTTTCTATAATAGTATGAAAATTTCCATTCGGTAGAACTTGTTAGAATTTACAAAACGCAAGAATGCGCACTTAAAAAGTTTCTTGAATTGCTCTTAAACAGGTTTGCATGAATGATCCCATCCTAAATTCATCAGCTAAATTGCACTGAAGCGTTTCCTTTTTTATACCAATAGTTTATTTATGTTTAATTTTCCTGTAGATAAATGAAACAAAGGATAATTTTAGAGGAAATAAAAACTTCTCCAGTTCATAATTTCTTAATTTTCAAAGACATTTATTTCCTATTCCTGTGTCTTCCCTTAAACTCTGAAAACAGAAATTTGCCATTTATAAGAGTCCTTTTCAAAGGATGAATCACATTTGCAATATTATGCTAATAAAGATAGTAAAATTTAACACATACAGTAAAGCACCGTTTATACGTTTCTCATTTATACGTCGTTTCATTACAGACCCGATCCATCCGTAATTAATTACAATGATAAAGTTATAAGAAGTTTATAAGACGCAAAGATAGATTACACGTGTCGTTTTCCATCGTTCTAAAATGTGAAAATTTCCTCTTTTCTACTATGTGAACTATGATAAAGATATCGTGACTTCGAAATTATTCACGATTGATGAATCAATAGAAGACTTACTGTCCTGTGCTAATTAAGCGATGATGAAGTTATTCCACCTTCCTTCAAAGACGAAATGGATTCCATTGAAAAACTTCAAACTTATTTCTTTTGTTAATAGAACAGCGGAAAAACATTCAATGAGCTTAATTTGATTTATATTGCTGTATTTAATTCTCACAGACAATTAGCGCGTCAGACGATGGTTAAAGATTTTTTAAAATTAAACGCCTATCGGCAGTCACATAACTCGCATAAGATATGTATAATTAGTACTCAAGATATGCAATAAATGTATGATTCTTTTTATAAATGATGATTAACTTTTTTTCACTTTTATGATAAATGTTTAATTTTATAATTTAATTGTTGATTTCCATACTGTGTAGCATTATACTAGTACTATCTTTTAAAAAAATAAAATCATTACTTTTAAATGAATCTGAATTAGTAATAGTCAAAGTTTTTAATAACCACGACTTAATAAAAATTCTATTCAAAATTTCGAAAGCTTAAAAAGATTGAGCAATTTCAAAAGAATTTTTCATACAGATAAAAAAGGCATATTTGTTCTGTGATATGACATAATATAAATGTAATATTTTAGTTTTCTTCTAAAAATTTGATAAAAGCAAGTGAATAGAAAAAGCAGTTATAAAAAAGGTAGTTTGGTCAAAAAAAATTTTACAGAGAAAACAGAAATTTAAGAAACCCATAAAACTTGTATTTTCTATCTTATTTTACTACATGCTTTCATAAATAATTGAAGTTTTCTCGTTTTTTTCCACTTATAGATTATTACTTTACAGAAAATATATAGTTATTTGACAACTATTTGAGTCTTTATCTGTTTCAGCCCCACCTTCCAGTTTCTGTCTGTGGACAATACTTGAACCCATTCTGAATGAACTCTGAGAGCAGTCGAGCGAAAATAGGAGAGGAGGAGCAATGCTTTTCTCACCCGCCAATAACAGCAGGCTAAGGCAGTGCCGGCTCAGACCACTCCTACAGCAGAAACTGGATTAAAAACTCCGAGCTAAGCTGGGAAAACCGCATGCAGGAAATCGTTTCAAAACTTGTCAAACAGACAGGTATGTCGCTGTGCTTGCAAGGTCGTAAGCAAGCCGAATTTTAAGCATAAAGACTTTATTTTAAAAAGCAGATTTGCTTTTGATAATAAAGCGCAAATGAAATTGGCTGTGAAATTATTCAAGAATGTTTGGTTGTTTTCTGTTTTTCAACAAGTCAACTGAATAAAAAACATGACATTTTAATATAAAAATAGAGTTTAGTGAAATTAGTAAAATATAACATCATCTTAATACTGTCATCTTTAAATTTTAAAATAGTTTATTAAGCGTTGAAAGTCTAGAAAGCTTATATTATTATTTTAAACCAATTATTTTCATCACTTTTCCTCGTATACATTTCTTTAAAATCCATTTATTTATAAGATGGTTGTATTTATTTACTTTTCCTTTTTTCAGTATTATTTTAATTTTTAAATCGTAGAAGTTAGACAATAAATTGGAATACGAAAATTAACCAAATTCATGACAACGAAAATCACGAATTAAATTTTAATACATTAGTATTCAGAATTTTTATAATACATGATTCATGTCAAATTTTTCATAATAATGATAAAGTATTTGATAGAGTTTTAATATATCATTATTTATTTGTGTCTTAAATAAAGTTTGTTGCGATCATTTTCTGAGCTGTTAAACATAATTAGGATTTTAAGCTCGCTCGAATGGGGTTATTTCCTTCAAATCAGGATTTAAAAATGTAGAATTTATTTTAACCTTAGATAAGCGAAATTTGAGTAACACTACTTACTCAAAAAGTTTTTCATAAGTTAACTTTGCGATATTCTATGCAGGATTATGATATATTATAAGAATGCCAAAAATGTAACATGATGTATTTTCATCAAGAATTTTTAGATACATTCCTTTACCACAAGAAAAAAAATGCGGTTCTCAAAAATAATCAATTCTGTGGTATTTTGCAGTTCGATTTTAAGCAATATATTGAATCTAAATACAACCGAAGCCACATTATGGAAACCACAGAAACTTAACTCAAGAAAGGAATAAATAAATAAACAATAAGGAAATGAACGAAATTGATACAAAAATATTAATTAAACAATGTCTAAAAAATATTTACGAAAATTCATCGGTTGGGTTTTTCTTCAATGTATATAATATAATTCCTTTTTTGCAATTTACCATGAAAACTGTTATATAAAAAAGGTTTTCTTACTGATCAAACTACATTAGATTAAAATTAATTCATTTTAATATTTTAGTAAATAATTATTTTCTTACGTATGAATGAAAATGAACACACAATTAATTTTTAAATTACTAGAATTAATTATCTTAAAATTATCAGATTGTTAGCTTAACCAATTTAAAATTGTTTTCATAGCAGTTCGAAATTTTCAGCGGCTTAGTTTTTTTTATATATATGTAAGCTAATTTCATTAAATTAAATTCTATACTTAAAATAAATAAATTCTTTAAATTCTATACATATAAGAATAAATGTCACAAAATTAGTATGTTGTAAGATAAATATTCGGTCTGTGAAGCTAACAAGAAAATAAATTCAATTGAAATGTTTTTGACATAATAAGAATCGTTTTAACCTTTACTTTTGCTCGGATACATGAAGAAAAGAATCAAATACAAGAATTGCGGAATAAAGTATTTGAAATAACATTAATAAATCCTTTACCACAGTCATAAAGAATTTCTGAGTTATATCATCGGTTCCTTGAAGTCGGTATAATTATGATAGTATCTTCATAAAAACAGAACTACACATAAAATCAATTTCAACTATTAAAAAAAATTTATATGGTTTAGTTAGAAGTTATTTAGGTAATATGTTTCATGTATAGCATTTATTGCATTTATTTTCTCCATGTGTTTGTCAATGGTAAAGTTTTAACCGATTAAGCAACTTTTCCCAGGACATGAACTTACTAATATCGTAAAATTTAAGTATGCCAAATCAGGTGGTGAATTTATCATTGTTGATAGCTGGAGTCATATATCTAATAAACTAATTACTAAACATCCTGAATAATTTTTATTTTTGGATGGGGTATTTGTTTATTTTAAATCATCCTCATATCAGTGCCATCTGATGTGAAAATTAGTTACATTCGAATTCTTAAAACAATAGAGATTTTTAAATTTACAAGATTATTCTCTAGATTAAAAATAGAGAAATCTGACAATAAAAAAGAACTTAAAATTTCAAGTTCTGATCGTGCCTTAGAAAGAGGCGCAAAAAATTATTCCAATGTATTCAAGAAAAAAGAATTCTGAACAAGTTTTGTATCGAATGAAAACTAAGCTTAAAATTAGATTTTACCTAACATAGATTTTTCACGATGTCTTATTTTTGCATTAATTAATTATGAAAAACTCGATATCGGATATAAACTGCAAGGAAAATTATGCAAGTACTTAGTTTTTTATTTCATATCATGAAGGAATATCAGTTTATGAAATTGTAAACTACTGATAATTTTTTCTATTTAAAAATTAGGATAAGCTTACAAATATTCAAAGAGGGGTAAAAAAATAATAAGAGAGATTATTTTTAAAATAGGCACTTGTTTAATCTTTATTGCTTTAAGAACAGTAACATTCAAAAGCACTCTTAAAGCTCTGTTAAATAACTGTTTTGTTTAATTAATATTTTCTATCTTTATAACTGAATAAATTCTAAAAAATAAGGAGAATAAAATAGTAATAATAAAGAAAAAAAAAGAGAAGAGATTTAGCTTTATTCTTCATTCCGTAGATTTTAGTGGTCTGCATCTCTGAACATTTCGACAGAGTAACAAAATCTTTCTTTTATTTTACGATTGAAAAATGTTTTAATAGTTGAATACAATCAAATTAGGAAACATTTTCGTATTTCATCATGGTAATGTTTGATATATTTATAATACATTTTATTTTTAATTTATTACTTAGCATTTAATTATTTTGGATTTCCACAATATTAGCTAAAAGGCCTTCATTACCGTAATACATTCCTTGTGCTAAAAATATATCCTTCTTTTTCACCAACTTGGTTCATTTAAAAAAATTTTCAGTGCTGGAAATTTTTTCTTAGTCGTTTTCTTGAGCCTCATGAGTCATTATCGTTATCTACCATTCAGCCGCCGTCAACAGATTTGAATATTTTTTTCAGTCAAATAACATTTGTATGCATGCTAGCTAATCTGGAGATACTTGTAGTGATTAATATTGGTTATAAGTAAAATTTATGTGCTTTTCGCACGTTTATTATCAAAATTTCATTATTAATGGAAAATCAATATACTGTAATTATTGAAAATTGTCTAAATTTTCAACAATCTCGTAGAAAACATAGAAAATCACACTTAAAATCTACCAAAATAGTATCTGGTATAGGGAAAATAGTACAAAACAAAAGTAAACAATAAAATTTAAATATTTTAAGTACAAACAATGAAAAATTCTTCTTTATCCTATTGTTTACTATTTTATTTTCAGCTGTTAAGTTCTACTAAAATGTCTCTACTTTCACTTCTGATCATCAGAGATGTAAAATAAAAATTGTTTTGAAAACTTAAAAAAATAGGCTTTCACAATAAGACATTAAAAAAAAATTTGCCTTTAGGTCGAAAATGGGTTTTCAACATAGGCGGATACTTTAAAACCAATACTAAGTACTGAAATAACTAAAATTTAAAAATTAATTAATTTTTTAAACATTTCCTGTTTAAAATGAACGTTTTAATGGTATACGAAGAATAATAGCAAATTTACGAACGAAATATAAATATATTGTATTTAATAATTTAAAATCAACTCATCTTACATTGTCAACAGAATTAAAACGAGCTTCTAGAAAACTTTGAAAGACATCTTGAAACCGAATCAACCTTCAATTAACCTTTAAAGCGCATGTAATGAAAGGGTATGAAATTTCAAATTGAGAGCCTTCTCTCATTATGAGGAAAATAAATCATCCTAGCACCAGAGCTGCTGAGAATGCCAAAATTGAAAAAGAGCTTGCTATAAATAGAGCCTTAGCTCATTCATAATACTCACTTTAGAACTCACTTTCTTTGCTTTTAATTTCTTTAATTCTCTTTCTTTATTTTTAGTCGTTTTTATTAGTCAGCAAGAGTAAGTCACATCACTGACTTATTTTAAAATAGATCACGCAAAGTGACGCTGAGCAAATGACAAACACAGATAAACATGGAACTGTAATTAAAGAATTGTTATACAGTGTCACTGGTTTCAACTCTGGTTCTTTATCAAAATGATGTTTGTCGTTTACGTATGTTAGTCGATGTCTGTTTAGTCGGGGTTTTTAGTTAATAAGAGTAAGTCACATCACTCACTAACTTATTTCAAAATAGATCACACCAAAAAGTAATGTTGAACATATGACTAATACAGAAAATGGTGGAATTTGAATTTAAAATATGTTATGCTATGACGCCGCTTTAGTTTAATACATTTCTTTACCGAAATGATGTTTTAGGATATAAAAAATATTAATATGCAGAGGATTGAGAAACTAAAACACAGTATCCGCTTATGTGCGAAAAAATGCTTCAATTAAATATTTGATGCCTTAAAACGAAGCAAAGGATGCACACTTCAGTGAATCTCAATCTGGCGTAGTACGAATAAATAATACCGAATTTGCAACAAAAGATAACAGGTCTCCATATTTATTTACCATCTTATATTTCATTGAATTAATGAAAAATGTTTTCATTTTTGTATTTCCGGTATATGTCAGCAACCACAAAATGAATACTTACCAGAATGAAAATATCTGTAAACTATTTTATTTAATTTCCAGTTCTTTATTGAAACTGCAGATATTTTATTTATTCTTAAGATTAAGAGGGTGAAATTTCGTTCGGAGAATGTACAATACTGGGTAAGTTTAAAAAAATTAAGTGATTTTATTTTATTTATTTATTTCATTCTTGGATCTTTTTTTTTAAAGAGGTGAAAAGACAGTAGGATTAAATAATTTATACGGACCAATTTTTGAAAATAAATTGAAATTATAACTTCAAATTGCTTCGTGGAAATTATTGTCTAAACAAATATGTGGCATTTTATCTTAAGATAATTTATATCCTAAGCAAATTTATTGCAATTTATGATAAGAAAATTTATTTCTGGAATTCGAGTTTCGAAATTAAACTCAAACATCGAATTATTGGATAAGTTTCAAATTCCCTTATAGAATTTAGAGCTAGGATTCTGAACTTTCTTTAAAAAAAGCCCATTCTCTAAAAATTCATGTAGTTATCCCGAAGCATTCAAAACTCAATTCTTTTATTATAATAAATTTCTACTGCGATTCTTGGATATTAAAAATCAAAATCGGCTATTTAGGAATGAAATATCCTTTAATATTAATATTATAAATGATTCGTCCACAGTTGGTTAATTGATATTTTGCAATAAGGACCTCACAAGCTGTTAATATTTCATAACACTTCAAAATCCGAAATACTTAACGGAATAAATGACCAAATCCATTTTTCTTCTTTCAAAAGAGATAGAGCCTGCATTGAATTCAATACAGCCAATTCCGTATTCTTTCAAACAGACGTAATGATTACCTAAAATGCTTACCGAGTTATCGAAAATCAACTCACGCCTTTCAAATTACCTAGCTTTCTCAAAAATTACCTTAATTTGAGAGTAGAGAGCGTTTTTAATTAAATAAGCGAATAAGTGTTCAGAGGCAATTACATATTAAACACGATTTGCGCTTGAGTTCTATTGCTCCCACATAGAAAATACTTGATTTGGATTATGACGTACTGTTAAATTCGAATCATGTTCTACCAGAAAAGTATTCAGGCTCCTGTAGTGGGGGTAAATTACTAGTGAGAATAAATTAGTTTTTGCTGATGATGGAGTGACGTTTTAGGTTATACCCGTTTATTACTCTTTCAAATCATTTTTGTTCCGGTTGATATTCTCAGACTCTAATAAATAGAAAGCTCCTGCTAATGTCTTTTAATTTTGTATTCTAGACGAAAGAGAAAAAAATTATGCATGTAATTTTAACTGAAAAATGATTGGACGCTGTTTTAATCCACTAAATTTACAGCTGTGTAATATCAGCTTCCGGGCAAACGTCGAGTATTGTTTAAAAAAAATTATCTTAAAAACAAATAATTCAAAACAAGATTGACATAGTTTCTAATTTCCAACACGCAATTTTTCGACATATAAGTACTTTCATTAAAAAAAATTCAAAAGTAAGCGAACTTTTATTCTTTTAAAAAATCAAATTTCAATATAGTTACGAAAATATTGTTTAGAGTAGACAGTTTACTTTAATATATTACAGATGTTTAAACGTCATGCTTTTTAATACACACACATATACATAATTGCAATGGCTTTATAAAGCAAATATTAAATATATATAAAGCAGAAAAATAGTATTATAAACTATTGCCTTTAAATCACCATTGTATTATAAGGTAAATTTCATAATCATTTAAAGCAGTTCAAATCAGTGAAGTATGGTTTCGGTAAAATTACAATTTTTTTTTTTTTTAAAAAGATTAGTGTTATATTATGTGAAAATTTCATCAGTTAAATCTGAATTTTCGAAACAACATATACTTGCCCTGAAGAATCTAATGAAAAATTCATACTTATTGAAAAATTTGTATGACTTTATCGTTTGAATTTTTAGTGTCTTATACATTTTAGAAAATTCATTATTTTGCATTCATCATCATTCTAGAAGAAATTGACTTATATCTGACTTAATTTTTCAGCGATCATTCAGCATAGCGACTTTAAAAACAGATATTTTATTCCTTTCTGTTCATTTATTGCAACAGATCAAGGTTATGTACGCAATGATAATTTTACAGCCAGTTAAATTGGAGTCCCAATAAGGAATAATTTAAGGAAATCTTTGATCGTTGTTAGCTTCAGTGAGACATGGAAAAAATATCCTTCAGACGTTTTATTGATAAAATGGCATCATATCACGGTACAGTTGATGTATTTACTTTAAGAACAATTTATGGAATTTGTTATTTCACGCTTTTATCCGTGATATTTTCTGTATTGATCTATTTGCTTCATTTAACAAAGACTTTACATATCTTCTTAAATGAATGTAGCATACATTGAGGCAAAACGATCAATGATTCGTTATTTTGAAAAGATGACAGACGCAAAAAAACTTAAATAGGCAGGAACAATAATAATCGAGAATGTGTTTGAAACATAGTGGAACGAACAGACAACTAGCAATTTGAGAATTGCATTGAAACGCTTCTTTACTTCAGATTTTAATGTTTATTTGTTTGACAGAAGAACTAACATTTAAATCATCATTATTCAACTAGCATATTTTTAACAGAATAGGATTTCTTAGAAAAGTCGTTCAATCATTTTCATTTTATGAATTGGAAACATTTATACTTTATAAATTTATTTTCTAGGCAATTAGAAATTCGTAGTCTGAATATACACATATTGAATAAACAGCCTGAGCAATGGTAATAATAATAATAATAGTAATAATCAAACACTGATCATAGAACTACAAAGCAAAAGATCTAATAGGGTTCATATGAATTTCAGTTCAAATATCACAATAGCATAAGTCATACAATAATTAGTTTCATTAGTTCATACATTGATAAGCACATATATATAAAACTCTATTAATGTGTTTGCGTTTTAACAGTATTATGAATTTCTACACAAATATGGAAATGGGTTTTTTTCCTCGTTACTGGAGAAACGTATGGGTTTTTTTGCACAATTTATTAAAAGATAACACATTAAATTATCGGCGAATCGAACTATTTTAACACAACAATACTTGCTAAGCAGCGTTTTATTAGCTAAACAGTGCAATGCAGAATGAGTGAATTCCCGAATGTAGTAGTCGTTTCCAAGTATTTATGAGTTTATTAAGTCAAAATGAATCTGAGTTTATAAAATAAATATTCTGATCTTAATTGTGGAATTAATATTCTTCAAAAAAATTTTAGTGATTATATTCGTGATTTTAAATTTGTTACAATGAAACGCATGGAATAAGAGCATGAATTATATTCCTGGAAACTCTGAGGATACATTCACATCATTATTAACATAAAAATGTTCATGAATTTAAAAATTTTATCAATAAAAACAATTTAAGGAAATAAATTATGTAAAACAAACAGAAAAACTATTTCCATTCACTTTCTACAGACACAGCTCGGAATAAATCTAGCGCTCTCTAGTAAACCCCAAATGTATTTTTGTATGTAAAAACAACGGCGGGTTTTTGTACAGGTGCTAGAGGCGCTTGCCTCTTGCCTCGAGACGCTAGGAGCCTCAAAATCTATTCGACGTACATACAAGTATTAAGCCAGTGGCAAATTTATGAATTTGAGTTTGGGGATGGGACGTCAACACAATTTTGTGCCTGTGGCCTCATATTGTTAAAATCCGCCGCTATGTAAAAAAGAAGGCCAAGATTATTGCTATTCAAATTCGCAAAATTCTAAGATTTCACAATTTTGTTTATAAACAAAAAGAGGGAATTTTCTCAGAGTTTCCCAAATTCCAAAGATTCCAAAGCCTTGTTTATACAAAAATAATTAATGAAATGAAATAATAAGACTTAGAAATAACCAATGCCTCTTAATTTGAATGGACGCAATCCTGAATAACGTGAGTGCACTCTTGGAAAACTCGAACATATTATTCATTCTGGTATTGTAAAACCTAAATATATTTTCTATGTAAAAAAGCGGTCTAAGATTATTGCTATTTAAATTTCGCAAAATCCAAAGTTTTCAAAACGTTACTTATAAAATGGTTGGCATTCCCCCTTGAGATTATTACCATTCAGATTTCTCAAAATCACAAGATTTCATAACTTTATTTATAAACAAAAAGAGAACATTTTCCCCCAGTTTTCCAGAATCCCAAGAGTTCAAAGCCTTGTTCATCCAAAAATAATTAATGAATTGAAATCTTAAAACACCTAGAGATAACCAATTCCTTTTAATTTGAATGGAAGCAATCCTGAATAACGCGAGTGCACTCTTGGAAAACCCAAACATATTCATGCGGGCATCTTTCCAAGATTGCCTCTTTAGCTAGGCGCAGACTGGAAGACGGGTTGTCTAGGAATGTCACATCTTACGGAGTAAATTAGAAAGCTGATCCGCCGACCTCGCGGAAAACTGGCAAATCGTGAAGAATTTTAATGAAAATCTGGACTGGCTTTGTCGTCCACCTTCCTCTGAATAGCTCAGATGCCTGTTGTTACATTATTCGTTAATCCTATGACCGCGGCTCATTAACTTGCGTTATAAATTCTCTTGATTTTCGCTTCTTCCTTGATATTGACATCATTTGGGGATAAGTGACAAGGCAAGTTATACCTGCGAGGGCACCGCTTTGCTTCAGTAATGACTTAAAAGGGTGTGCGTTAAGATTCCGATCCTTGTAACAAGGACCAGCCCTTAAAGTGATATGACATCACGCTGTAGTGGGGGAAAAATGAGAAGTGATGTAAAAATATTTTGCAAGAACATCTGAGAATAGCTAGATGCTCATTAAGATCAGAATTAATGGAAGTGGAATTATTTTTATTAGAATTTTTGATTAGTTAGTAGCTCTCCGATCTTCGTAACAAGAACCAGTCCATAAAGTGATATAACATCACGCTACAATGGAGGAAGTGAGAAGTAATGTCAAAATATTTTGCAAGAACATCGGAGAACAATTAGATGCTCATTAAGATCAGAATTATTGAAAGTATTAAAATTTTTGATTAGTTAATTTTTTCCAATAATATTCTAAGTATCCCTCCATCCGATTCTTGTAACAAGGACTAGACCATAAAGTCATACCTACAGGAAAAACAATGAGAACTAGTGTAAAAATGGTTTGCTAGAACATCAAAAAACAACTATATGTCCATTAAGAACAAAATTAAGGAAAGCAGGATTGTTTTTTTTTAGAATTTTTGATCAGTTCAGGGTGAACAGAGGGACCGTCGAGATTGGCTTCCGCCAAGGGTGCAGGCAGAAGGGGGCACAAAAATAACTATTAAAAAACAGGGTTTAAGAGTTAGATTAGCACGATCTGCTGTGTTAATAAAAAATAATTCGAGAATAAGCCTTCTCTGCGGATGGTTAAAAATTGCGGGAGTTGTTAGTTTGTGCCTGTAGATAGCTGTTAACTCGTTTCTGGTGAATGATGGGCCGTACGAGGATAATTTTTTATATATGAGTATATAAAATTTGCTAAATATATGTAAGGGAAAAAATTGAAGGAAGGTAATTTTCTGAGGAGGTCATAGAGGGGTTGAAGAATTAATAAAAATGTTCCATGGAGGGGACGTAGCTTTGTCAATTCTGCCAAGGCCGCAGAATTGCCTCAATGCGGTCATAGATAAGTTGATATTCCATCAAGATATCTCTTCAATACATTGATGAATATTGGACCGTGATTGAAATTCTCATCTTCGATATCAGGCCGAATCTCTATACCATTAAATGTTGAAGAGCGTATGTAATTTAGATTTAAGCTTAACTGTGGCTGTGTCAAGTTTCTGCACCTTGTTGTAGGGTGACAGTTTAAAGAACGTCTGTCGTTCTAGAAAATGAGTTGACTGGCGTTCTTACCGATTGTCATTCGAAATTTCAAGGTCCACCATTAGCCCAAACTGCAACTTAGATTTATAAATAAAATCTTTTAAAAATATTAGGTAGTGAATTTGAATCAAAAATATTAAATGGTATGGAAAATTCCTGTAAAAGCATTAGGGTGCGAATAAATGGAAATGGAATTTACCTTAGAATTATTGAACAGGTAGTCGGACAAAAATTTTCTAATTTATAACATTTACGAAATAATATGCCCAGCATTTTGAATGGTTTATAAATGCTGAAGAAATATCATCACATGTTGTTTGCTCTTTTATTATCAATTATTTTTGTATTTACTTATACAATTTTACCTACAAAGTTCGGTACATCTTCAGATTTATACGTACCAGATCATCTTACAAAGAATCCTTCTTCTTCAATGTCGTATATGCTTTGGGAAGTTTATTCAGATAAAGCTTGGCACATTTACGGGCGCTTTTTTGTTAGAAAATTATTTTATAGTGCTATGTCAGACAGGCCTTAAAGCATATTAGCACAGAAATGACTTGGGGTTTCACAGAATCCGAGCAAACGACAAACCGATGAAATAAAATGCTTTCTAATTTTAATTTCAGTCAATGACTAGCTTATTAGATGATGAAATAGACTACCTGGTTTTGTCTGCAGATACATTTGAAACATTATAGTGGATTATTGGCAAACCAAATTAATATACAAAACCATTACAACAAGAATAAGCAAGACTTAGAAATTTTTGTTTCTTCTAGAATCTTCCTTTCCATAGCAATTATGTGATGGAAGGTAAATTCAGAAACATCAAATTGTTGGGAAAAGATTTTACAAAAGGGGAAAAGAGTGAAATATAAATATGACCTAAAGAAAGTGAGAGTTTCTACAAAATTATATGAAAAAGTAACGGGCTAGATTGCAAGGGGGAAAACCCTGAATTGCTTGTAAAAAAATACGAGAAAGAAAAAACAACTGCCATTATTATAGAAAAATATCCATGATACCAACAGGAGAAAATCAATGGTATTTTTAGATTACAAGAAACTTATATGACTCCTAAAGTTAATTAGTTTTCTTATAACAAAGAAACTACATAAAAATGAATTTTAAATCGTATTCTTCATCCAAAATCACAACAAAATGTTTTTAAAATTTCCAATTTAAAATCCATTTTTTTCCAATTACGAAAAAAAAATGTTTTTTGTTATTAACGCACTTCGTTTCCATCTTTGTG
This sequence comes from Araneus ventricosus, assembly GCA_013235015.1. Lineage (NCBI taxonomy): Eukaryota > Metazoa > Arthropoda > Arachnida > Araneae > Araneidae > Araneus > Araneus ventricosus. The sequence continues at coordinate 748,724 of BGPR01000071.1, forward strand.
TCACAAACCTACTTAACCAATGAAATCTTTAAATATCTTTTGACACGAATGGCTGACTGGTTATTTACAGATTGTGTGCGTTCAGCCATCCATGATTGCTTGATAAATATAACAACTCATTTCAATGCTTTTTTTTAAAATAGCTGCTGGATTCAAAACATTTTTGTGCACCAAGATAATAAACCAAATGTATTTGCTTGTAAGTAATTTATTCTTTAAAAATTAAGCCTTTTATCTTCTGAGTTTTGATAAGTTATGTCACAAAAAAATATGCGTACACAAGAAAAAAGTAAGCATTTTCTTCTGATTACTGTGATAATAACTCAAAAGTTGTCACTTCAGTAGATATGTAACAATCATCGCTGTTTCACTCTTGATTTCATATTTCCAAATAAAATAAAATAGAGAAAATATGATAGAGGAAATGAGATTTAAGATATTAATTTTGCAGGAAATAGTTTAAAAAAATCTATAAGGCAGAGCTTCTTAACTCTTTCAGAACTGATTTTTTAAAAATTACTTTGATTTGAATATACTTAGATGCCCCGTCAGTCTTAAAAGGATTAAGCTTTTTCCACTTGCGCCCCTTTAAGGCTAAATAGTTTTTTATGGATCCCCTTTCCGCCAGAAGAATTTTGACACGACTACAAAGTTGGAGAATAAATAACAGAGTGAAGCAAAATTGAATAATGAAGGATCTGAGAGTAGAAGAACATGAGAGAAACGCATGTTCTTCTTCTAATACTTTTCAAGACGATCCTACTTCGGATCGTGATTCAGTCTTTAAAAAGATCTTCTTTAAGCAAATAATGTCAATCTTATTTGATATCATTTGAACAGAAAACTTTTTCCTTTCAAAATGTCATTATGTTTTACACAATAATTTAGCTGTGGCCAGAAATAAGGGTGAATTTGATCCACCCATAGATATACCGGCGAGTCTGTTTTGGAAGAGTTTTCATCCTTATATGAAACACAGACTCTGCCAACAAGGCATACTGAACCCTTTGAAGAATTAATCTTCCAAAGAATCTTCAGTTAGTGCTAAAATGTTAATATTTCCGTTGTCAAATACAACACATTTTGGGAAATTAATCCTCTTAATCCTTCCAAGCTTATGACAAAACTGAATTTTACTTTACATCATCAGCGCTAGAAAAAAAAGAAAGTTCTTTGCAGTAATATTTGCAAAAGCAATTCTGTTACCTTTAATCTAATCATATATTTTTAATCAGTTTTTAGCCACATTTTTTCAAAGATACACCTACATTTTTGAAAACAATGAAAGAAAGCTAGCCACGAGTTATCAATGTTAATAACATTAGAGAGAGAAATTTAAGAATAATAATACAGGAATTTTGTCTGAAATGCTACCAAATGAAATAAAAATGGAATGTTTTTTTTTGTTGTTGTCCTGTCTCATTTTTGGAAGCTCTTGGCATCGTTCATTTCCATATGTAGTATCTAATACTTAATATGTAAAACTTACAATTCTTTATTAATATGTAAATTTAAATATGCTCCATCATTATAAGCAGATAATCAATCGATTTCAAAGGAAGTATGAAATATTAGGACTGTTCACCTGCATTCACCATCGTTCATTTTTAGAATTTTTTGTGTCATTTATTACCCCATGATCTGAAATGCATGCCAACGGGATTTGACTTTCTTATGAGCACTAGCTTTTCATCTACTGTGTTCAGAATAGGTATACTTTAATTCTAAACACACAGTTCATTAAGAAAATAATGAATTTAATACCATCAATAAATTCTCTTTAGCACGGAATAACAATAAAATAAAGACACGCTTAAAGCGCTGCCTTCGTCAAAATCATTCTTACGCCAGCATCCACATGATTCAGAAGAAAGACTACATTCCATCTCCCCAGTATCTTTTCTCAAGGCAGAGAGTATTTCCAACAAGCCGATGTCCAACTTTTAAAGTCCGCAGATAAAATGCTGCGGGCGTCAGGAATACACGTCAGGAACTCTTTAAACCGTCTAGGAATTTTAATGAAAACTTCCGGACCGACATATTCAGCAGCTGACTGCTGAATAGTTAAAATGTCAGAAGACCATTTAACCGCCTGACCGCCTCTTTTGCAAGGCAATTAATTCTCTTAATATTGTCGCAGACGCATTTTAAATGTCGCCTTAATATTTACTTCTCTCGGAAGCAAGCCTCGCATTTTATGAGGCGCCCTTATTCTTATAAAGGTTTTGCAGAAAGGGTTATAGCATTTAATTGGAATCATTCAACGCGCTCGAGGAAGTCGTTCGTGAATGTTTTGGATGATGCTTTAAGATGCGTACTGATTTGTGTATGTTTCTTACCTTAGTTGTTCGTGAAAATTTTGAATGATGTTTTAAGCTGCGTACTGATTTGTATGTGTCTTTTACCTTAGTTGTTCGTGAATGTCTTGAATGATGCTTTAAGCTGCGTACTGATTTGTGTATGTCTATTACATTAGTTGTTTTGGGGGAAGAATTGAGTTCTAAAATTTAATGTATGTGTCGGCTTGAATAGACAATCGCGGTCCCAATTGTAGGAAATTATACAAAATTTCTTTTTGAAAAATTTATAATTGACTAAGTTATGCTTTAATTTTTTAAAGAAATATATTGGCGAAATTTTAAAGAAATTCTTGTCTTGCAAACAGACAGCATGAGGCTTTAAAAATACATTATTTAACTTGATTTGTTTCATATTTGCAAAGATTGAATCTTGCAAATAATTTTTCACTCACTTCTTGATGTTCTAGAATTTTTAAATTCTGTAGACTTGTGTAATAGTATATTGCCGATGACAATATACTATTTAGTTCTTTTAGAACATAATTATCAGTTAATCGATCAATTTAGTTAAATTACGATTCCATACGAAGGACGACAGCTATTAGTAAATTTGAAAAGTATTAATTTCAAGAATCTATGATATTTATAATAATGAATTATGAATTAAAAACTAAAATGTAGATAATAATTAAAATAAAAATTTTGCTTTTTAGTGCACTAATAAGAGTGTGTTTTTAAAAACTGTTTTTATATAACTACAAAAATCAACCATACATAAATTAAACATGTAGGTGAGTGATAAAATTTCATGAAAATTCAGAATTTCTTTAGAAAACCACAGAGTTTAAACTCCCTTTGTAACACGTACTTACTTTCTAGATAAAATATCAATTAGCTACTATTTCATAAATGAAAACTCCTCTATCATTAATGCATATTCGTCATCAATACAATTGAAGTTACATATTTTGTGTTATTTATGTGCGATTTTGTCTGTTCATTTTATTGAAATTAATTTTAAAGCAAGATAAAAGTTTTTAATTCCGAATAAGATTCCATATTAATCATTATTTATACATAAGCAGTCTCGTAGCAAGTAAGCACTAATGTAGCAAGTCAACGAAATTTTCATAAATATAAACTTTTTAAATACCATTGTAAATTCCATCGTCAACTATAACTAGTTAATGATATTGAAGCTGAATATTGTCACAAAATATATACAAAAAATGCGTAAAAAGTTCAAATTCAGCAAATAAATAGCAGGTGGAAGGAAAACGTGATATTTAGGATGTGATAAAAATGGTTATTTCTTTTAAACACAAAACAAGTCCTTAAGTGTTTCGTCTTGACATTACTGGCAAATCCAACAAAATCCTATTTATTAATCAGATACTGTTTAAGAGGAGCCATCCTATCAGTCTAAAGTTTTTTATTGACACTACGGTGTCCTTACTCAAAATATATTTTGTTTTCACATAATTGTACAAAAAACCGGTGTATGGTTATAAAAGAAAATTAGAAAACATAAATATAGAGTTTTATGCATGATAAAGAATTTCTACCTGTTCTCATTCTCTGTCGAACAACAATAAAACTGACTCGAATGACTTCTTATCTAAATTTCAACATTGTGTTTTAGTAATTTCAGAAAATGGAAATGAAATAAAATCCGAAATTCATTCAACGGAGAATGGAAAATTATATCTAAAATAATCGATTAAAACATGAAAGGAAGATAAAAAGGCAGCAGAGCTAGGCCGAATAATTTTCTTAAACTTTTCCCCTCGCGAGAGCATCTTTTTATAAAAATACTTTCCTTAAACCAAAAAACAATGCTTAGATTTCGTAAATTAAAATTTTCAGGTGGAGGTGTGAATTTCTCTATTTACTACCAAACAAATGAAAGGAAAGTGTAATTTTAAAAGCACTGCTCACCTTTTGCATTTGAACAGGAGAATCCGTATTTCAAGAATTTAAAAAGTGCAAATAAACTATGTTTTTAATAAATTATCAATGTCTACTTAGAATTATATACTGTTATATTAAGAAAATTACACATTTAAAAAAAAGTTGAAGTTTGAAAATTAAGACATACAGATTGAGAAAAAAATTGTGACATCAAATTAAATTAATTTAAAACTACAATTAATTAATTAAATTTACAATGCATCCTGTCACAAATATTTACTTATATTCCGATCAAAATACTAATAACGTGATTTGCGTTAACAGGCGAAGGAGGGGTATTTTTAACAGAAAAAAGGGAGGCGACAATTATTTCAAACTACCGTTATTATGCACAGACATAAGCTTTTAGATCTTACGCTACTTCGGACAAACAATAAAAATAAGTTTCTCGACATAAAAAAAAGTTATTTGTATCTCAAGGATTTTTGCATTCAAAGGTCAGGAACTACTTTGCCATCTTGTAACTAAAGTAATCCTTTCGAAAACTGCCTCCGAACTAATTTATTTATGCTTTCATATAAAACGCTTGACAGAATCCAATTCGTTGCGATTGACATCCTTCAGTTGCCTCTAAACCTTTAACGATACCAACAAATTTAGTAACAAATGCTCATCTTTTACGGACTTCAAGCTTCTTAATTAACAAAATACGGCAGCAGTTGTGCAACCTTTTCTGGATTTTTTTTTAACCATGACTAACATACTTACACGAGAACACTTATTACCAGAAACAGAAAAAAACATCGATACTTCATGATTCACATGAGTTGTGAAAACTGGACAAGCTTCAACTTTAATTACAGCTATTTAGCCGGATGTTGCGTATCAATGACCGGAAAGGAACACGGTGTTTTTCGCACAAACAAAAAGAAACTGTGATTTTTAGATGTCCTTTTTCTCGTAGGTCCTTTATTCAGATCTGTGTTATGGGTGGTCTCGGCTTTCCGCATGGACTGGTTGGATGCACAAGGGGTGTTTAATATCACACGGACATGCTAATGGGCGGAGAGAACTGGACTCTTGTAAACATCTGTGTATTCTCGCGGTGCTTTCACTACCGACACAACAGTCATGGTCAACAGCAAAATAAAAAATCCCTGCTGAATTTGGGTTTCTAGTTTTATTGAATCTGTCTTAATAGCAAGAGTGCATTGTTTATTGATCTCTTGTTTGTAATTTCACTGGCAAAGGTAAGTGTAAAAGCGTTCCCACGGAATTCAAAAGGGCGAAAGGGTTTCGAAAACAATCGTGTTACTTTACCAGGAAGGAAAATTAAAACAAGAANCGTTTAAAATGTCAGATGTGATGGCTTGGGTAATTAATTTAGCAATGAGAAAATAAAAATAATTCAGTTTTATATTTATTCTTTAGATGCACAAGGGGTGTTTAATATCACACGGACATGTTAATGAGTGGATACGACTGGACTCTTGTAAACACCTGTGTATTCTTGCGGTGCTTTCATTACTGACACAACAGTCATGGTCAACAGCAAAATAAAATTTCCTGTTGTATTTCTAGTTTCATTGAATCTGTCGTAATATCAAGAGTGTATTGTTTATTGATCTCTTGTTTGTAATTTCACTGGCAAAAATAAATGTAAAAGCGTTCTCACAGAATTCAGGAAATTTAAACAAAGTGACATTTAAAATGTTAGGGATGCTTTAAATAATTCTTTTAATAATGTATAAAGAGAAAATATATGTTTCGTAGCAATCTTTGACTAAAGTTTCACAAAACTGAATTGCGACCCCAAATAAAGTCATGGACCAAAGTTTTGCAAGTGGTGTAATGATGGAGGGGGGCAAAGAGGTGTAGATTCCCTGGGCACCAGTTTTAGGGTACGCGTGGGAGACAAAATTTTAGCGCATATCTGTCACTTTTTAGAGAGCCAAATATGATGAGAGGACAAGAATATAACACATGTGCGGGGCGCTATTTACTTTTGATAAGTCCAGATGAGGATTGCGAGTGAAAATATCCTATTACTCTCCGGGCACTGCTTAGCCTCGCTACGTCATATGGAAAGAACTTTCTTTGTTAGATTTCTCAAAGCTAGTTACGGAATATAATTAGAGAAACCATCTCCATTTTAAATATTTCATACAATTTATAGATAATTTCTTTCGGTAGAAAGGCAACCCTTATACCATAAATGAATCACCCCATACTGCCTTAGCGCCCGAGAGTATTGAATGATCCTGTCGCCGCGAATAGTAACAACGGTTACAGAGGTTAGTTACAAAATGACCATCGACGGCATGGCTTAACTCCTCACACGGGAGGTACGTCACGTCACCAGAGATGTGAGGAACATAACCGCACCACCATTGCTGTACCTTCCTAGGAAACGAGAACCCACTTACTTATCCGCCGGCTTCTCATTCTCATACTTGAGGTACCCATACGAGGGATGAGAAATCTTTTTTAGCAAATCTACTTTTTGTGAGTTTTTTTCATTGCAAAGGAAGAAAAATAGGCTGTCGTGCAAAACGTTTCCTATAAAATGTGCAAAATAATAAATATTCCAGCATACCTCTTGTACAAACCATTTACTCAATTCAGTTCATTAGGCAACGCGAATTGAAAAAGAAAAACTCATATTCAATTAAAAAGAAATCTCAGAATAACTTAAAATAAGTCGTTTCCCTGCACGATACCACACCTACATTCGTCCGGCAAAGAAACGAAATCTATCCTACCCAAAGGTTACCTCAACACGTGAAGGTAGGAAAAGTAAAATATTCGCTAAAAGAAACAAGCTCTTCTCTTTTAGGTTTTACGACTTGGTTTATCGAGTGGAGAAATAAATCAAGAAACGTTCGTTGACGTTTAATAGCACACTTATCGCTGATTCAATTGCATGTATGGATGTTATGATTTATGGCGCTTTTACCGCAAATGCTTTTCTTAAATGCGGTAATCTGAAATTATCACTCTTTTGTGTTTTGTTTTGTTCTGCTTTCGTGTTTTCTTAATGCTCCGCGCTTGATAAAGTTGCCTTGTTACGCCTAAAATGATGAATTGATTATCGTGATAGTTAAGGATTTGTAAGGAAAAACGTCATGTCATTAATATCTGATGGGCTCTCCAGCGAAATTAAATTAGTCCTCTTTCAATAAATTTATTAATTTAAAAAAAAAATGTTCTTAAGTTTTGATTGTTTTGAAGAATTTTAATTTTTGTGTTTCAGCTTCCATTGATTTGCTTAATTTCACTTTGAGTGTTACAGCTTAATTTCGATTGATTTAGTTAATTTTAATTTGTGTATTACTGCTTAATTTTGATTGATTTTCTTAATTTAAATTTGGGTGTTACAGCTTAATTTCGATTGATTTGCTTAATTTCCTTTGTGCGTTTCTGATTAATTTCGTTAGATTGGTAACATCATCGTTTTGGTTTGAAGCTACCCAAACGCGAGGTTCACCCTATTTCCACATGGACCAAGCAATTTTGAACAGTAGTCAGATGAAGAAGCCTGAGACAATCCCTACTCTCTATATCAAGAGGAGATCGTTTGACTCCGTCGGAATTCGTGTATACCAAGTAGGGGTGTAATGGAGAGGAAAGTTGCTCCGGCACTGCATTTTTTAGGAGAAATAAACGAGAAAAATAGCAGAAAGCTCCTTAAAACAGCGCGATTTTTGTCACCCAGGTTACAGCGTTCCGGCATTGCTTGCTTTGCGCCTACACCATTGATACATATTCGGCGGATTTTTGGTGGAAGTAGGTCTCGACTCTGCGACTCTTAAGTGCCCAGCTGAGACTCGGCCATTAGTACCATTGATTCATAGTGCTCTGCCGCAGCCTTAGCTTAGTTCTTCAGAATCGGCTAAGCAACGATGTGTGTGATTTCTCAATGTTCAAGATAATTTTTGTGAATTTGCGAAAATCCTGCACTGTTTCTCTGACTTGAGTAGACGGATTCTTGTCTTAGTGATCCAATAGTTATGGACTGAAATCAAATCTTTCAAAACTACAGAAATGAGAACCTTGGACGAGTTCCAAATAGCGTGAAGTCTAAAACATTGTTTAAAAATGTAAAACAATAGAAAAGAAAGATTCAGATTCGACTAGATTTAATTGGCTAGATTAACTACCCTTTTTGGTAGTTATACGAGGGCAAATTTCAGACGAACCTCGTAATCTTGAATCGTGGTCAGATGACAAGGACTGCATCTCATGAGGCTTTCCATTGTTCAAACTCCCACTCCACACCAATGCAAGGACTTTTAACCCACCAGAATGGATTTAACATACCCCAGGTCCATATACATGGAAGAAGTCCTGTGAAGTCGCTCTTTAAACTGAAATTACTACTATACCATCGTGACCTAAGAGCAATTCTTTAAGCTATAAAATATCAATCGCTACCTCAAGACTTTGTCATTGAAGATAAACATAAGTATACTCAAAGTAACACCCAATTTTCTGGAAAATCAGCTTCTCTGCCAAAGGCTTATTTTAAAATTAATTTCTTCCTGATGCAGATGAAAGAATTTATGTGCTAATTCTATACTTGCAAGCTTCTTTAAGTACTTCAGTCATCATTCTTTTCGCTAATATATAGGAGAAATTTAGAAAATGAGGCACAAAACCTTACCGAAACCATAAAAATGACATTTCCATTATTAAAAAAAAATGTGTGATTTTCTTCTATAATTGATAATTAAAATTGAGTTCATGATAATGCATTAAAGTTCGATATTATCCCAGTAATGGATAGTGACTTAATATCGGAAAGTTCGTTGTAAGCAGAATAATAAATTATTTTGAAATGCTGTATTAGTTGAAAAAAGATGAATAATTTTCTAGTTTTAAATATTTTTAGTTTATTGAATGGAACATTTTTGTAAGAGAAAAATGTTTTTATAAATCTCCTAAAACTTTTACTGCAAATGCCATCTTTTCACAAGCTTTTTATGTTGTAGGAAATTTTGCTTATCGGTGCTGATCATATGAATAAATAATTTATCCTGGAAAAATTTAAAGCAAATAAATGACAAAAATAAATGCATCGGAGAGTTGTTTACCTGAAGAAATTGCCTTGCCATTGGAGAAAATTTGTATAAGACTTCAAATCAGATCTGTTCTCAAGCAAATCAAAAAGAAAAATCACTGTCTTACTATTATTTTTATACAATACAGTACTTATTCCTACCCTTAAATCCCTTCACTTTTCTTGCCGGATACTAGCAAGAACCCCACACGCAATCTTCCCATTGAGATAGTTGCAATATGCCGCATCAAACTACTAGGTGTGCATACTTATTTAGTGGAAACACTGCCCATTTTATTGTTAAATGGGCAAAGTAATTTGATGCTCAAGGACATATGATAACATTTGGGCTATTTTGGTTATCTTGTCGTAAGGATGCCAATCAAATCGTTCTAAATGAGTTTCAGAAGCTTTGGTTGTATCAGAAATTCAATCTGCAGCCCGCTAAATTACTGTTTTAGATGCTGAATCAGGTATCTACTTTAACCGACTGAAGCACCACAAGTTAATTGTAATTTGATTCTCAAGGATATAATATGACATTTTGGCTATTTTGGTTTTCTCGATTCAAGAGATAAGGGTCAAGGTGACACGTTCATCAGACATATCGGATTATTCCCATAGAGAGCGCTTTTGATGGGTCATAAATTCATTCTGTAGATCCCATAACACTGTTTTAGTTAATAAACCATCAAGCATCATTTCCATTTCCTTCTTTGAATGAATCATGAAGGAATGGGTTTTTTCTTCTGTTATTATAGTATGTATTTACAGTCGAATCTGGATTATTCGAGCTGACCTGGAATCGTAATCACCACGGATATTCAAAAACTCGATTAATAGAGACTGAATTTTAAATTAATTCTTTTCTTTCGTCAATGTTTTCCAAAACTGTTTATTTGAAATTATTAAAGTAAGACCGCAAGTAGTACCACTTATTAAAGTTTTAATATACTGTTTTATTGGTTTCCAAACTTCTCACATGCACTTTTTAAAGCAGTTTTTATAAGAGGATTCACGAATGTCACTGATTTTTGCTGCTTCCTTTGCATTTTCCCAATAATTCGTTTGGACCCGGTGGCCTAGTGGTAGGGTCTCGTCATTGAAGCCGGAGGGTTCCAGGTTCGAAACACGATTCCACCGAAGATCCGCCGTGTATGGGGCCTGTTGCACGCTAAACTATACGTAGTGGCCAAACTCCCGTTGGTGTCGCGTGGAAATTTGGAGAGGGGGAGCGCCAACTCAGGTGTCGTCCTCGTCATCTGACCGTGGCTCAAAATTACGTAGCCCGTCCCAAAATAGCCATCGTGTTGCTTCAAAACGGCATGTTAACTAAACTAAACTAACCCAATGATTCTCTAAGGATGTTCTCAAAGAAACATTTCCTCCCGCTCAACCGTGCGGATCTTTCCGACACATTTACAGTGCCATTTTGTCATGAAAATGCAGGGAAGGCTGACATCACTATTTAGGGTGCTTAAGAATTTTTTTCTCTAAATAACTTCTTGGGTTATCTATGATCGTTTCTCAATAACGATATTTTACTTTCTTCCTCATTGACGAACCTCACGCCCATTCTGGTAGACTCGGTCGGTGTGGGGTTTTTCAAGCCTTCTCATACTGAAAATTGGCTCCAATGTCAACTTTGGCATCCTTTTCTGAAAAATTCAGTGACTTTATTAAAAATTGAAAAACACAATTCGATTTTCTAGTACCGGATCTTTTAACAGGTACTACCTCAGCTGATACAGGTCCGTTTAATCGAGTTTCTACTGTAGTTGAAATCAGCTAGTAAAGAAATATAACCTCGGTTTTTACTTTCTCTTATATAACTTCCTTCATGTTTGTGAAGACGGAATTTAGACATCGATCTTCTCCAATAACTTCCTGATATGCCTAAGTTATGAAAGTTTTGTACAGTTTGTTGGGATCTCGATGACAGTGAATATATTTTCAGAACTCAGATATCAATTAATAGGCTTATTTTAATTAAATTTTGCTTTCATATCAAATGCATCATCTGGCAGAGAATTTGAGAAAAATATTGATTAAATATTCCGTAATAAATTTAATTACGAATATATGAAATATATTAAAGAATAAAGGTGTTTCCTTCTATTAATAAACAATATTTTAGTGTATTGCTTCCAAAGTAATAGTTTTAATGATGCAAATATTTTTAGCAAAGACAATTCGTATTTATACAACCCACTGTAGAAAAACATTGTCATTTACAAACAGGTGCTCAAACATTATGGTTTTCTTTTATATGAGGTAGAACAAGTTAAATGTATTCATTTGATTAAAAATATCTCAAACAGTTTTATTCTGGGCATTTCATCGCTTACACAAGCAACACCACCTGTCTCAATTCTTTGAAATTTCAAAGAGGAAACTTAACTTTTCGCAACCAATAAAGAATATTTCTGATTTTTTGTTTTGCATCTGATATAAACATGAGACCACATGTTTCTACCAGACATGAAAAAAAATTCAGAAATATTCATTATTGGTTGCGAAAAGTTCAGTATTCTCTTCATTTTTGAAATTTCAAAGAATTGAGACAGGTGGTGTTGCTTGTTAAGCGACGATGTATGACTTTCCCACTTGATCTGAAAAAGTAAAATAAGTGAAAATAGAACGTTCTTAAATGAAAAGAAACGCCTTAAAATGATATGATTTCCTAATCATTCAGATAAAATATTTAACATCTCTAATCTCAAAATATTTCAAGGAGATTAGGTGCGGAATTGAGTTTTTGTTATGATGTTGTGAAACAAATATGAAAACATTACTTTTGAAGCCCCAGTGATTCGCTACATAGTTCATCCAGTTTATTTCGTAATGAGAATCTGTTAGTGACCTTGTTCATCTAATCTTGAATTCACAATATGTCTGTCCATAACTATCTTCGGGATACAGAAAAATGAAAAAATACTTTTTCAGACTGATCTGATGCTATTTATATATGGCAGCATAAAAATTAACTTTTTATATATATATCTACAACCAAAAGATCTTGGATATGGATAGCGCAGCTTCGGCATTGGGATTAAAGATGGATAGTGTTCGACTTTCAAATACAAGAAATTTAATAAAAACAATTCTCATAAACGCAATTTTATACATGTGCTTTAAAGAGGATTTTTTATTTCAGTTATTTTGTATTTTTTTGTCTTTAATTTATAATTCATAGTTATAAATATTATAGACTCTAGAAATCAAATTTTTCAAAAATTCACAATAAGGTGACAACGCCACTCTCACAGAATCAATATTTAATTAAATTAATCTATTGCCTGATAATTAAGCGTAGCTTCGGGATTGGAATCAAAGATCGATAGTCCGATTTTCAAATACAATAAATTTAATAAAAACAATTTTCAAAAACGAATTTTTAAGCTTGTGCTTTAAAAAAGATTTTTTTTATTTTAATTATTTTCTATATTTTGGTTTCTAATTTATAATTCATTATTATAAATATTATGAACTCTTAGAGTCAATTTTTCAAAAATTTACAATAAGGTGACGCTACATGTATAGAATCAAAATTTAATTAAATTAATCTATTGCTTATAATTAAGTTTTGAAAATATTAAAATATGTATTGCCATGAAGAAAACACAAATGTTCAAAATGTCAAAACTCTAGCATACCAGGAAGTGAGGGAGAAATCAGTTACAAAATTCCTTCTTTACAAAATGAAGCAAGTGAAGTTAAATGAAAGTGAGAAAAAAAGGATTCGTCACAAGTAGAGACCGATGCACGTTGAATCCGTCGGTATTTGTATGAGCTTTGCATATTTGATGAGTGTTTCCTTATTTTCTTCAATATAGGTATTATAGCAATTTAGAAACATCAAAGCTAATAGAATGCTCAACTGAACAAAATGAACGAAATATTTTTATGATGATCAGTTTAAAGATATAACTTATTCAGAGAAGAAAGGCATTACTTTGAGTCTTGAAGCGTTTTTAGTCTTCTAGAAAACTAGGATCCTTTAAAAAATTGAGCCAAGATTCCAAATTTAGGTCTGGCTGGTGGAACGAAATTTTTTATTTTCTTCTGCATGTAAAAAGCATGCGAGGTCATTTTGTTCGAGAAGTCCTCCAGTATCTAATAGTATCCTCTAGTCCTTCAGGTGTCTTACTTTCGTACAGGTAGTTAGAAACAGAACAGAACGTATATCTCTTACCCCCCGTACCCGTGACCAGTCCTGTCACTGAACGGGTTGATGGGTAACCAGTTAGTTACACTATATACAGCACACACACAGAATTTACACTATTAGAAACACTATTACACTATTTAGAAATTTACACTATTATTTCATATTAGTCTTCTTTTCTTAACCCCCCCCTCCCCCCCCCCCTTTTTTGGGGGGGGGGGGGGGTCTGATCATTTGGAGCTTGTTGTATGAGCTAGCTGGAAAGTTGAAGTCTAGGGAGGTCGGAAGAGATTTCTGTTAGAAACAGAGGAAATCACTTACAAGTATTTAATTTCAAAATACCATAATCTTCAAATCTGGAACCTACCGATTTTATACCAAAAAAATGACTGGATATTAGAAATCAACAATATTGATAAATTAATATAAGAAACAATTTATATAGACTTACAACTCAATTTACTCAAATTTAATTTCTTTGTATTTTCTTCTTCAAAACCATTTTAGCTTTAAAAGCATTAAAGAACTCATTGGCTAAAAAAATATATGAAAAAAGGAGTTAAAAGTTAAAATGAGAAAACTAAGTCCCTCATTAGATCATAAATACGCGTCTTATTTACAGGTACCCAATAATCTGATCAGTCAAAATTACCTGACCTCCTTAAGACAAGATATGATACCAATTTGGGCACCTGAAACTACAGTCGCGCGCCGTGCAAATAACAGATCTCTTCTAAAGGAAAGGAAAGAAGAGGGGTGGAGAAAAGAAAAAGAAGAGATGGGAAAAGAAATACGAGAATCGTGACGATCTTTCTGGTTTGATTATATACCGGCAAAATTAGTGAGATCTCTGAAGCAGACCCAATAGCGGTCGTTTTCAATTTGTCTTCTTCAAATCCTTAGTAGCTGAAACTTCCCTTTTTTTTCTCTACTGCCTGAAATTTTTTTTTAAATATTTTGTTCGACTGATGTGTGTGGTGCTTCAGGTTACGGGGGCCATTAACAAAAAAAGGAAAAGAAACAGGTTAGTGAGAAATATATATAGTTTACCAGCACTGGATTTTTTTCAATTTTTCGACGGATTTTTTTTTTTTTTTTTTTTTAAAATAACTTCACGCAAGAATGAATTTACCAACGCGCCTGTTCAAATCGACGATTTCTGTTTGTTTAAAAAGAGAACGAAGATATACCTTTCTGAAGTTTTTTTGAAAAATTTTAGAAGTTTTTGGAGTTGAAAAAATGAGTAGAATTTTTTTTTTTTAAAGCCTTTTTTTGTGATGGTATAGTGAAACATGGCTAACTCGAAGCTGTCTGGATCGCATTCGAATTCGGAAAGACTGCGTCTAACGCAAAGGAAAATAATGATTTTTGAAGTAAAAATGGCAAAAAAGATTTATTTTTAATATTTTACAGTTTTTATAAATAACACTAATTAAAAATAAACAGGAAGTAATTTTAATATATTTAATAATTATAATTAAAATTATTTAAGAATTTTTAAACTAATTTCAATGATTAACTAAGCAATTTTATTTAGGAACAGTATACAGCTTTTTGAATGCAGCAATTGTACAATAAAATTTTTAAAAAATAATACAATTCACACTTATCGTGTACAATGTTTTATTTAAAAAGCGAGAAAATTTTTATTGCTTTTTTCATATTGTACAGCAGTAAAATCCTCGATTATTATTGTGCCGTATTGTAATTAGGTTAATTAATGTTTGGCATTTTCTAATGAAATTATCAACTTTTCCTTATTGTTTAATATGCCAGATTAATATTTTAAATTTTTTGCCACTACTTCTATAATTGTTCTCTTAAAATGAAATTTTTGGTTTAGAATATTATATAATCAATCTATGAAGTTATTATTATTTATTAATTTGAAACATTTAGACGATTTAATATTTTGTTGAATTATGAAATTTTCTACTTGAATTATTGAAAAAGTTTGTTAGTCTTTTGATTTAAAAATTTGAAACTTTTACTTGACAAAATCAATATTCAATTTGTTTTTAAAAAATAAATTATTTATTCTTATCACACAATTTTTTTAAATTTTTTTTTCAATATGACAATTGAGGGCTTTTAAAATGATTCCCTTATAATAATTGAGTCACACACACAGGGTATGGAGTATTTAACTAACGAAAACAATTCAGAAATATAAGCAATTTTTAGTTTTTACTTTGAATTAACCAAAATAAAATCAAACTACAGACGCTATTTTAGCATTATGATGATAGTAAATTCAAGAGACAAGAGAAATTCTGGTTGGAAACGTTCGAGCCGAGTGCCAATGTTAAAAAATCAATTGCAAAATTAAATTACAGTTCCACTTCACTTAATTTTGCCTGCTTTTTTTACTTCGTTCATAAAGATATTTCTAAGCTTGTAGACTTCTGGAAATTTGCTAAAAATCGGACCAAATTTCAATAAATGGTACAGATAAGTAAGAAAACTTAGAAATAGCAGATGGCTCACTATGAATTCCCGAACTCCACAGTTTTAAAAAATAGAGCAAGTGCAGGAAAGTTTGTTCATTTCGTTATTTCCGCCAACTCTCCCTTCCTTTAAGAGGAAAGTCCATTGTTTTCAGCATTTAGCAAGTAATTATACTTGCGATAATAAGTAATATTACTCATAATGTATAAATTGATACTTGGAAACTTGGTTTTATTTTCTCGGCAGTTACTCTGAAAACCATATAACTATCAAACCACACAAAAGAGAGCCTTGAAGATTGTAATGTTTCTCCAGCAAAATATTCTAAAATAATATATATAAATAAATTATAATTAAATAAAAAGAACACAGAAAATATAACGGTGTAAAGAATGCGAAGTTGAACTCAGTTTTGAAAATATGTTTTGAGAATTAATATTCTAAATTTTATTTCTTTGCAATACGTTTCTCTAAGTGCCATATATCTTTTTTTTATTTTAATTTTTATGTATTAAATTATTTTAAACAGGAATATTATCGTTTAATAAGCGATAATTATTTAAATTTCGATTTTTTGTTAAAACTGTCCGGTTATCTGTTTTCAATGGCTAAATTTATTTTTTAAAAAATTGGTAGGAAACAATCCAGATTATAATTCTGATAACGTATATAGTACATTTTTAAATATATATACGCATAGAACTTAAATTATAAATAAAAAATAATTTCTGCATAGAAATTTGTTTAGCATCTAAAGAGTCAGAAAATATTGCATGGAACGGTTTGAAGCTTAAATAATCCCAAAAACATATTTCAGTTAAATTATAACGTTGTTTCATATTTTAGACTGGAAATCATAATCAGTAATATTTATTGCACAATTATATATCGTTATCTGAAATTTAATGCATTTCGAAATCTGCTTGCTTCTTGCTGATAAATGAATTCAATTCTAGTTTATTGTAAAAGATGTATATGATTTAAATAATTTTATAAAGTTTAATGATAATATGTTGCCATTAATATAATCAATATTCATACCATATAAATAAAATATTTTTCAGTCGTATTCCTGTTCTTTTAATTAAATAACAGGAAAAAAAACATTCTTAAAAGTAACTGATATTTATCCTATTTTTAGTTAAAAACATAATAAAATATTAGATAATTAAATGAACTCTATATCAGACATTTATTTATTTCAATGTCAATTCATAGACTTTCCCCCAAAATTAATAATAGTTTAAACATAATGTCGTTATTCCCTTTATGACAAGCTCTCACGATCAGATACAAGATCATAATATCTAACTTTTAAGCACTAACTAGTTATTCAAAATAGATCAATGGAAAGGCGTTCAGCACAAACACGCAACAGCCGAACCAAGCACAAACCCTCAATTTATTTCCCAATAAATCATCCACTGAAAATACTTTCTTGCATTATTTCATGAAGACTGGAAAAGTTACAACAATGAATTACAGTTAGCACGTCGTAATAAAATGTGTTAGAAGTTATAAATTTGAACTATCGCTTAATTCTTAAACACATAGTATATAAGATACAAATTTTAGCAAGTCATTTAATCTTAAAAGCTGGTGGAGGATATAAATTTGAACAAGGCATTTAATTCTTAAACACATTGTAAAAGATACAAATTTTAGCAAGT
>BGPR01000071.1:776174-796653 GCA_013235015.1 Araneus ventricosus
ATAAATAATTATTTTAATCTACAATATTGATGTAAATTAACCTTTAATGAATTTACCTTCATTTATCATCAATTAATTAATGCTTTATTTCCTTATTTATTTTATTATTTTGGGGTTAGCAAGCCCTTCTCTAAGTAAGTGTGAATACTTGACAAATGGATATATTTCATTTAAATATGGAATATTTATGATATCAAAAACAAAGTAAACGTTCAGAAACAAGACAATGTAAAGTAAAATTTTTCTCATGGAATTAAACTTACAACATAGTTACTAATATAACTTATTAATTCATTCGTCTCAAATACATTGAAGAGATCTTAGTTGACGCGTTTTATAAATAATGTAGCTAAATTTATGTCTAAAAGAACAAAGCAGTGTGCTATACTTGGGACACCCAAATATGGTTTTCTGAAGTATAATGAAAGTAATAGTCAATTTCTATTGAATCAAGCATCTTGTTGAACAAAAATTAAAATTAAAATTCATTAAAAAAGAATTTTCCTACTCGAAGAAGATCACTCCTTTAATTTTTTTTCTTCCAAGAGGTATGATAGATAAAAAAGAGTATGAAACATCTATAGTAAGGAAGATCTTAATTAATCTTCCATCTACTTTCCTATAATGTAAATTCGTTTTATTTTTAGTAAATTCAGCCTAAATCTATATTCTTTTAGAGATAGCCTGAACTGTAAATATTGTCTCCTGAATTTCCGTACATCTTATTACAATGATTTGGTAGAATAATTCACTAAAAATTGCAAATATAATTCAGTTTAGAAAATTATTTCGTCACCAATTGTCAAGTCAAACTTCCTACGCCCCATGTTAAATACCTACTAATGCTGTAAAAGTTGCTTTCCGGCAAGTCGTTTTCTATTGCAGGAAAACACTATAATCCTGATAAGTAGTTTGATTGAGTTAAAAAGATAATTTTCGGAGCAATTAAAATCTTTATGAATATCTTTATAAATAACTTAAAGGGGAAGTAGCATTAATCACATAATAAAAAAGAAAAGATTTCATAAGAATATCTGTGACTAAATTAATTCTGAGATTTTAAGGAACATTTGTCTTAAAGTAACCATCTATACTTATAAAAGGCAATGTTTGTGTGCGTGTGTGTGTTTGTCTGCGATGTCCAGACGAATCTATCGCACTTACAGCCATGAAATTTAGCACACAGGTAGTCGTAATGGTGACTGAATGCACCTCGAAGCCGAAATTTTAAAATTTAATCTAGAAAATTTTTTATTTAATGTTTTGTGTTGTTTTGGTTGATTTTTCGCACTAATTTCTCAATAGAATGGTTTCGAATAATTATACGACAAAAATAGATACACCATCGTAAAGAGCACGCGATTTTCGCTCTAATGAAGTTAGTTTTGAATTTTTAACGTAATTTACTGAAATTTGAGAAATTTTTAAAAAATACCCAGTTTCGGCATCGCAATGTTACTTTTGTTTTTAAATTTGTTGCATCCGACTTTCTAATAACACTATTATTTTCAATTTTTTTCAGCTTATAAGTAGAACGGTTCTATCGGATTTAAAACAACAACAGTAAAAATATCTTTTCAAGTTTTTTTTAAATTAATTTTTTTCTGGCCAGTTGAGAGTTATTTTTATGGAGAGAGTTCCTCGCGCGGCACTTCTTCGGAATGCAGATGGCTATGTTATTGGTTGAAGGGGAGGTGACGTCATAACCTTGAATTGAATGACTGATTATTATTTTCGGCAGTATCTTAACGTATTTATTCATCTCTCATACTTAGCTTGCAGTATAATAATTTTCACGTTGCAATTTTTTATTATTGTTTATCGCGAAAAAAAAAATAAGCGAGAAAATCAATAATGTGTATCTTTTGTTCTGATTTTGTTTTCAAAACTTTTTCATGTCATTGTGGGGGTTTTTTTTTTTTTTTTTTGTCATTTTGTTGAAGTCCTGATTCCACGGGCAACGCCGTGCGCTTACTGCTAGTATCTTATATAATTCAATCATACAAACAAAAAAAAATGCCTCAGGTACAACATTTTTATTTAAACTCTCTATCTCTGTTCTCGCTTGCCAAGTTGATTTGCAATACTACTTTAAGTTTTGAGGATATGGATTATCATTTCAGCATATTTCTATTTGTTGATTTCTCTGAAAGTGTATACGTAACAATCTACTTTAGTTTGTTTGCAGCTATAGCAAAGACATCCTGAACAATTTTTTTTCTAAAATTAGCAACTAAATGAATCAGTCATCGATTAGTTTCTGGATAATTCTTTATTTAATTTCTTGTTCTCTGAAAAAACTCTCTAAAAATTGGCCACATAAATAAGGTAAATAAACCGAAGCCGAATTTATCATTTTTCGAAAATTTGACTTTCAAAATTTATCAAATTTCTGAAAATTACAACTTTTAAAGTAGTCATATTCATTATAAAAGAGATAACTGAATCCCGCTTCAGATTGAAAATGAGTACATATTCTTTAACTGACATGTTCTAAGCAGTTGGTTTTGGTTCAAATCATTATAATTATGTTTCTTTTTGCTGTTGACATAAATTGACATCATCTTATAATTTCATTATCAATTATTCTAATTCTTTCGTGTATCAATTTCGTTATTAACTACTTTTTTCCCTTCATATATAGCATTTCGTTTTGTTTCCAATCCCTTTTGTCGTTTTATTTTACGAATCTTGCAAGCAAAAGTTCTAAAATTACTTTTATACCACAATGGAAGCTAGTCTGCAACAATCTGCGTTTAGCTTGCACAGCTGCAAACTATAAAAGCTTCTTCACGAACATATGACGAAAATTTCAATTCCGATTATCAATTAGTCACATCGTAGAAAATTCACAGATAAGCAAACAACTGAAAGCTCGCTCATTCGTAATTTTTTTTGCAGTAAACGCTGCGAGATCTCAATTTGCCACCATTTCATCACCACTTCCGGTCTCTCAGCAAGTCCCCTAGGATGCAGGACTCTTTATTTATGCCTCACAGTAGCGATGCGCAGGGGTCAAGACCGATAAATTTGCGAGGGCCCCGTTGCCATCGTCTCTAGTTACGGCCCGGATTTATCAGCCGCTGACAGTACCCTGCGCCTTATCTGATGGCAAATGCGTTACGTGTTGAGGTCATATTTAACAGTTCGCGAAGGATGCATTTATCAAGAACGTGAATGAAAAATAAAGGGAGTGATTAAGCGAGAGGAAACTATGGAGAAAGTGAAAAACAGATTTTTACTTTCACTTATATGAAGTTATATATCGTCGCTTAACAAGCAATATCACCTATCTCAAATTATTTTAATTTCAAAACAGAAGAAAATATTACATTTTTCACAACCGATAATGAATATTTCTGAATTTGTTTTTCACATCTGGTAGGCACATGTGGTCTTATGTTTACATAAATTGCATGATATACCAATTGCCGATTACATTTTACACACTAAAATACGAAATGACGATGCTGAAAATGAAATAAAAAAAGCTTAAGTACAACTTTGAGAAAAAACGATAATCAAGCATTTCAAGAAAAGTTCATAATTAATATTCAAATGTCATTAATTTTAAAATAATAAAGTAAAACGATGGGATTAACTAATTATACATATACAAATAAACTCTCTAAAAGAAAAGAAGTTTAAGGCAATTGGACAGTATTTTTTATAAACTACCAAGAAACAGAGAGTTCTAATTATATTTGATAGATAATCAGAACAACTTCAGTAACTACTTCAACAAACAATTAAAACAAAAAATACAGACTACTTTATTTTGTGAAATCATAATCTGATCAGAACTTTTTAAAAAATCAATGATTTTGCTGAGCAATATTTTTCATTTTATGACCGATAATTCAAAAATTACATTTCATAGATTTTTTAAATTTAAAACTTTTTAGTTAAATTACTTCACGCGTAAAAATGCATACTTACTGTCAAAATAAATAGTAAAATTAACTTGCATCTTATCAATGTTTAGTGATTTTCTGAAAATTAATTACTTCCATCTGATAGGATTATTTCTTTCCTAATACAGAAATCACGACAAATTAAAAATACCTAACAATTCACCATTAAATGTTTGTATTTTTATCAGTTTCCTCATTACTGGCAAGAGCAAAAATTTAAATAATCGCATCGTCAATTAAATACCGTCACTGCAAAAAAAAAATTACCTCTGCACTGTTATTTTTATATATAAACGAGAAATAAATCAGTTAATGAGAAACGTCTAAGTCAGGCAGAAAACGCTTTTAATGATGTTACGACCTAAAAGCGTAAATGAACGCAATCTGATGTATTTTTAATGCGACAAGTCTTTGATGCTTCTTCTAATTTATTACCAGTAATAAAACAATAAATGCGAACAGGTATCTGGAAGAAAAAAGTTTGCGGCTGTTAAATAGCGAATTGTAAATTCAAATAGCCACTTAACTAATAGCGGTTTTTTATTTGTTATTATCATTATTTTTTGGAGGGGAGGGGGAGAAATGATTTGGAAGGCAGCCAAAAACTTTCTAGTTGTGCGTGACACATCATAGACTTCATGCTAATGAGGCGAATTCGTACAAAAAAGTAAAGAATTTACGACTTCTCGTTTCTGGACACGTATTGAAGCGTGTTTGTACCTCTGGAATTGTACATGCAAAGAATGCA
This sequence comes from Araneus ventricosus, assembly GCA_013235015.1. Classification (NCBI taxonomy): domain Eukaryota; kingdom Metazoa; phylum Arthropoda; class Arachnida; order Araneae; family Araneidae; genus Araneus; species Araneus ventricosus. The sequence continues at coordinate 780,837 of BGPR01000071.1, forward strand.
TGATGTAGTACGCTTGGAGTACAATTGCGTACATAATTTATCCGTATGCACTTATCATAGGAACGAAAGCAAGCTATCAATTAATATCTAAAACAGATGGATGATAAAAGTCAACTCAGTCAAACTGTCGAGGTAATTTAATGCTCCGGGCGTCTTGTTGGAAAAATCCATTTCTAGTTATTTCGCCAAAAAAAGGGGTGTCGCGTATACTACAGGATGGCATATTTTGGCGGTGTTCACGAAAGTCACGCGATTCTAATCAGCGCCAATCATGGATAATTTAATGATTCTTCGCTGTCACGCTACGGACCGGTTGATATACGATACTTGTCGATAGTTTGTTAGGAACTTGATTAGGTGTATTGTAGTCTCTGATATGAAGCGTATTTTTTATTCAAAGCAGAAAATTAACTTTCGCGTAAATATCTTTTTAAAAAATCTCTATAAAATTTTAATGAAACAACTGGGACTGTGAAATCGGTTCTTTTATTATTTTATTAATATTAATTATTCCCTTAGTGAAGGTTAGAAATGTTTTTTGTTCTTTTATTGTTGTTGCGTATGCCATTAAAACTGTTTATAAGTTGTGGATAATAATTATAATAAACGATATTGTTATTTCAGAATGGAGCTCTTTTGGAACTAAAATAGTTGTATTTTTCATTTCATTTTAATGTAGAAAATAAACTAAACAGTAAATATCATTTGCAAAATGCATTATAAGTTTTGAAAAAATAAATTCCTTCGGGAAAATAAATATGTCTCAATTTCTTTCCTTCACAGGGATAAAAAAAACCTTATATCATGCTTATAATTTTTGAACTTAATTTTCATGTCATACCATGTACTAATATTATAAAAAACACAATTGAAATCCAGTAAGCATTTGAAAAAAATTTCCAATATATATTTTTATAAAAAATGAAGACATTTAATAAAGTTGAAAAATTTCAGAAATATATCTAAATAAATCTTGCCTATATTGTATTTTAACAAATCTAATTTGTCCACTTGAAATAACTTAACTCTCTTTATGGAATTTAAGCGAACTTAAGATAACTTAAATTTTATGAATTTCAAAAACAATTCAAAATTCTTTTACAGTATTTTATTTGTACCAAATACTAACTACTTTTGGTTGTTGTTTATCACAATGTCTGTATTAACAGCTTGGTGTGTAGACGTTTCTATGCTTAAATGGTTCAAAGAACTGAAATCTCTTTAGTTAACATGATCCATAACTTCATCAGCTGGCCAGTTTCCTTTCCCATGATGGCCCAAGATTCATTGAAATCATTCTATCTCGTATAGAAGTGACCTTATATCGAGGTTTATTTATGCGAAGAAAAAATGCATCTTTCTTCAATGGTTAATAAGAATGTTTTACTCTTAGCAACAATTTAATTTACTAATTCACTCCTCTATGACGACTTACAATCGTTTGATGATAGATATCTTGGGTGATGTCTTATGGTGTTTTTACGGCTGAATGTTTGCGGTTTTTGTGTTCTTGAAGTGTTTTTATTTTGAGTGCTTTTTTAATACGTGTTGTATTTTTTAATGACTTCTGTGTCTATCTGTTGTTTTTATTAATTTATTTCTGTGTTTTACGGCTATTTTAGTGTTTGTTTCTGTATCATGCACTCTGTAATTGGAGTTTATTCTGTCGTGTGCATTTCCTAAATAAATAAGTAAATAATAGTGACGTTATATCGACGTATAAATGCGTCAAAGATCAGCAGTTTTTTTTTTTTTTAGAAATAGCTAGTTAAAATATTGCGCATCTAACATAAGCTTTATCTATAGGCATTGACATCCCGAAGAAATGAAACCTCTTTAATCGTCATGAGCCATAACAGAGGAATTTCAATATCCATAACTGCACCAGCAGGCCAGTTTCCTCTTTCACGGTGGCCCAAGACAGCACCAAGATCAATCTACCTCTGAAGAGAATAAAAAAACGAAAAAGAACGGAGCGAAAAAAAGAAAATCACGCAAACGGTGTGAAGGAGGAGGGGTCTGTGACAGAGGGTAGACATGTAATGAAGTCTTTCTTTCCTTCTTGGAAGGGAGGGTCGAAGGCTCACCTGTTTTCTTGTAGTGTTCCCCTCCACTTGAGTGAGAGAGAGAGAAAAAAAGAGAGAACCCCAGTGATTACCTGCACACCTACTGGGATTAATGGAGCCGACTTCTTGAGGTGGGATGTGATACTGGGGGTCGGCAGTCGACTTTAAGGGGGGTGGCCACTGGTCGCACGTGCGGCCGGCCGCTTCTATCGATTCTGCGTTCTCTACCTTCTTTTCTTGTATTGCCGTCACCTTCTGTTTTCGAAAAAGGTTGGATAGCGAAAGGGGCTGTATATACATTGCGCGATTCGAAAAAATGCTTAAAATGGACCTATGGCATTGAGGGTACAGGTAATTTGATGAAATAAGCAACATAGGCACAAGTTCGTTACGAAAATTATTGTCCAAACCCGATTTATAATGTATGATTTATTTGTAAAATAGCCATGAGCACATAACTGACCACATTACGTTCATAAAATCAATATTATTTGAAACGAATGTTTATTTATTTTAACATTGGTAAATTTTTTTCTAAGAGATGTAACATATTAATTATATCTTCTCTTCTGCTTTCTAGGAACAACATGACGTAGAAGTCATAATTTTTTTTTTTAAAAAACAGATGATTAAAATATATAATCAGAGGGGAAATTATTTTCAGTTAATTGCATTAATAAAGAGGAAAATATCTTTATTATTATTTTTTTATAGCAACACAGTAACAAAATGTTTGTGGTTGATGTAACATTCTTTGCAATGGAGTATGACATGTAATTATCTGTTGTTTTCGCCATTTCAGGATTTTTTTATTGGAAACAAATTTTATCATTCTCTTTAAACTTAATCTTTGCCTTTATGCAATTGTTCTGAGTTTTCATTTTTTAAAAAATGTTATTCGTATAAAATTAGATCGTGAAATTTTAATTTCAAGATTCATCAACAGATATGATCTAATTTTACTTTTTTTTAAAAAAAACTTAACACTTACTTTCGGACTCTTTTGACTATGAAAAACGCATAGGAATACGTTCTTAAAGGGAAATTTTTTTGCTTAAAACTGTTTTAAATAATTATTTACAATGCCTTATAATTCTGTATAGAATTCATTTTGTAAATGAATGTCACTTTAAACTTTTGAAACGGTAACTGGTGAATGAAAATAAAATAAAAATTGTTAGAGTCGCATTTTCTCGTTTCACTACAAAATTGTTTTCACTTATTTGATTCTTTAAAAAACGTTTCAAAATTTTTAGTCTTTAATTAAAGTCTTTATTTTAGTCTTTAATTTAGTCTTTAGTCTTTAGTCTTTAATTTAGTCTTTAAAAAAATTTTTTATTTTAATGATAACTTCTTTTGAAATATTTTTTAGCTAATTAATAGCCTGTTTTCATGGTAATAACAACTTTCTTTCTCGAATAGTAACTTATTTTACGGTATATAATGCGTAATAAAATAAGTTAATAATAAAATACAAATTATTTTCATGCATGTGTTACATTTTAACAAAATATCGTATATTTCGCATCTGTTCTTTATTTTGACAGCTATTTCATCATTTTGTAGCCACTGATCATCATTGGCAGCTTTCTTTTTTCTCATAAACTAATAAAAATTTGAGACTTTCTTTAAATAAAAACCTTGAATGAAATAACTTGTCAATAACAAGTCAAACTTCTCTTTGAAGGAACCGTATGAAAAAGATTGTCGATAACCATTTTAATAACAGCATAAATGATTAAAATCGCGTTTACAAAGGAAGAAAATAATTCAATAAAAAGACACTTTAATTAATTATATCAATCAAGTCTTCATTATCGTTTGACGTAAAGCTGACGTAACTTGAAACGCATTATAATGAAAAGAATACAAAATCGTCTCGACTTCCTTTAAACGGAAAGTGTGGTTTCAGTCATTTTTTTTATTTTTGGGGTTTTAAAAGAACGCTAATTAGACGGCAACTAGCCAGGATAAAAGTCACCGAACAAAATGGTTACACCTTTCTTTCGCTTTACGTCGACAAAGATTGATCTGTTCAGTGTTGACGCTTCTATGAGACGGGAGCAACATTACTGCCGATAGCAGCAATGAATTAAAAGTAGTTAGAAGATGAAAAAAGAACAATATTAAACAAATTACTTGTTAAAAGAGATGTAAGCACAAATTAGTTAAAATAGTTGAGAAGTATCATGCTGCATTTTAAAATTTCAAACTTGAGCATAATTGAATCGTTAACTCCAGAAATGGAACAAGTTCAAGACACCAAACCTTTTTAAAAGGAGGGTGGTTGTGTTTATCAATCAAAAATTTGCATGCAATATGTATTAGAAGACAGCCTCACGTTTTCAGAAAAAATTTAATTAAATTTCACCTCACCGAAACTATTGTAAATGTTTTTTTTTAAATGTCTCCTGTAAAATTAGTATCTTGTGACTTGTTCCTTTTCTGTAATCAGTGATTCAATTACGCTTTACGCTTTCATTTGGCAATTTTTTAATTTAGAAAGTAAAAATACTGTAAAAAAACTTCAGAATACAAGATAAATAAGAATAAATAAGGAATTCGATTACAAGGTGTTTAAATTAAAAATTAATTGGATAAACGAAGTCTTCGGCATCTCTTTACATCTAATTTAATTTGGAGAGCACAACAAAGTGGATACACATTTAAAATTTCATTTCAACGAGCATATGAATATATTTTACACTTCCGCGAAACAGTTTGTATTCTTAGAAAAATAATGACTAGGTAAAAAATAATCAGCAAAGAAAACTACTCAAAGGCAGGCTTATTAATTAATCGGATCAATCAAGCTTTCATTAACATCTTGCATTTAACAGAATTCGGTGAATTTTATATAAAAGTTGAAGGATTTTAAACGGATTGAAACACGCAATAATTTTATAGTTTTCTTACAAAAAGTGGACGAGCATTACAAAAGGCCAAAATTTCAACTTGAATTCAGTTACACTTTTCGTCCATACAAGCCCTTTTTTAGACAAAAAATAAAAAGTAAAAAGAGAATAAAGAAGGCATTCTAGTAGCATTTAAATTAATTGAATCAATCTAATTTTCATTATCATTTTATATTTAAAATAATTTGACGTGTTTCACAATAAAAGTTAAAGGAGAGTAAGACTACTGAAAAGTGCTGAAAGAGTTAAATGTTAAAACTTCGGCCTACAAAAAAAAAGTCCATGTAGGTTTCTAAAATACAAAATTTCAACTAGCACGCAGTTTCACTCAACACATGCATAAAGCAATTTGTGATGTTAGGAGAAAGAAATTCAAACTTTCAGCGCAAAAGATAAAAGGGAATGAAAAATGCTGTTCACTGATGTGACGTTTTAATTAATTGAATCAATCAAGCCGTCATTATCATTTTGTTTTTAAAGAAGTTCGACAGGCTTTGTATGAAAGTTAAAAGAGAAGTAAGAGCACTGTAACGAGTTGAAAGAATAAATTGTTAAAAAATATTATGCTATAAACAAGGGCATGTATGTTTTTTTAAAATTCAAAGTTTCTAGTCGAAAGCAATTACACTTAGCATTTTCTGAAGGAAATTTTTAACAATAAAAAAAGAAGAAGAGAAAATAAAAGGAATAAAGAAAGCATTTCAGTTGCGAGACATTTTAATTAATTGAATCAATCAAATCTTTATTATCATCATACTCGTAATGTAGTTTGATGCGCATTATACAAAGGAAGGGGATGTAGAATCGTTTCAGTTTCCTCTAAGCGGAAAGTGTGATTTCAGAGTTCTTTTTACTATTGTTATATTAAAAGAAGGCTAATTAGTCCCGCAACCAGTTAGAATAAAAGTCACCCAACACCTTTCAAGTCGACAAAGATTGATCTCTTGCCGCGTTGACGCGTCCACCAGACGAGAACAAAATTAGCGATCACAGCAATGAATGAAAAGCAGTTAGATCATGAAAAGAACAACAACAAATAAATAAATTACACGTTAAAGCGTATGGAAAACGTGCTGAAAGAATAAAACGTCTGAAAACCACCTTACAAAAACGTACACAGAGCTCAAGATTTCAACTTGAATGCGATTACACTTTCCGCCTTCATAAAGCCACGCTGTTCTTCAATCTGAAGAAAGAAGAAACACAGCAAAAAACTCCAGAATGGAAAGATAAAAGTGCGCGTATGGAATGAAAAAGGAAAGAAGAAATGGAAAAAGAACCTGTTTGGACCCTCTTTTTTCGCGCCCTCAGTGATTCGCACCTCTCGCTTTTTTAATTATATGCCGGTTTCTTTTAGCCAGCGTCACGCCACAAAGGCACCGGCTTCAGTCGGCACCTTTGATGCTCGACGACTCTGGTATCATCTCGACCCCCACTTTCGTTCTCGTCCCCCCCTCTGAGAAAAGCCTTTAGCGTCCCCCAAGATATTCCCTCCCCCGTTGCTGTCTTCTAACTATCGATACATCTCGGATATAACGATGGGTAGCCTATTGTTCAGGGTTAAGCTGCGTTGTCATTTGGATTTTCGAACGTGCTATTAAAAAATATAAAAAAAAATGAGAAAAAGAATGCGGAGGAAGGTAAGGTAAGAAAAAAAATTAAGATTTCCCAGGTATGCTGTCGTCGACTGCTAAGGAGAATGCGAAAATACTTTTTTTATGAGTGTTGGTTTTTAATGGCGTGTTGTTTTGCTTGTTTACTACTGCCGACCCAGAGTGGCCTTTTCCAGGTGCCTCTTTTGGAAAAAGGCAAATTTGACGCGTTATGTAGCCTGCCAATTAGGCTCTCATTTATCCCATCATTTTATTTTTCTGCTTCAATGTTGCTACGCATGTTCCTTTTTATTTTATTTTGTTCTGTCCCGGCTTACATTCCAGTAGTTTCATTTCCTGGAGTGTAGGTTTCAGCAGCGTCACTCACCAAAGCGAAGAGATGCTCACAGACATGAAAGGCATTAAGCTACAATTAGTGTCATTAGGAACCACCTGCCTGCTTAACGTCGCAAAAGGATACCCCCGAGTGTCCAAAGGCGTGAAAGTACTAATCAGAAAGCTGGCTTTGTCGCAGGTGAAGTTGGTTGCAAGAATATTAATGTTTTTCGGGGGAAAATAGATATCTGATATCAAATGGAATTGTCGTTAATTGAGTTACGGACACATTCACAGGCAGACCGATTGAGGTATTAATGGAGGGTTTGAATTGATACAACTTGTTAAAATATTGCTGATGTGTTCTGTTATTGTTAAGTGATAATCAACTAAAGACACGGATAAATCTACACAACTGGATGTTAAAATTTCAGCTGGGTACGGCCTACACAAGATCAGGAACAAACTTTTTGCAGTGTGTTTGACACAGGATGGTCATGTATATGTCTTGATCCAATAAACCATATTAACCAACCACGAAAATTTTTTTTTTATGTTGCATGGATGAATTATGGAGTGTTATTTAATCTTTTGATTTTATTGTAACAGTGTAAAAGATTATAAAAACATTTTTTTCAAACTGAAAAAAGACAAAGTATCTATTATTTTAAAAGGAATAGAACTGATATTAAATTAACAATTATATATTGAAATAAAAATTTAACAGATCCAAGTATCTTGATACATATATTTTGGTAAAGTCATATATTCAAGTATAACGTAAAATTAGAAGTTATTTATCCTAGAATTTGTCCAGCCTAGTGTCATTGATAGTTTATTTACGGCGGGGAAAAGTCTTTCCCAACGTAACTTCCTTTTGCATGAGTTGGACGCTTTAATTTTTCCTAAAAGACTCATATTCAAAAATACGGTTCATCTAAGCTCTGATATTGTGAAAATTCTATAAATCGAAACCCAATAATTGAAAAAAAAACACACAAAAGAAGAAAACGTAAGATTCTTAAATATTTGACATTTTCCACAGATAAATAAACATATATGGCTAAACATAGATTTCAAAACATTTCGAAACGCATAGATTTTTCTATGAAAGATGAGACCTTATCCACTTCGTGACTGCTTCTATCTGGCCGTAAATTTTATATCTTCATACTACTACTGCTCCTAAGGGGTATACCAGACGCACAGCGTTTCGTCAGCGATTTCCGTGTACACTAGGGTAATGTCAGTCGCCAAAAGTTTCTCGTCACGTGCCCGGTCAGACAAGATGGCTGAAATCGTGGACTGTATTCAATCGGCTTAAAAATGTGCACGATAGTGACGGAAAACTGTCAGCCGCAGAAATTCAAACCAATCGGGTGTGACTTTGACGGTGACGTAATTCGCCTTCCACGATACCGAAATCCTGTCTGATGAGTTGTCTCATTGCGTCACGTGACGAGAAACTTTTGTCCAGTGGCATTTCCCTAGTATACACGGAAATTGCTGACGAAACGCTGCCCGTCTGATATACCCTTAAGTAGAGTTCGAGTTGTTGAATACAAACAATGAACACCGTACAAAGGCGAGATTCATCAGAATTGTTTATCATCATGATTGCCGGAAAGAAACTACACTGAATTCTGCTTTTGTGCATATTTTTTTCATCACAATGAACAAATTTGAGATATATAGAAATACAAGCGTTTTTTTTAAAAATTATATAGTATTTTTAGTAGCATTTGTATAATTTGTTTCATTGTCTTAATTACTAGACGATTAGGCTTCGTTGTTGCTTGTAATCAGCATAGTAAAAATTTATGGTGAAAATTGACTCACATGAGGAACATACGTATCATCAGTTTATATTTCATGGAATACGAAAACCTAGTTTCATTGAAAATTTGATACGGAAGTGTATGTGATTGATTGCCATGGAAAGGTTCTTTTTAGAATCTCTATGTGTATCTATCTGTTCACAATTTTAGTTTTTCGTAAAAGTGCTCAGCTCTAATGCTCAAAATGTTTGGGAAAAGCTTTCTCATTCATACTATCAGTTATTTCTTCCTGATAAATGTCAATTATAGTAATATAGAAATATAAATCTGACAAAACTTTAAAGTGTATCAGATGTGTTCAGAAATAAATAACTATATTTCCAAGAGAAGAAAGTAAAAGATAATGTTTGAAAATTTCCTAAAAAAGTCAATTGATTCATTAATGCAGTTGTAGTCTAATTTTCAGTATAAATGAGTTCGTGGTAATCAATTCGCTAATGTTTACTATGAGCAGTAAATTAACACCAAATGATTGGAATAGAAAACAAATTAAGGCTCCTACTGCAAAAAAAGTAGGATAAACAAATGAAAGATGGCTTATTGCAACAATATATTGCTCAGCAATTTTTAAACAATAAATTATTTTATATTGAAATATGCTAAGTTTTAGCAAGAAAAAATAACAGCATGCATATAATGATATTAAATAAATTTGCATTATTTCTAGGGAAATTTTTTATAAAGTATTCCATCGCTACGACCAATGGATTCTATACTACTGTAGCTCTCGAATATTTACAAAATTCAATTAATCCAAAAAATCAATCCGACACATATGGTAATTACTCTAAATAAATGATTTTGAAAGCAATGAGCCAAATTGCTAAAATTTTTCAAGGAAATAATCCTTTTAACAACAAACATTTAAAGTGACATAATATGCATATATACTCAGTTCATTCTGTGCACAAAATGACATGAAATACCATAAGACTGAACAACGGAGTCTATGTTTTAGGTTTCGAGTGATTTCAACATAGAATGTTAATGTAACAAGTCAAATCAACCAGACATATATGATAACTACTCGAAATGAATGATATTGAAAGTAATTCACTGAACTTTTGCAATTATGAGCAAGGAGCAACCAATTTGAAAGAGAAACATCATCCAAATTTGAAATGAACATCAGAACTACTAATATATGCATGTATGATCAATTCATTCTTGTGCACTAAATGGTATGAAGCAAGAAAGGTATAAAATTAAATGATGACACCGATGACACATATTTGGAATGAGAATGCTTTGTCGAGACAAAAATAATTGCATTTTCATTGACATAATCGAATGAAATATAAAAATAAATTCTATATTATAAATTACTTACAATGTAAAGACAAAATATCGCAAGTAATTCATTCTAGACTGAAAAATGAAGAACGCTAGGACTGAAAAATTAGTTTTACATTTACACTTAATAAACGAGGAATTGCTTTCAAGCATTCCGATGAATCCCCAACAGAAGCAATGACGATAAACAACATCGTCAAAAATCATACAAGGCTGAAAAATTCGCCAAAGCAAAGGGTCCGAAAAATCAATTTTACATCTGCGTTTAATAAACGAGGAATCGTCTTCAAACACATTCCAATGAATCCATGACAAAAGCGGTGATGATAAACAACATCGTCAAAAATCTCTTTCAGAAGCCAGCAAATAACGATCTAGAAAATCGTTTATTTGAAAGCAGGTAATTCACAAGAAAGGGGGGACAATCCTTTTTAGAGAGAGGGGAATAGCAAACGACGGAGACGGGACATGTATAAATGGACCCACTTTCTCTTCTTGTACGCAAAATGACGTGAAGTGCCATAAATATAAAACCAAGTGATGACGCACGTACGCAACCTGCATAAAGCAAATTTTTGGAATGAGAACACGACGATCGATAACATCACAAATGTCGTGGAAAAGTTATTTCCATCTTTACAAAAGCCATTTGTTTAAGGAGGAGGCTATCGTTTTGTAAACATCATGCCTTTTCCCCACGTTGCCATACGCGGTGACAAATGGTGACAGGAAGTATCCCCTTATTTCAGCTTCCTTTTTTTGTCACTCGAGTTACCCTCGCTTCAGAACGTAGCGGGGTATAAAATGCCATCAAAGGATGACGCTCTTTTGTAGATCCTGGATTGCGCGTAAATTATCAGGACTTTAATTTTATGAGGGTGTCACCATGTTAAAATTTTTTTACTCTAGGTTTAGAAGTACAATCGTTGAAAATGGATGAGTTCCTAGGACAGCATGCATAAAAGTTGAAGATGTGAATTGCATTCTTGTAATGACTGAAATGCGATAGCGTCGTGTTATTTATGTGTATGTCAGATGTCCCGGCTTAGCATAAATGATTTAAATAATCTTAGAGGAAGATGTTTTGATAAATAGAAATGTAAATGGATGACTTTTAGGGGAATGGAGAAAGCACGAAAATAATCGAATGAAATGAAGGCACGATGATTTCATTTTTCAAAAGTGTGTAAAGAATATAAGGAAAGCTATTAATTATAATTTTTCTTTGGTTTTGGACCGCTTAATTTATGCTCCAATGTGCATTAATGTAAGGAATGCCTTTGAATCAGAATGCGAAAGCTGATGGTAGGAAATAAATATTTTATTCAGTCAAATTCAGTGGAATCTTACTTTCTGATATAATTTTTAGATCAGTTTTAAATCACGATGAAAAATTCGATTTTTCATCATGATCTTTGGGCTAATACCTTATGATATTTGATTTTATATTGAATTCAAATTTTTAAAGCTTAATTAATTTAGGGGAAACAAGATGCAGAGGAAATATTATTACGAAAAAAAATATTTCCAAAAAAGTTGCCGCAACACTGAAAACATAAGTGTTTATATTCTATCTATGTTTTGGTTAAATGAAAAATTCAACTGAATTTTTTTAATTACTCTTTTTAACACATTGTAGGACATAGGACATGGAAATTCTCTTTGAGCTAATCTTTGAGTACTTTCTTAATTGAATGATTAAGAAAGTACTCATAAAAGAAATAAATAATGCGTTTTCCTTTAATTTGATGTATGAATGTAGTTTTTTCTATTGTCTGCTTTGTTTATTTGCATATATTCTTAGCTTTCTAACCATTTGCCCAGAAAACGTATATTTAATAGTACATTAAACTATTAACAACATTTTAGCATTATTATCTTAATTATATTATATTTAATAAATTTTCACATTGCAAATCATTGAATAAATTACTTATGGTCATTATTCAGCATCAAATGAATACTAATGATTGATTTGTTCTTCTAATTTTTTGTAGTCTAAGTAAATAATTATCCAAGTAAGAAAAAGTAATGACTTTCCCTAAGGAACAAATGTTGTTGAACAAGAATCCATCAAATATGTTGATGTACTAAAACACTTTCATAATCGCCATTTGACTTCATTTAATGTTTGTACATTGAAAACACTGAATGAAATTAAATCGCTTTTTATCATTCAAATTTCAATTTCTTGTTTAGTGAAGAACATTTTCCCACGCGATTTAACCTAACGATAACGTTCTTGTCAACAATGATAACAATGAACTTGATAACAATGTAGTAAAGAAAAGTTGTTACAAAGTTATAATAAATGTCGCCAAATTGATAATAATCAATTTCCCAGTAAAGTTGCTCAAAAAGACACTTTATCTACATAAACAGATACAGACTATATGTCACTGTCATTTTAATCCTTATTTGAGTTCTATTTTCAACTTTATTCATGAAAATTTATGAATCAAGTGTTACTTTGGCAGAATTTGCACCTTATTTTCTAGAATGCTGTGCTTCTTTCTCTGAAATTTCATGGTTGGTGAATCTTCAACTAAGCACACCTTTTTCTGAAGCCTTCTCTCTGACGCCATCGACAAAGATACAAATTTAACCAGAATAATTTTCCTCATGAGTTGCTTTTTTCAAAAGCGTAGCACGCAACAAATTAATCCTCAGAGAAAAGTAAAAGTGAGATGTCTAAGAAAATAAGGAGGAGATGTCTCGAAAAAGAAAGAGCTGCTGTATAAGTATGTACCTAATTTGCCGACATTGTTTCGTTTAACACTTTTGTTGACTGGAAACATATAACTCGTCTTTTTCTAATTACCCAACATTCATAATTCATTTCTAGAATTTAGCTCATAAACAAGTGAGAAAAAATGAAACATATTAATCGTTGGCTACCGTATATGCTCTCGTGCTATTTAGATAAATAATTTGCCTATTGAAACCAAATCTACTTTTCGATTTTTTTTTTTTCCTAAACTTGCATCTTATTTATAAATTGCGAATAATGTTTTATTTTATTTTAAATTTCAAGCGGGGATTTTTATGATTTATTGAGAATTTAAATATACAGTGTAAAATTACCCAGATGAAAAAAACTTGTTTTTGAATTAGAGCATTTCAAATCATGTAACCTTATTCATATTCACCAAATTTTAATACATTTAATTTCAGCGTTTTAGTTCTAGGTGATATATTGGAATCTTCCTTAGAACTTTCAGTTGGAATGATTTACTTTTTTAGAACCAAACAATTATGTGTTATAAAGAATTTCACTATCAACAAATAACAGTAATTTTATGTTATATTTTACTGTCTATTTTTTAGTATGCGTTATTGTTTTTAGACCCTCACAGCTGAGAGAAAACTCTAGTTCTTATAGGAGTAACTAAATCGCGCCAAATTTCGAAGTTCTATACTTCACATTTCAATGAAGCTCTTAAAATTTGAGGTTATTAAATAATTTTAAAATTTTTATATAGTTCTCATTCTGAGATGCTCGTCGTACGGTTGTTACTTTCTAAGATTTGGCTTTATTAAGTGTTTATAATAATATAAAGTTTTTATGAACATGCAAGTCAGAAATTCAGGTTTTAAATCTGAATTTTGAGAAATAATTTTTAGTGGGGTTTAAAATGAGAAAAATCAAGTATGTTGTTGTGCTTTAGAGCCAGTAATAATTTCATGTGGAATTTTGCATTGGCGGATATTAAGTATGGAATATTTGAGAAGAAATACTATACCAGATAATCATTCAAAGTTTCCTTTTCTGATAATCGGTTCTGAAATTAAATGAATTTCAATTTTTAAAAGAACTATTGTTAAATATATACAGTTTCAAATTATTTTTGGCTATAATAGAAATGTTATATTTTTAAATAATGCATTTCATATCTCAACGCATCCATACAAGGAAAGATAAACACAGTAACTTTCTTTCCCACCTTCTTTGAAAACTAGAAAATCACCCATCACGGTATGACGGGTGGAAATTGCTTCTTCATTCGAGAGATTTCCCGACAAATTTGACGTGTTTAAGTAAATATATATGAGGGAGAAATGTTTAATATTGATTGAAGACAAATAAAATAAACATATATTATATGACAGGAAATATTTTTTTTTATTTACATATTTCTTTATTCGAAAAACCTCTTGGTAAACAACATTCCAAACTATATCACGCGCATGATATACCACTGACGTAATTTACTACTTTCTATTAAAAAACGGAAATTAATTTGAAATATATGATTAATATAATTTAAAATTTCTTGGGAACTATTGATCATAGCGGGATAAATTTTATATAAATCGATAGCAAATTTTATTTTACTATTTTAGAGCTATTAAATTTGAAATTAGAACGACAATTACTCTTTTAAATTTTAAATGACCGAAATTTAGGTTCTCTAACAATGAAATAATGCTGTTTAACGTCTCGCAGTGCTATGGCGCGAGTTTTATTGTTGGTGACGTCAGAGAGTTACCAAGAGACAAATCAGGGCTATTAGATTAATAATACTGAGCTTATCTTCAAATTTGAGGAATTAAAAAGTCCCTGCAATAAATAAATGTTCACCTTGTTATTTTACGGAAACGTTAATAATAAAAAGACGTAAATTATTAGTAAGAAAACTTTTTTTAGAAGAAATATTATAATGATTCAACATTTAAACTTTCCTTTTTTCATGAGAATTAATTGAATTTTTAAAAATTACTTTCATAAAATATATTTGTTGAATTTGAATCATTTTAGATGTTTAATCAAATATTTATATTTTAAAGAAACCATTTTAAATCGCAATGCCTCAACACAAGTGGGAGAAAAAGGAGACTTCCTTTCCCTCACCTCTTAAAAATATTGAGCTTATCTTCAAATTTGAGAAATTGAAAAGTCGATGTAATAAATAAACGTCCACCTTGTCATTTTTACAAAAAATGTATCTGCGCACTGGAAAGCTATAAGTTATCCGAGTGGCAGCACAATCCAGTCACGTCGAGTATCAAATATTCCTTTTTCATGTTTTGATGCGTATCAAATTGCAGGAGGATGAGTTATTGGTATCATTTCAATATTTCTATCTTTAAACTTTGAAGATAAATGGATACGAATGAAGTTTGTTGTATGATAGCTTTAAACTGATGACATGTCATTTCAAGCGCCGATATTTTGGCACGCGGTTTATACTTTTATAATTCTAGAGTTTCGCTAAAATATGTTGCATATTTATACGATTTGAGTCGTTCAGAAGCCAATACGGATAAGTCCAGAAAAAAAATGAGAAAATTCGTGTTTTTTCTGAATAAATTTAGAAACAACAGAAAAGACTGTTATTTGTTGTTTCTAAATTTTATTCTCAGAAAATAAACATATTTTACCTTCATTAACCCCTTCTTGCTTGGTTTTTTTTTTTTTTTTTCGAATTTCCGACCCAAAAAAATCTTTTTTTTTATTTCTGAAAATGTTCTATCCTGAATTCGAAAATGCAAAATATTTTTGTCAGTAAGCAGTTTTTGCTTGATCTACTGGTGGTCGTATACGAGTCGTTCAGGAGCCAGTGCGGTTAAATCCAGGAAAAAAATGAGAAAAATCATGTTTTTAAATACAATAATTTTTAAAATTTTTGGTTTATTGATTTGATTAGTGAAAGTATATAAGGTCTTCTCATGAAGCAACGAGTGAATCTTTTAATAACTAAAAATAATGTTATTAATTCCATCAAAATTTACGAAAGTCAGAAGACATCAAAAAATGGACTTATCCGCTTTGGCTT
>BGPR01000071.1:796663-823588 GCA_013235015.1 Araneus ventricosus
ACTCATTTATGTCAGTGAGTCTTAACCGTTGAGAAAGCTGAAACATAAAGAGAGGATGGGTAGAGAGAGGGTCACAAAGACATGAAATATTAATTATTGAAATTGAAATTAAAAAAACATAAATTCTCTTAATACAAAAATAAAATATTATGCTTAAAAATATGGAAATATTATCCCGGAACTATAGTTATTGGACTTGGTGACTTTTGCTTGAACATCAACGATATAAAATTCAAGCAAGAGGTATTTTAACATTAATTATTTAACATTCCAAAATTCTTCAGTTGCGTGGCGAAACTGAATGGCGCCCGGGGCATAATAATTATTCTTCGCTCCCTCCCATTTCATCTGTCGATTTCTGGCTTAAGAATGTAAAACATAAAAATATTGTCTTTGCGATTTCCCCCTAAATGGTTCGTAGAGCATCTAAACCCTCCACCTAACACATTCAACGTCACGCCACTGAAATTCATTGGAAAAAGAGTAAATTTCAATAAAACCAAATATTGAAGAGATTGCGTTGGGCTAAAAGAAAAAAGTTAGGCCATAAACATAACGCTTAGATGTGTAATATTTTTGTTGTTCTGAATTAAATATCTCCCGTGCAAAAATATTTTACTTTCACTGAGTCTATGGTCTAGAGTCACGGAAAACGACACTAAATAATGATTTATTTTCTGTATGATCTATAGTTTGCGAATTTATTAAAAGTGAAACTGATGAATTTTGACTTGATGTTACGAAAAATTTTCTTCCTTAACCCTTTCAAGTTCACGACATATTTCGTTTTGAAAAATTACTAAATTCATTTCAAAAATGAGTATTATACATGCAGCTTATCATAAATATGCAAAGGAAAAAATTTAGCTTTTTTATTTTCAGGAAATTTGTGGTTTCACAGTGAAACCAATGGACGGTAACAGGCTATTTTCCATCCGTTATCATCGAAATGCAATTTAAATTATGTATTCATTTTATAAGTACATTTGAGTATTCAGGATATTCAGCCTTCATAAAATTCAATATTTCTTTCAAGGATTCAATTGTAAAAAATATCAGTTTGCGCAAGAATCCTCATCATTTTGTTTCCTTTAGAGGTTAAAAGCAATTCAGTTCTTGCAATGCCGACATCTTAGTGAATACTAACGGTATTGAACTGGAGTTTTTACATAAGTTGGCCTATATATCTGGCTCTTAATTTATGAAAGAAAAATTATGCTATGTTTCACCCATGCGCAGTAAAAAAATGCTCAATGTGTGGTTTCACGGCGAAACGAATGAAAGCGAAAGGATGAATTACTACGGATTAGGATGCGCAGTGTTACTAATATGTTAAAGTCATACAGTATAAATATCTGAAGCAGGATTGCATTTCGATAATTAAAATTGATCATGCAGCGAAATAAATACAAACATACCAAAATTTAAAGACTCCTTGATTATTAAATTTTATGAGTTTATAAAGCAAAATATTGTAGGAATGAAGAATGTAATTGTCTAAAAAGATATGAAATAAATGCAGCTAGAGCGTTTCAGATGAGAAAAGACGATTTATTTTTTATGAGTTAGCAAAGAATTATAAGAAAACCCAAAATTCATTATTTGCTTATTCCTTAAACTGCTGAGGACTATTTAAATTTGCACAAACTGATACTGCGGAGCTGTTGCAATATGCCTTAGGTCTGAACTAAGGCATTATAATATTTTTTATATGAAGTACTTGATGATTACGAAAAGAGTATGCTCGATTTATAGAAGTGTGAAAATTTTGACTACAAATTCCGTGATTTACTTGTTTTTCCTTTTCCACCATATCTTTGGAAGAGAAAAAGAAGAAAGAAGAGTTAATCTGACTTTTTGAATCAGAACGCCTGTTTATGCCCCTGGGCAAAAACAATGAAAAAATCCGTTTACATGAATTCAAGACAATTCAAACACTCCCCACAAACAACAGGCGTGCGACTCTGAAAACTGAGGAAGAGACGAACACAAAGGCATTTGACAATGCGCACAAAAACACTGATGACAAAAGCCCAAGTGAAAACAAAAGACCTCAACTATTCCCCGATTGTATTTACTTCCCCACCTTTTCCTCACTCCTTTTATTTTTTCATACCCCATGTGAATGCGACATTGTGCGGTTTGAGAAAACATAGCTAAAGGCGTACCCTGAGCGAAAATGAAAAAAAAAAAAAATAATAATAAATAAACAGAAAGAAAGAAACCCATCGGTCGCCAAATGCAACAACCGGCGCACACCAACCACAACAACAACCGGCAAGAAGCCGCTCCACAAAAAGACTAGGAAAAAAAACCCAAACCGAAAACAAAAAAGGAACAGCAGCAGCAACACACAATAAACAAATAACAAGAAGATAGCATCACGCGAATGAGATCATTCCTGCTTGCTCCTGTTTGAAATCCACCTACACATGCCGACGGTCGTCATCATTACCACTTGAATGTGTGAAGTGGAACGACAGACACACACGGAACAAACAGTGGAGATCCAGTGTGCGCTCCATTTTCTCCTCCTTGTCTGTCTATACATCCATCCACACATGCGCTCCACACAACCTCCCTTTTGTTGAGGGTAACCTGACTCACGAGCGAAATTCCTGAGATTCTCCGGGAAATTGAGTTTCCGTCCTCGACAACAAATATTGCGAATTTCTCCTTTTGCTCCGATTATAACCGCGGAGCTCCGGTCTTTTTGAGCAATTTCTCTTTTCAATGGGGCCTCTCGGCTCTCCCGCCCTAGTTCCATTCCCCCCCCGCGACATAAATTTATATTTTATCCGAAGCGAAGGTGGGAAATGTGGCTTCTTCCACACCGCTAAACACCACTTTTATTCAGTCTTTAGGAAAGCTATCCCCCTTCCCTTTTCTTTCTGTACGCGGGCGAGTTTAATGTACTGGGAAAGCGGGGGGAGGTCTGCTAATTGAGATGAGACATTGTTTCGAGATACCCAATGAAAATATTCCTCCCTGCAGTGGGACACACACTTGTAAATTTTTGAGGAAATGCATGGCTCAAGATTGTCGTGAAATGCGTAGTGACACGTTAAACGCCTGGTACTTTACGAAGAAGTTATTTCACCAAAGAAAGAAATCAAATAATTTTGTAACACATTCATAGCGGCCATCACGAGTCTGTGGATTAACACTTGTGTTTTAAGCGCTTTGAATATTATATATTATGAGACGTGATCAATGAAAATATATAAAGCAGGCGGCGAATGCAGATATACATGGTATTAGAGATAATATAAACACAGAAATAATCGCTAGCGCTCACTAAACATTTCTAGAGATTAAAGTAATAGTCGTTAATATCGATGAATATCTGATTATTATGATACTCGCTATATTAGAATGACCTTTTTAAATGCATTTAGTCAGATGAGAGAAACTAAACAGTTGCACTGCTAATCAATTAATGATAAGTATCATTATGATATTATAAACATTTGGATTAAAGAAATAACTTTTTGAATGTCTTCTGTCTGGAAAAAACAATTAATAGATAAATCACTGAAAATAACAAAGATGAAAGTTATTACTGCTGTGTTAGAATTTATCATATATGGAAAAAACATTCAGTACTATGAAAAGAAGCAGGTCGTGCCTGTTTTTTCAATTGTTACATGCAGTTGTAAAAAAATTAATATTGCATTGTAGTAAGGTGCTGAATACTTTTGAACTTTAATCATGGAAGTTATTTTTCATGATTAAAGTTCCTAAGGCTCATCATGATTTTTATTCAGATCATAAACGATGTTTTCTGAAAAGGAATTTGATTTTGATGAAATTTGACTTTTTCATTGAAATAGCTCATGTAAATCAGCATAAAATGCTTTGTGAATAGAACTTTTTGTCTTGGCTCTCAAATAAATAGTGTCAAAATGTAAAGAAATAATTAACATTTTATAGAATTAGAAGAGTTTTTTTAGCAGTTTTGTCTTATCTAAAAATAAGAATCTAATAATTATAGTTGAAATCTTATTTTGTCTAACTTCTGATCAGACAGAAAAACTTAAAAAATCAGAATTTAAAATTTTAAATACACTGAGCATATTATAAAACCTCATATTAAATGGAAACTTGATGAATAATGAAAATTTTGAACGTCTCAGTTTTTCCTTGGCACATCAAATATTTTCAATTCTACCTTACTAAATATTATCGGAAATATTTCTTCCTTGGGAATTTTGGAAGTGCAAAGCTGCAAGCTGAAAAATGTAATATTATATATAAAATGAATATTTTTAGATTAAAGTGAATTTTCTAGAAACATTAGCAAAGTCAATTTCTTTACGGTAGGCAGTAAAAAGCAGTTGAAATTGAACATTTGTTTTATTTAAATAAATATTTTTCTGAAGGAATATCATACTGTTATATTCAACATCAAACCGCACTCTTGAGAGTCATAATTTCTTTTAAGGAAGCGTCTTAGGAAGGCGTTATGGGTGCTTTGCCACTGTGAAATCATCCATAATTAATTTCATGATTGTTAAGACTAGAAGGCATGCAACTGTTAATGCCTGTCTTCAAACCGTAACAATCATGAATTAGATCTCAGAGCCATACAGTATAGAAGATCGTTACAAATTAAAATATAAATAAAAATAAATGTAATAAAATTGTAGTAATTAATCTATGCTTATCATTTAAACAATAAGTTAAGTTTCTGAAACTCATATACGTATTCTGTTATTCTCCAGATACATGTAGAATCAGATGATTGTATTGCATTCAGCTGATGTTCTTCAGAGAACTTATGTTTTCTGGGAATACTTTTTTATTGCTTTAAGAACAATAACAAAGAAAATCTAGGTTTGGAATCAATGACAATTTCCTAACAGAAACATCACTCTGTGAAAAGATAATAATAATTTGTATTGGCAAATTGTTACAAAGTTTGCTCACGACAGTAATTTACCAAGAAGCTTATCATTTCTTACAATAAAAATTAACCTTTCATTGATCATTACAGTTAATTAAATTTAACCTTTTGTATGAGCTATCTTAACCCTTAAATGCCCAGTGTTGCCTTTAAGCAACATACCAAATTTTGTCTTCAAGCAACATGCCCAATTTTGTCTTCTAAAATCTTGAGACTGAGACTGAAGCTCTAATGCCTGTTGTTGCCAATAGGATGCATATTTAAAAAAATTTAAATCAATTTAAAAGATATAGATGGCAGCTTGAGTGCTGATAAAAAATAAAAGTAATTTGATGTTTTTTATTTGAGGCTGCATCTTTTTTCGCTTTTTTTGTACGCTTGAAAATATATTTTATTCTACAGTGTTGAAGGAAATTCCTTATCCGTATTATTAGTTATTAAAATTTATCTGTCTTTAATATTATAGAATTTTATCAAGAAATTTCTTTTTATGAAATAAAGCACAGTGTTGTCAGTTGGTAACAAACTGTTTTACAGCCATAAACCATACTTAAAGCAATATAGGATTTTTAAAAATATTTTCCCATGCTTTATTCAATAAATGAAAGTCAACAAACATTTGATAATCAGTTTTAAAAAAATCGGGCTTTTAAGGGTTAAATTTATTGATGATTACTAAGAAATTGCTAGCCAAATTATTATATCTTCGTTTTATGTTTAATTTAGAAAAAAAGATTATGTAAATAACAATTTCAGCAATTAAACTCATGCATTGAATTCATTCTTTTTTTATATATATAAAGCTACAAATATCGTTATCAAAGGCAACTCTTTTGAAAACGGATTAAATATATCATGAAGTACAATATATCAAGCTTATTACATGAATTATCCAGTTAAACATATAACAAAATTAGTCATCTCTTGAAATAACATCTTTCACGGAAGCTGGTTTTTCCATTAATATGTGAACAATTAAACAAAGCGACAAAAAGTGGATGACGAACTACCACTAATAGTGTTGGGTGTTTAGTTTCAGGGTTAATTGAGGACAAGTTCAATAAACCGGTTTTATTATTAAGAATTGTGGAAATACAGGGAATTAATGTATGTTTTTACAGCAAAAATTTTGTTGTTTAAAGAAATTAAATATTTCTTTGTGAATAAAGCAGGAAACTGACAAGAATCTTGGACATAAATAAAATAAAAAGTTTTTCTTCGTTAACTTCTATAAATCTTTGAATTTTAAATTTGAATAGTTAGATTAACAGCTGACTTTGAAGCAAGTTACTGTTATTTTGGCATGGAATTTTGAATAATGATAAGGTGACGAGATCGACACTTAAGAAAAAGTTCTCAGCAATTGTATTTAGTTAAAAAAACAGCATTTTTTTTTTAAATTTCAGTCTGACCAAGCTGTTAATTTGAATTCAGTTTTCAATTTGTAAAACTTTTTTTTTTCCAAAAGTACATTTGGAATTACACTGCTCACGAAAATTATGGGGTATTTGAAAATGAATATGAAGCAATAAAGAAAAGAAGTATTTGTTTTGTTTTTTATTATTATTAAACAAGAACATCAGAGTTACATCTCCACGTTTACTTGTCCGATTAATAAAAAAAAATTAAACTATTTTTTTTATCACTTCATATTCATTTTGAAATATCCCCTAATTTTTGTGGGTAATAATGCAACAGAAATTCCAGTTTCATCATATTATGAAAAACGAAAGCCCACGTCATATATTTTTCTGTTCTCATCTTAGATTTGAATCAAAGCTTCCTAGGCGCCAGCAGTATCTCGAGTAATATTTAGACTCACCCCTTTTCTGGGTGGATTCCGGGATTCTTTTTCACACCCCTTTGCGGTGTGTAACATCGTTAGTAGAACACATAAATCACCTCGTCGCTGTGCCTTGCTCACTTTTTACGGTGATCCCCTCCCTCGCCTGATGAGGAGGGAAGAGTATAAAAGAGGGTGATTTGTAGTTGCGCCCAAAGAATCTCTCCAGGCTCTGGTTTCCTGCCGCTTGGATCCAAACAATTACACGTCAATTGACTTTTGGTGTCATTTTCCACTACCAGTGTTATATGTGTGCTGCACAAAACAAATTCATGCCCCTTTTTTGCTACTCATCACTGAATGCATGGCGTTGGGAAGCAAATGCGTATGCTTCATACATTAAAGAGGAGAATTACCATATTTGTATTTTGCTTTCGAAGAATATCTCTGGTGTTGATGTGGTATAAGGAATGGATAATTTTACAGCTATGTATGTAGCACATCCAATGAATCTAAATATCTACATGTGAATTAGTGCAGTGAGTCATTTCCTACTGCAAGTGATCTATGTATGCACAGAAGAAATTCAAACGCTTTTTGTTATGAATTACTGAATTCACGATGTTGGGAAATGCTTCGTGCATTAAAAAAGATAATTAACGTTTTTGTATTTTACTTTCGAAGAATACCTATGGTGTTGATGTGGTATAAGGAATGGATAATATTACAATGTATGTAGCAGATAACACAGCCAATGAATCCAAATATTTACATGTAAATTTGCTGAAGTGAGTCATTTTCTACTACAAGTGCTATAAGTGTACGACACAAAAGAAACTTAACCCCTTATTTCTAACTCATTATTGAATGCACGGTGTAAGGGAAGCAAATGCATAGAATTAACAAATTTGTAGTTTTCTTTCAAAGAATCTCTAATGTTTAGGTATAAGCGAAGGTTGATTTTTAATGATTTTTTTTGATGAGATGAAGATGTATGAAACCTAGCTAAAGTTTCCAATTGACGAAATCTCAGCTAACTGTAGTGAGTCTAATTTCTTCGAACTGCTTTGCTATATTGAGTAGAGGAAAAATAAAACACGGTGCATGAAACTATGATTTTTAATCCTCCTTCAATGTTTGGCTCTATAAGAAAATGGAATATTCTCTGTTTCCATTACGATGCACGCTGGTTGTTTTCTGACTTTAATTGGGTTCTCTAACTAAAAGACGAAAAGCAAGCTCCCTTGCTTAGAATGTAGCTTAGCGGCATAATCCAGATATTCAAACGTCAATTCTTGAATGTCATTTTTCATATCGAATGTTTTACTATAGTGTTATATAAATACGCGTTTCATAAAAGTAAATAAAGGCTCATTTTTTCATATTTATTCTTTAATTTATGGGATGTGGAACGCAAATCATATGGTGAAGCCAATTTCTGATATCAGGGAGAGACGCATGGTGCAAAAGATGCCGGCGTCTGCCCTTCGAAAAATTATCTGAAAGCGAAAGAGTCAGAAGATATTAAACCTCTATAATTGTAGTAGGAGAGGAATTGTGCAATAAAATTCATTTTTTCCGTGAAATTATATTGAAAAATAGTCAAAATGATTATGAAAGTGTGTTTATTACCTCTCTTTACAACAAATAATGGGGGCTGGGCCGGGATCTGAATTCGGGACCACTACATGTACACATTTCATGCATTCTACAAGTGAATTAGAATGCATGTCTACTCATTTCTTTCGGAGAATATCTCTAACGTTTGCGAGCTAAAAGCAATGGGAATTTTTACTGGAATGTTTCACAGACACCACATAATTAATTGATTTCACTGTTCTCTTTTATTCGAAATCTAATATTACAGTTATCTTCATATTCACTCCTTTTTTCAAGCTTAGTTTTGTAAACGAATGATATTTCCATCCATTTAAAAGTTTAGGTGTTATTTTATAATACCGACTTTCAGAATGTGTTTACCTTCATAAAAGAAATCGATTTTTTTCAGCGTCGGATGCATGATATTCATCATGAAAGCGAGTATATCTAGATTTCGTTAAAAAATGAGCATATCTAGATTTCGTTTGGAAGAAGTTTTGTTGTTAGATGTAAGCAGTGACTACTTTTATTAGTAGTCATTGACTCCAAATTATTAAATATCTTTTGACTTTACTGCATTTTCCCCATTGAGAATGTTTCACCGCAGAGCTATATGCTTTACAACAGAAAATAAAATCTGGCCAGTAAAAATTATTTTTTGCCTTTTCTTTGGTGTGTGGTGAGAAAACAATAGTGAGAGTTTTCTAAGATTCATAAACAGTCAAATAAAAGCGGCAATCACTAAAATCGTTCTGAATTAATCTGGAGAGAATACTTTTTATCGTTAAATATAGGCGCAGAAAATAAACCCTAAATAAATTTACATCTCGGACATAAAATTGATGTCCAGGGGCATACATATTTCAACAGCTAAAAATAAGTGTCATTGCTATATCATTCATTATTTTAACAATTCGTTTAATTCACATACCCCATCTAACAAAGATTTATTTACCTACTAGTAGTAAATTCCTGTTTAATTAAATTATTTCCTACTTCATAGTGTGTCAATGTAATTTGGCATTATTTTTAATCTAGCTTTATGTCCCGATAGACCGCGGTGGGGGTAAGGTCTCGGTTTTGGGGCCGGAGGGTTCCTGGTTCCAAACCCGATTCCACTGAAGATCCGCCGTGTATGGGGCCCGTTGCACGTTAAATCATGCGTAGTAGCCAAATGTCCTCCCGCTGGTGCGGCGTGGAAGTTTGGAGAAGGGATGCCAGCTCAGGTGTCGTTCTCGTCATCTGACGGCAGCTCAAAATGATGAGGTCCGTCTCAAAATAACCCTTGTGTTTCTTCAAAATGGGATGTTAATATAACTAACCTAATCTTATCTCCGGGTACTATCCAAAGGCGTTTATTAAAACTTAAAAACCGAAAAAATTATAACCGTGGAAGAAAATTAGAAATTCTGTGACGTTACATTTTAAAAAAGATTCCTTGAAGTTATCCTGTTATTATTTAAGTGACGTGCAGTCATTCTCAATACAGATTGCGACACACATCGAATATATCGTAAGAGTAATCAGCGGCAATCAGTTGTTGACTTGTCAAACAGGTGGTTCATTAACAATAAAAACTGCCTGGGGCCAGGGTCAGATTTACCATAGGGCCGAACTAGGCCATGTCCTAGGGGGCGCTTATACAGAAGAAATAACAACCAAATATTTACAAATTTTCCAGTATTATTTTGAAATTATTATCCAGTATTATTCTTTGGTCATATAAAATTATGTTTTATAAATCTAGATATGTTACATTAAATATAGTGAGAGATTTATTTTTTGTGTTCTGTAAACCTTATTTTCTCTTACCCTTGGACTTTTCCGTGGTTGCTAATGTTAAGTTATTTCATAAGTAGTGCAATTTTGAAAAAATTTAATATGGCTCAAAGATTATAAAGATTTTATTAAGTGCTTATAAGTTTTTATTAAGTGCTAAGAAGTTTTGTTGTTAGATGTAAGCAGTGACTACTTTTATTAGTAGTCATTATAAACTATAGTGTATTAAATTGAAAATAATATATTATTGAGAGGGGGCGCAAAATGCTTTGGTCTAGATCCTAGAAATGTGTAAATCCGTCCTGATTGCCCGCACAAGAATTTTTTTTTCCGAAGGGATATTGTATTTACGTATGTTTTACGAGGCCCTGTTTACAAAAGCAGCGTAGGTCAAATGCAATTGTCATGGTGGATAAAGTGTTGATGCTATTATTTCATAATTAAAAGTTATCTGAAGTCATTTTCAATTAAAAATGCTGCACACATTGAATATGGCGCAGTGCATCATAAGAGGGTTCATTGCTAGTCAATAGCTGATTTGTAAAACAAGTAATTAGCATCAATTTATAAGTCATTCGCTTCTGCCGATTTATTTCCCGAGGCGACAAACAGCCATAAATTACTTCTCTTGACATCAAAAACAGTAAATAATCTCTGTTATTGAGTTACTACATATTCCAGTTGTGCTCGGAAAATTTTAAGAAATCCCACGATATGGTTTTCATTCAAATAATGCGAATGAAATGTATCTGGCATATTTTTATTATTATAAATTTATATTTTTGAAAAATTAATTAAAGTTTGGTTTGAAATTTCGGATTAAGATGAGACTCATCAATACCATTTTCAAAAACAAAACAAAATAGAGAAAAATAGTAAGAAAAATTTAGGTATATTAAAAATATTCTATAATACAAAGTAACCTAAGAGCAAGAAATAGTTTGTGTGTGTTACAAATTTCTTTAATTGTCCCAGTAATTTAAAATAATTTTTCGATAAATAAGCTTATATATCTAAAATAAATTATTGCGAAGATATATAAATTTTGGCTTGAAAGAAATTGATGTAATAATTCTATAAAGTCACTTTTGTCAGTAGATAATGAATAAGTCTATAAGAGACGATATCAAAAACTACTGCACTGGATGATGGCAAGCCAAATGACTTCACCGTCGAAGCATTCTGTTTAACTCTCTTTTCTATTTCCAAATACAACAGTTATCAGCAAATTTTGTTTATTTATCGAAAAGCAATCTTAATGATACTCTGGAGCTAAATTTCGAGTCATTAACAAAGCTTTTTTTCTTCTTTTTCTCTGGTAGATTATCTCTCTGGCAATGGATCAAGCATTCCATCTACTGCCAAAAGACTTCGACGAAATGCTCAGTCTTTCAGAAGCGCAACGAGATCTTTCAAGGGTATCAATCTTCGAATGTTAGAGAGGTTTCGCATTAAAATAACACAAAAAATCGAGCGGCTTCGCTTGGAAATCAGTCATTGATAACGAAATGCGTTTAAAGATTAAGTGATGCTCGAGTTCTTCAGATTTACGACTGGCTATTTCTTGATGTGAAGCGCTTCGCACACAATGGAATACTTTGTTCTGAACAGAGCAGTAGTCGATATGGAAATTTCGGAAGACTCCAGACCTTTTTAGAGATGAATTCTCTCATTGAGTTATTAATTAAAAGACTGAAGTTGATGTGCTGTTAAAGCAAGGCTTCTTAAATTGAGAGGCTTCTTATGAGATTCGGTTCCTAAATGAGATTGTATTCATTAGTTTCGTAATCAGGAACACCAATAGTAATTGCTGCTGTCAAATTCTTACACATAAAAAAAGCGATAATAATTTTTTAAAAAACACTATATTTCAAACGTTTTTATTAAAAATCTGCAAATATATATATTTTAAATAAATTTATTTTTTCCTCATATTATAAAAATTATGATATCATATTATAAAATATATTTTAATATATTTTTTCCTCATATTATAAAAAATTATCATATTATATTATAAAATATATTTTAATATATTTTTTCCTCATATTATAAAAAATTATCAAATCATATTATAAAATATATTTTAATATATTTTAAATAAATTTATTTTCGTTTATTATAGGTTAAAGATTTTTTATTTAGATGGGTACTTGGGATCGCGTGGGATTTCTGTAACCGAAATGGAGTGGTTGGTGGAAGAATTTAAGAAGCTTTATCTTATGTAAGCATAAGAAATTTCCTTCTTTGTACCCAACCTTGGATGGTGAGGGAAAAAATTTTAAGAAGCCTTATGTTAAGAAGTTTACTTTTTAATTCATGTTCATGTCTAACACTGGACAGCAAGAAAAAAGTTTAAGAAACCTTATGTTAAAGGATAAGAAGTTTCCCTTCTAATGTAACACAATTCTGGATGGTTAGTTAAAAAAATGTTAAGAAACCTTATGTTAAAGAATAAGAAGTTTCCCTTTTAATGTATGTTTATACACAATATTGGATTGCAAATGAAAAAAGGTTTAAGAAACATTATGCTAAAGGATAATAAGTTTTCCTTATAATGTATTTTTATACATATATTTTTCTATATATACATTTTTATTTGTTAATTATATGCAAAGCTTTATTAGTATAATATGATCCAACGCTATAAAAGTATTATGTAAACACATTATCATGTGGAAATCGCAGGATGCAGCAGAAAACAGACTTGCTTCCAACTCACGGAAATCGCGGGATACGTAGTCAGAGGGTTAATATGTATGATCACTATTAATGGATAATTAATCAATTACAATTGAATTATGTTAATATTAGGAATTGTCCACCTGCGTTCACCATTCTTCATTTTTTAGAATTTCTTGTGTCATTCGTCATCCCCTTCCCGATCTAAAATGCAAACCACCGAGATTTGTTCATATTGACCGTAGTTTTTCTTCTACATTGATGTGAATAAAAATACTTTAATTCGAACCACCTGGCGAGTTAAAAAATTCCAAGGGCTCAGAAAAAAAAGTTTCGAAGGTTAAAAAAAATATTGATTTACTTCAATCATCTTCTCACGTCACCTTTAAACAAACACTCACACTTGAAAAAATCACATTATTTATAGAGAACCGCAATACCAGAAGATGCCGCTGAAGTACTTAAAAACAAAACAAGCCGCATTTTCTGTCGGTTCCAATTCTATGTGCAGAGTAAGGCAAGCAATCAAACCAAAAGCTACACCGAAAAAAATAAGTCTGAGACTTTCTTTTGATTCTAATTTGTTTTCGATTTTTTCTCTTGCTTGAGAAAACGAAGGAGCAGAATGTAAGAAAACATTTCAGTGGCTACGAAGACTTTGTTTTTACAACTAAATTCAATGAAGCGTGAAATATCAACTTAGGAGAGAAATTCAACTCAAATTGAAAAAAAAAAAGAATTAGAGAAGAAAAAGAACAAATGCGAAGAAATTCGACACATCATCCCATATTTGATGCTTGCCGCCGTGTCTTTTAAAAGATAGTGGGAACTGAAAACAAATTACTGCAGCGTTTACGGCGTTTTATTATTATGTTAAGATACTGGAAGAAACTTCAGATTTCACACGAAAAAACTGGACTTTTCTTTAACTTTTAGTACTTCTAAGTTATTTGCTTAACTTAGAAACACCTGGATGAAAACAAAAACGCATAACGTGCTGAAGCTTCTAGTCGCTCTTTTTGTAAATGAAATTATAATTATTTATTTCGATGATTTACTTTGCTTTAAAAGAAAATTACCTCTTGTATTATGTGCCTTAAAATAAAAGGTTAAAAAAATAAAGAAAATAACGTTTCAGAATTACCATTAAAATGTAACTCTTCTTTTTTTGCATGAACGAGTTATTGGAGAAAAAACTATCGAAACTAAGTTTTCACATTATAAAAATGTTAATATAAAAAGTACTGATATTTATTTTTCAACTAAAACTAAAATTAGTAACAACTGTAATATGCTTTTGGATAGAGATTCATAACTATTAAGTGGAGTGATACTTAATTCATAACTACATCAAATAATTATTATAACAACTCGATTCATATACCGAATTCTTTTATTTTTGAGGATGCAGTGGAAAATTAATTCTTCGACTCATTAGAAGTTTTAAGCATTTATTTATGTTAATAATAGACTCTGTATTCGGGTAATATTAAAGTCAATTTTAATCATTCAATCGAAAAAAAGCCCATTCACTGTTAAAAATTAGTTCTTGAATCACAATTCTTATACAATGCATTCATCCAAATAAATTTTGAGGTTATATAGATGAGGAATTTATATTTTTTTCTTATCTTGAGACTTTGGAAATACTTTTATATAATGTAAGTGAAAAAAATTAGATTTAAACAAATAAATGGTTTTGTTATACATACGCAAAATGTTCGTAAGTTTTTAAGACTTTTAGAAAGATAAAATTTCAAAAAAAAAATAAATAAAAATGGTAAATCTTAAAATAGATTTATAGCCCATTGCTATCATATTTGTACAGATCATTTATCAATTTTACATTATTTTAAGGTTTAATAACTAGTAACTTGCGACTTGAAAAGAACAATTTTAATAAAATGGGCGCTTAATTTACTCCACGGGTTTTTTTTGTTTTGTT
The DNA here is from genome assembly GCA_013235015.1 of Araneus ventricosus. Taxonomy (NCBI): domain Eukaryota; kingdom Metazoa; phylum Arthropoda; class Arachnida; order Araneae; family Araneidae; genus Araneus; species Araneus ventricosus. Next base: position 811,358 of record BGPR01000071.1, read on the forward strand.
TTTTTCCTTCTGCAGAAAATTCAAAAATTTGCATTTTAAAATTAAAAATAGCAGAATGGGCTTCGCGATTCTCAAAAGTTAATGTTATAATTAATAGCAACTCCATATTTTATAATGACTTGTGGCACTAATGCTTCTTTTAAAACGATAATAGACAATTTTTACTAATCATAATTTTTGTTTTATAATTTGCGACTTCACTTTTTTTTCAATGTGTTTGACACAGTATCTCTAGTTTTTAGTCTTTCAATTTCATTTCACAAGGTTCCACAGCATTTACTTGAAAATGCAATTTGTAAAAAGAAATCAATGCTAGCTTTTGTCAAGTACCTACTGGCTGATAAGAATTTTTGCTACATAATATGCCCGAAACGTTATTTTGAAAATCTTAAATGTACGCATTTATTTTGAAGTAGTGTTACAGTCACAAACAAAGTAGAAAGAATATTGTTTAGAAAAAGTTAATTCACTCCAGTCTACTTTTTAAGTTAAACACAGAGGCCGCGGTGGCCTAGAGGTAAGGTGTAGGTTCCAGGTTCGAAACCCGATTCCACTGAATATTCTTCGTGTATTACGCTCGTTGCACGCTAAATCAAATGTAGAGGGCAAAACGTCGTCCCGCTGGTGCGGTGCGGAAGTTTAGACAGGGGCGCGTCAACTCAGGTGCCGCCCTCGTCATCTGACCGTGGTTCAAAATTATGAGGTCCGCCCCAAAATAGTCCTCGTGTTGCTTAAAATTGGGACATTAGCATATCTAAACTAAATTTAAATTTAATAGTTAAAGTTAAGTTTAATTCAGCGAAAATGTATGCTCATTTTTCTGTACCAGAAAATAATTAGTTGGCATTAACCTAAACTGAACATCTTTATAAAGCAGCTTTCAAAAAAGATGTTCTTATAAGAGCATGTTTACCTCTTTTACTGATGTAAATAACTAATGTTGTGTTGACACAATTAATCAGTCCACATCAGTCCTAACAAGGCATACAGAAAAAGAATTAGTTCCATCCCCAAAATCAAATTAGACTCCATGACTTGTGAAACGGCGAAGAAATTCAGAGCTAAATAAGTATTAATTACGCGAGTTAGAAAAATAGAGGATTCGTCTTTATAAAAAAAGAATCTTGCGATTAATTAATGATCCAATTAACGAAGCCGAACAGAGACGCAAACAAACGAGGCAGAAGAAAAACAATTACCATCTATTAAGAAAAAAACGACGCAACACGGCGTGAGCGTTCTTAAAACAGCAGCACCTGACAGCAAAGCCGGTGACATTCCGTGTAAGTGATCACCTTCTTTTCTTACCTCCAGGGAAAGGAAAAAATAAAATCTTGCATAATAATATTCTCTCTCTTTTCAATGCATTTGCACAGCTTTATGAGCTAAATGACAAGCAATGGATGAAAAAAATAATAATAGATAACGTGGTGTGTGTGAAATAAAAAAGATTTTTCCTACTAAATGTGTGTTGTCAAACATTAATTAAACTTGGTGACAGCATTGATCGTTTAAGTTCTTGTTCTATTGTACCGAAAACATTTTCAGAGCTGTTGGTGAAAGACACGCTTAGTGTGATTAGTACAGTTTTTCCATAATGGATCGATCACTTACATACGATGAGATTGTTTGTGCCAGGACAAATCAATGTTTTATGTTACCTCTTTATTCATTTTGGCGTAATAAGTAAGCAAACAACAAACCAAATTTTGAGCCAACTTTTTGACGCCTTCAACTAGATTAAAATAAGATTCTTTTTGCACCCGTTGGCGTGTCAGGAACGAATTTAGAAGCCAAATTAGGATTTTCTAAATGAGCTATGAGATGTGGGCGAGTGAATTATATATAAATGAACTCGGGAAAACAGCGTTTAGGTCGCCCTTTGTTGTATCAGGTGATTATTTCCAGATCACGAATAGCCTCAAAAAAGAATCACGCAACTCCTAGAAAAAGCAATGAAAGAAATTGAATAGAAAAAGGGATTTAACGTGAATAGGCAATGAATGCGATATAATAATATAATTAAGAGCAGTAATTCATCAATAAAGGGTAAATGGCTCCAAGTTAATTTAAAACTTGTTTACAGTGTTGTTTTTTTAGTTTTGAAAATTGGCAGTAAAATAATAACTCTAGCAGCAATAAATATTTGACGAAAAAGTTTTTATTGACCTCTCTTAGCAACAGCTTCATTTATTGCATAATTCATTGATTAAATGTAGGAAAATCCCGTAATTTCCAATAATTATATTTTTTTCTATTAGAAGTAGAATAAGCAGTTAAATATTCAACTTCATACACAAAATAAATGTGTGGCAAAGTTTTTCTTTAATATTTTTTTCTTATTAAGCCACCCATTTAAATAAAATTAATCATTTTTTTGTTTAATGATATTTATTGCATGAAAAATAATGGAAAACGCAGTCGGTGAAAGGGAATTGGTTTGAAAAGTTTTCTTTCTTACTCTTTATAATATGAGGAAAAATTAATAAATGAATAAAAATAATAAAATAGTTGCTCATTGCAATTAAAATTTGATTTTTTTAAAAAACGAGTTTCAGAAATCGCGATTCAAAGTGACAAATACACATAAATGATGCTTATGTGTAATAATTTTTAGATATAATACTGATGCACACAGACCTCTAGAATAACAGATATTCATTCCAAGGATTTATAAAACATATGCAACGATATGCCCTTTCTACCACAAAGGATTTGAAGGAGGTTTATTGATACTATCTTCATTAGCATCATTATCACCAGAACTGTCATCGACAACAGGGCTAATATAATTTCTATCAATTGCAAGCTGATTTCAAGAATTATAATCTATCCATTGCTCTTACTAAAGTCTCTCGATTTCCATCACTATCAGAAGAAAGCACAAGATGATAAAAAAAAGTTGAAAGGTGCTGGTGTAAAGCAGCTGTTTGAAACACATAACGTGTGTAGATACCTATCGGCCCCTGGAATGATAGATATTCATGCCAAAGACGCACATAAGAGAATTATTATTTTATCCGCTCTTCCACAAAGGATTTGAAGGAGGACATATATATTATTCTTTATTATCATTATCATCAGAATCGTCATCGACAACCGGAAGATTAAAATTTTCATCAGTGCTCATTTCTTCTAAGAATTATTATTTATTCAATAGCTTCTTACTATAGTCTGTTGATTTTCACCACTATCAGAAGAATACATAAGATCTTCTGATTATATTCATAAGTTTCTCTTCCCAATTTTTTCAGTTCCTCTTCTTGTAATAAATTTATTTTTCCTTAGAAGTCTTTTTTTGATACCCAAATAGAGGGAAAACCCGAGTTAATAGACAACATTAGCAGAGCACCGTTGCATTATCTGTACTTGATTTGAAAATCACCAAGATCCACAGATGGATCATGTCCTTTGTTTTAAATAAATAATTTGACGATTTGATATGATAAGAGGTGTATGCCTGTGGCTCATCTAAATATGTTTTTAGATGAGCTACATGCAAGTACCAACCGTATAATATTTCCTAGGATTTTCAGTTTATGTGTGAGAAGAATATGTAGTCATCTCAGAGTTTTATCTCGTGTATTAGAAGTAGGCGGAGGTTGTCAAGCAACGATGAACGTCATAATTGCATAAATGCTCCTCTGCTCACAAACCACGAAAAACAACTTCCGTCACCTAATAACGTCTGCCTGCTTATTTAAATAAAATATGGTTGTGCATGAGAATAGAGGCAGTAATACAGATAAGGCAAACGACATAATAGTAGAAGCCTAAACGAACAGAAGTAAATTAGATAACCAAAATTATCTAAACAGTTTAATAATATCAAAATATTTGTTAGAAATTTGTTCACAAAAAGGGAAAATTGCTTGGCTTTTAGATTATTGTGTAGATGAAGTATGGAATGAAGTTGTATAGAGTGCGAAAGATTTTGAAGAAAGGGCTTCCTAAATTTTAACTATTTTTCTACTAAGCTGAACAAATGAAATATAAATAAATTAGGAATATGAATGCAATATATTAGATAATGGCATAGATACTAAAGGAGGAACGTTTGCACTAAATGTCGAATTGTGGTCTGGCCAAGCCTGGTAAATGTTATGTCAAGTTTACGGAATACGAATATTCAAGCAGAAACTCTGCTAAACGCAAAGCAACTTAGTTCCGTCTTTACATTAAATTTTCTGTTTTGATGTTGTACTATGGTAAAAAATTTCATCCGCAATTTAGTAGCTATTTCAAGTATAAAATATGGGTGAAAAATAAATATCATTGGATAAATATTCTGAAAATTTAAATAAATAATTGTCTGAAAAGAATTAGACTTTATTTCATTTTTTTAGTTCCAGGTCCATTTTCTTGCTACACTATGGATCACAAAATATCTTTAAAATAAATGGCTGTGAGATGAATGCTTTTAATGAAAATTTCTATTATACTCTATTATTCTGAGGAAAATGAAATATGAGAATATTTTCAAAAGTATATACTTTTCTCTTAAAAGAGGAGAACAAACTATCATTTGGTATTTAAATTAAAATTTGAAATCTCTTTAGTTTGTCACTTTTCCATTTCTGTTTTCTATGAAGATTTTTTTTTGAAATAGAGAAAAAAGATGAGGAAAATATAAAGAAAAAACAAAAAGAAAAAAATACGTGCATTCTGTATTTAGTATATGAATACTAAAGCATTTAAATGACTAAAACTAGTGCAAGTTCCAATTGAAATTTGAATCATGTAGGATTAAAGTTCATTAAATTATAAACAAAGAAAGCCATATAAAAACATAATACTTACTTTTAAAAACCCAACATCTATCAAATTGCCCAAATTAAAAGATTCTTGAGTGATTTCCCCTCATTATCAGGTTTAAAAGAATGTCTCACCAAAATCTTTTTCATAATTAAAAAAAAATAAATTTGTGTGTTGAATTCTGTCTTCACTACTTGCTATTCACTTATAATCAGCAGCAGTTAGACGTCAGAAGCTGTATAATAATTGCCCATAATTTGTAAAGATTGTAATTATATAGAATATGAAAGCTTATAAGTTTTAGAGGGACTGCTTTATTCCTCTTATATGCCAAACTAAATAGCAGTTTTATTACAAGTCTTCTCATAGTCATAATAAAGTGGCAAACATTAAAAAAATATTTCTTTAATGTAGGGGATTTTAATGCAGTGTATTAGCACATTAACTCTTAATAAATTGTATTGAGATATATACTTTTCTAAAATTTAGAAAGAATATGAATTAATGCAAGTATTAAATGATTTTATATACGGCCATTTATATAGGAGAAGGACTTGATTTGAAAAATTTCTTTTTTCCACATTTTTCTTTCAAATTCAGAAATTCTAAAATATTTCATCTATTCTATATTTCTAAACACATTTTTCTTTTTTCTATATTTATCCACTAATGTTATCTGATATTTTTAAAAACTGTTCGACCTGCTATTACAAATGATATATTTAACTACATTCTCTAAACCTTATATATGAAATATTTTATACAGAGAAAGAGGCAAACACTGACAATACCAACACCTTTTAAAGCACTATAACAATTCTTTTAAAATATGTGTACTTTCTTTGTGTTCTTTTAAAGTATGTGTACTTTTATACTGAAAAGTATATATTCTCACTGGAGAATTCATCAAATTTCCATTAAGCTGAACATTTACAATACCAACTTTTATGACTTTTAAACATTAAAAGTACCAAGAACTTAAACAGAAGTTTCATGGGTTATTTGAGCGACACATGAAGAAACACATTAAGTTTCGATTTATGTTCAAAGTTCAGTTAAGAGCTTGTTTGAGTTATATTGGTTCGATATCTGAAAAGTGATATAAGTAACAGCTTTTTGATATACTTCAAAAACTTGGAGCACAGTTATTGTAAAATCTATACTTCATCATCATTAGACCATCCGTTTGTCAATAAAACAAGCAATCGATCTTTTGAGGTGACTGTATACGAGTCAGTTTCAGCAAACAAAGCTTTTTTAACAATGTTTACCCAATATTATACTGCGTTGTTTCACGCTTTTTCCTAAGTTTGAACATGAACCTGAAGTTTTCGAAGTTTTCGGACCAAAAGATTTAAGTTTTTTCCCAAATACAAGCATTTTTGGCCCCGTTGTACGGATTTAAAATTCAAAATGAAACACTTCAGTCCTTTTTATGGCATAAAAATGGTATCAATCGATATTAACGTATTGAATGAAAATTTTCAACTGTCTCTGGAATTATAAAGAAAAGAAATTTTTAATTACTTAGAAGAGTACTCAGAAAGAGAAATTTAATTTCGAATAAGTAAAAATATGCCAGTTTTTAAGCTTTTGTAGTCACTGCCAAATCAATTTGGCAAAACATTAAATCGTATCAACTTCTTTAAACTTGCTATACTAGTGTTCTTTGTATTAAAATATAAGTTGTGTCAATTTTTCCGCAGCAATTACATTATGACTGGTTAAAACATTGCATATCAAATGATACGTATAACGCATGCATAATGCTTAAAAAGCATAGATATAGATGTCACAAGCGTTATATAAGTAACATGTTACTATTTCCTACATAAACTTGGAATGTAATTGTTTCAACTTTGCTGGTTAACTGCACGAAAAATTCATCAGAGGTTAGTTAAATTCTCTATGCAAATGATGATTTAATTCATCGTGAGATTTTAACTACTCTGTTTTTTCTGGTAAAAAGAATTTTGTAATAAATTTAGAAATGTGTTATCAATCGCATTAAATCACGCCATTATCAGATGAATTTTGTAATGGACACCTGACAAAATTTAAACCTTAATTGTCAGCGAAAGCAGGTATTTACGATTTCAAATAGTAGATTAGTTAAAAATAATGGAACTTAATAAAATGCATGTTGTGAATGAAATTTGAAATTCATATTTATTTGAAAATATCACAAGACAAGACAGCAAGAAGAACCGCCAGATAAGACAAATTTGTTTGATAGTTAGTCTTTTTTTAAAGGAAATTCAGTGATACTGCTGTTATCTATCAACATTAAAAATTTTCTTAAATAAAATATCTATATTAAAAAAAATGACGAGAGGCTGTCTTTTTCAAACAACCGCTGATGTTAAAGGCGTAGGACTACTTTACTCGAGTGACTCTTTTTGTTTCTCGAAGTATCTCGGCTCCTCTTTGTTACTCGCGATTCTCTTTTGTTTCTCGAAGCTTCTCGGATTCTCTTTGTTACTCGCGGTACTCTTTTGTTTCTCGGAGTTACTCTCAATTATCTTTTGTTTCTCTGAAATACTAATGTATGGAAAATTGGCGAAATAAAATGAAACTAAGGTTACAATGAAAATTGTTTTATTTCTTACTAAAATATATTACAATGTCAATTCTTTTGTTTTGAATTCTTCAATCGTGCGTGGATATGTTACAATATAGAGGATCGCGTCACCAATTCATGCGTATTTTTGCCCAACTTTGCGACTCAGTAATCGCTGTACTACAATTCCGATTTGGAAATGTTTTTTTGTAACTTCTGTTGTTACCCTTTATCTCTAAAATAAGACATTAGTTATGTTTTTAACATATGTAGTTACCGAGATATAGAGGATCTTTCATAGAACGTTTTTTGTGTCGTTTTGGCGTGTGAAGCAAATTACTTCTTGAGACCCCAATGGGAGGAACGTAGTCCTACGTTTAAAAAAAAATATCATAAAAATGTCACCACTTCTAAATTAGAGATCTTATTTCTATTCATGTCTTCAATTTTAATGCATTTTACGCTGTTGTAACTTTTTTAAGCATTCAAATTAAATGTATGAAAACCTAAAGTGTATATTAAACAAAGAAATACAGGTAAAGGAAAATTTGTAGAGTCTATGATAGTGAAAAAAAATTATGAAAAGTCTTTCTCAAAAATCATTAAGTCATATTTTACTAATATTTTTAATCTCATAATTTTAAAAGGCAGTAATAATTTTATATGGATCATTTCTCATATTTTTTCATGATCATAAACTTTCCACAACTTATACTATAAAGGTTCTATTTATAAACTATTTTTTTTAACATTTAAAATTTTTGGATATGATTTTGTTCTTCAGCAGAAAGGCTTCTTAGTGTTGCTCAAGAAGTAAGAAAACACTTCAAAAAGAAATGAAAATGTATTACTTATGATTTAAAGTAAAGATTTCTTTTATGTGGTTCATTTTTTTTTTTTTTTTCATTTCTTCCTTCTTTTACAGGTAGACAGAAAGAAAACTTCAGCGAATTTGAAATCTCGTAGGAATATGAAATGTACAAGAACGATATGCGAGCAAAATGCATTCATAACTCCAAAAAGAAGAAAAAGTGAAATAAAAAGCCCTGGTGTTTAACGTACGATTTCAATTTATCTTATTTTACGCTAATTAATGAAGTTGTCATCCAAACGACAAGCGAAACAACAATGGTTGTAAAAATGGAAACATTATCAGAGTTAATTAATTTGCAAAACTGCAAGAAGAGGAGTTCAATTAAGTAATGTAATTAATAACGGCAAGAATCAGGTCACCCCTTATTAACGCGAGATAATTAATAATTCCGATAATATATTTAAGTGGAAACAGATGACACAGGAATTAGTTGATGCTTCGCTAATGATGCGGAAATAACTCCGCATTCGATGCTCAATTTTCTAAAGTCAGCTAAAATCTTTTTTTATCTTCTTTACAGATTTTTTTTAGTAGTATCGAAAATGCCTTCGCATATAAGATTCCGATGTTAAATGTATGAAGAAATTGTATGAAAAAATAATGCTTTCTTAGATTAAGCTTGCGTTGCTGAATATTCAATTTTCTGTGGCTAAGTGGTATTTATATAAATAAAGTAAGAAACATATTTTAAAATTATTTAATTATTTAAATTATTAACCAGCTTTTATAAAAAAAATTTCAAACTGTGAGAGCCTAGGTATAATTTGGATGCTTTCTAAAAATGTATCAAAGCAAAAACTTTATTGTAGATAATTAACTGCGTTAATAAAGTTTGACTTAAGAACACAAAAATTTTCAAAAAAATGTGAGATAAAATCGATATTTTTTATTTAGATACATTTGCTTTTAAATCCCTTTATTTTCGAGTAGCTTTCAAGGATGTTAAATTATCATTTTGAACTAAAAAAACACATAAAAGCAGAAAAAGCTTCTGTTGATACCATACACGAAAACAAGACTACCTGAATTATTGTATCTTTGGATATAAATAGTTTGCATAGACACTTTAAAGTTATGTTATTAAAGAGCTTTTAATCCAGTGAATCCAATACTATACTACCTTTACCATGGGTAGGAAAACTTTTTGTACTTGAAGGCCTCATTAAATTTCAGCAGTTGGCAAAAGGTCGCACGAGCAGAATCTTAAGGGTTATCTTTCTGTAATTATTATTATATTACAGGCAATTACATATTTCAGTGCAAATTGTAAATAACTAGTAAGGCGACATAAGAAACTTAAGAAGGCCGCATGTTTCCCATTCCTGTTCTATACCATACATAATTCAATTTTTTAACGTAGGACTACGTTCCTCCCATTGGGGTCTCAGGAAGGAAATTGATTCACACGCCAAAACGAAACAAAACTTGGTATGGGAGATCCTCTATATCTCGGTAAATACATATGTTAAAAACATAACTAATGTCTTATTTTAGAGGTAAAGGGTAACAACAGAAGTTACAAAAAAAACTTAAACTTAAAAACTTACGAGAAACTTCGAGAAACAAAAGAGTCACGCGAGTAAAGCAGTCCTACGCTTTTAACATCAGCGGCTGTTTTAAAAGACAGCATCCCGACATTTTTTTACTTCACGTTTTACTTATGTGTTTTATTAACAAAACTGCCTCGTTCAGTGACTTTTATAGCATGATTGCTCATATATCATGATTTATAGAATTGCTCATATATCAGCTTACATCAGTTTTGCATATAAAAATGCATATTTATAAACTAACAGAATTTAAAGCTACAAAAGGGTTTCTCATTTTTTCCTAAATTTTTTTAGTCTGATGCAATTAATAAGCTTAATTTAATATAATTAAACTAACGAATTTAATTAATTTAAATACTACTTGCTAATTTGAAAAAGGAGATAAATTGATGAAAACCTACTGAATTAACTGATATCTATTGATGAGATTCTACTGAAATGTTTTGAATTTTTCATCTAACAAAAGCTCATATTATGAGAGAACCAGATTATATCGTGTATTTTTCAAAAAGTGTGGTATAAATAAAATTGTACTTAATTAGAGTTGTAATAAAATCTGACAATATCTTTAACATCTTATTTCATTTTTTTTTTTTATAGTGGCATTTTCCTACCAAAAACCATTTTATTACTGAAATTTCAAAGGCAAATGTACGAAACGTTAGTTTAAGTGCATAAATATAGTTTACGTCTATTAAAACAGTAATACGCTGAAGTAATCTATTTTTGTTTTATAAAAAAATTACATGTTTGTTGATAGTAACAAGACGTTGAAAAAGTAGTAAAAAATACTTGCTGTCGGGAAAAATGCAATGTATTTTTTTAAAAAAATGTTTAATTATGTTATATGAACGAGACTATTATAAGTAATGTTCGGGAGAAAGATTAAATCTCTTTCTCTCTTAGTCAGTAGATAACATGCATTCTCAGTACCAAAAACAAATGATCCTCCTGCTCCCTCTTTCCCTCTAATTTTATCCATCATGATAGAGTGCCTTTTCGAATGGGCTAGCAAAATTTTCTTTATTTTTTATTGGTGTAAATAAATTGTGGAATAGAACAATCGATGGCGAAGAAAGTTTTTAAAAAGCGTTCGGATTCATTAGAATTTCGAATCAGAAGGAGGTTCGAAATGGAAACAATGAATCTCCAGCAAGAAAATAAATAAATAAATTATGAACATTTTTCACAGGTTTGTGGTCCCCGATATCTTTGAACCTACAGAAAGGAAAATAAATCTAAACATTTTTCACAAGCCTTTGTGTTTTATTGGTTAAATGAGAAATTCTTGCAGCCTAAGAGACGTTTTAATATATAGCAGACAGCATTTTTTTCTTTACCAGTGTATGGGAAAAATGTATGGGAAATGTATGGGAAAAACTGTAGATTAATGATGATATTTCTTTATAGATTGTATGAAAAATAAATTTATGATTAGAAAATATCAGACTTAACTCTCTTAGTGTTTTCTTTCTAATAATGATAATCTAACAACTATACCCAATCTCAATTATGAAAACATAAAGCAAATGTATCTGGGAGGAATTTTGCATAATTAATTAAACGAGAATTCCGTCCAGATACTTCTGCTTTATGTATTTCAAATAAATGAAGTATCTTGGGTGGAAATGTTATAATTTTCAACGCTGTTCTCCATTTTGAGTAGTCATGGCAGGAACAGTAACGAAAATGGTTATCCTTGAATTTTTTTAGACGATAAAATATTTTATATCATATAGAAATAAAGTTCATAACTCTATTAAATACTGAACATATGTGTAATAGTTTTTACTTTTTGATACGTTTAAAGGTGATAAGCGTTTTAGTGTTTTCAGTGTTAGCAAGTCAACGGCGAGTTTGGCACAATTAAAATATCTGAATCATTCCAGATACTTCTGCTTTATGCATTTCAAATAAATTAAGTTTCTTCCATGGAAATAATAAAATTTTCAACGCTATTCTCCATTTTGAGTAGTCATGACAGGAACACTAAAGAAAATGATTATCGGTGAATTTTTTAGACGATAAAATAATTTATCTCATATTAAAAACTGAACATATGTGTAACGATTTTTACTTTTTGATTTCGTTTAATGATGGTAAGAGTTTTAATGTTTTCAGTGTTTAGCGCATCAACGGCGCGTTTGGTACCATTAAAATATTTGAATCATTGGTAATGGAGAGACATTTAAATGTAATTTTGATAATGCTGATACAAACAGACACTTAATTATAATTTTTTAGATGCTGATAAAAGGATAGACTTGCATAAATAATTAAATTTTGAAAAATAATGGCTAAACCTTTAACGACAGCGATGAAGAGCAGATCGTGGATATTCTTTTTGTGGTGTGGGGACGTGAGCTCTTCTGTTCACAGAACTACTACTTATAACAATTTTCATATTAATATTAAAGACTAAAATAATATATAACTTGAAAAAGAAGGAATAAGATAAGATAGAAATTTATATTTAAAGTCAAAATAGAAAG
>BGPR01000071.1:823598-864666 GCA_013235015.1 Araneus ventricosus
ATTAATATTAACAACGAAAATAATATATAACTTGAATAAGAAGGAATAAGATAAGATAGAAATTTATATTTAAAGTCAAAATAGAAAGAAGAAAATAGAGATAAGAATAATAAAATTTACTAGGTTCGGCTTGGTTGCAATTTATTAGGTTTGGGTCCTTTTGGGAAATACTGTACCAATTAACAATTTTCATATTAATATTAACAACAAAAATAATATATTACTTTAATACGAAGGAAGAAGATAAGATAGAAATTTATACTTAAATTCAAAATAGAAAGAATAAAGCATAGATAAGAATAATAAAATTTGAAAGGTTCGGTTTTGTTGCAGTTTATTGGCTCCGGGTCCTTTTGGGGAACATTGTGCCAAACTAACTTTTATAATCAGAAAAAATTACCAAGAGATGGACAAATTACAGAGAATAATTATTTGGGCTTGAGCGTTATGTGTGAGAATGAAAATAATAATAAAAAAAAACTAAGCTACATAAAAATGCGTAATAAAAAGAATTATTAACACTTACTTCATAAAATGGCATCTGAATATAAATTAATCGAAGAGATTTACGGAATAATTAATCTCCATTATTCTTGCAGTTTAAGATCTCCTGCTTTAAGTACACGCTAATTTGGATTCTAAAGATGTAATATGGAAATTTTGAAAGCAATAAAAAGATAAATTTTTCTTCCTTAAAGGGGTAATCCAATTTAGTTTTTGAAATAACACCAATTTGTACAATTTAGAAATTCTCCCAGACATCTGAATGAAAAAAAAAACTTTTATGTAAACAAAATGATTTTTTTTCACCTTGAGAATGAAAATGAGAACAACTTAAAGCGAGGACACGTTTTACATTATTTTTTACAGTTCATTTCGCTCAGAAGCAATACAACGCTTACAAAATGAGTCGCCGAACAATTTCCACTTAAGCTCGTATTTTGTTTTCGTGGGTCGCAAAATTATATTTCTTCTGTTAAATGGGAAGTAGGTTGGGTTCAAATAACAGCGGATCTTGTTTCAGTTCTTTCTATTTATCTAGCATGAAGTAATAAAAGCAATTTAGATCTCATTGTGTGAGAAAGGATGATGCAAACTAGCACAAGGTAGCAAAACATCCAAAACCAAAACGAATGCCGCGGAAATAATTAACTTACAGGTGCACTTATTCCTCTGGGATGCACTTGTTTCCGGTCGTATTTAATTTTCTGTTTTGACAGTAAATAAAGGTGTTTCTGCTAAAATTGATTCAGAGGATTTACTGTTGCGCACTTTAAGGATGCTTGATATGTTGATAAATTTTACAACGTCATGGAGTGTTCTCCTCTCAACTTCTTGGGTCCGAGGTGGCCTGTTTGTAAGGTCTTGGATTTGGGGCTGGAGGGTCCCAGGTTCGAAACCCGATTCCATCGAAGAAACGTCGTGTAAGTGGGTCTGACTCTCGCTAAATTCGCTGGGGGCCAAATTTCCTCCCGCTGGTGTGGCACGGGAGCTTGGAGAGGGAGTGCTGGCTCAGGTATCATCCTCGTGATCTGACCAAGATTCAAAATTACGAGGTCAACCCCAAACATAGCCTTCGTTTTGCTTTAAAAATGGGACGGAAATATAAGTATACTAAACTAATTCTTTCGACTTTTTCGCATATACACAATATTAAGTGTTTTGCGCTTAGCTTCGTAGTGTGGTGGAGAGAAACGAGTGTGCGTGTTGGACCTCTTTCCGATGGCTAATTGAGTCCAAAATTTAAAATAGATTTACAGTTTGGTGTCAAGGCCATATACCAAGTTTCTTCTACCTTATTTGTCTCATTTTTAGGTTACCACGTTCACCTATACACGAATAAAGATATCGGCGCATATGCTTCAAAATTTTATACGGATCTACAATTCTCATTATATAACTATATGCCAAATTTCATCTAAATAGTTCGTGTTCTAGATCATCTATCTACTTATCGTGTACACAGACGAACAGACAGATAGACTTCCCTTTGATGGAATTTGTCCAAAATTTGACAAAAATATGCAATATTTGCGTAAAGACTACATACCGAATTTCATTATTGCAGTTCGCTGAGCGTTTGGGTTACCATGTTCGCAGACCTACCGACAAAAAAAATTAATATTTTGGAATCAGGGAGGTCTAAAGTGTGGCGACTCCTCAAAATCCCGACTCTGTTTTCGAGAACGTATGAAGAGAAATTGGGAATATTTTCTACATGTCTTAAGCCGTACAGAAATTATTGATTTATAAGGAATTATTTGTTCACGAATATTGTAAATATCACTTTGCATCAGAAACCTCATTTCAGCAAGTTATCGTTAAGACCTGAAAATAATATGCCGAATCCATTATAAAAAATATATATTTAATCTCCACATGATATTTTTGAGAGAAAAGCGAAAGGATTATTTTCAATACCTATTCTTGAATTCTTTTCCTCGAATTTCACAATTTCCGACAATCAACTTATTATTTCTGTTGTGGTTGTCTTCTAAAAATTTCCTTGTCAAAGAAAACCGCATAAATATGCCTGTGTGAAAATTCCAATTGTATAACTACCAATTTTATCCACTCGTCAGAACTTCTTTAAACGATTGAAGCATCTTAAATGAAATAAAATTACTGATTTAAATCCAGAAAGATTTGGGATGCTTTCTGTGATTCAGAACTATAATTCATTAAAAAAATAAGCAAAATCTTCCTATTTTATTAATAAAAGAGGCACAAAAACATTGTACTATATTTACTGCATTGACTCTATCATGAATTCATGCTTTGCTGATAAACTTTTTTAAGTAACTGAAAGAGAGTATTTTAACTGCTTTCAATTCAGCATTGTATGTTCGAGAGCGATTAATTGAATTTCAAAAAATCCAGAAGGACAGGTAAATTGGATTACCGAGATTCTGAAGTAATTTTAAGCATTTCAGTGAAATATAGGAAAAACCTAATCCATTATCCAAAATTAATATCTGATTAATTTTCAATACTTGAATTCAATGGTAGGATTAAAATCTGGATCCATTTCGGATAAAATTTTGTTGTGGATCCTGCTGGAAATTCTTTAAAGATTTAATTGTTATCAAATTGGTATTCAAACGTTCAATGTAATTTATTAATTAAAACCACCTATGCGCTTTTCAAAACGTGTAGTTCATGAAAGACTGAACTTTTAATTCTACTGATACAGAAACTATAGGTGGATTTGTTAAAAGACTAAGCGACTCTTTAACAATCTCCTGTAAGGGCGGGATTCAGGTAATCATAGCAGTTTGATTATTTCAACTAATTAATATATAATATTTACCCTGACTCTTTTCATAACGAACCAAAAATATCAGGCAACATATTTAGGCTTTACTTATAATTCACAATTTTTTTTCATAGTTTTCAGTAATAAGCGATTCATATTATAACAATGTAACATGCTGGACTAATCAATTATTTTTAAAAAATGAATATTTGGATCTTTTCAGAAAGAGCAAGGAAAGTCTCTCCTGAGTCGAAAACTGAATTGGGATTTATTTACATATTATTTCAATCTTAAAGTAATTTTTATGTGATTTCAGTAAGAGCGTGATTCAAATGATCAATACATCTTTTTAACCACCCTTTTTTTTTTAAAAAAAATAATGATTATTTGATTATTCAAAAGGTACAAAAAGAAAGAATGTCGTAAGTATTGCTGCGTTATAAACTAAACTGAGATTGATTGGTATCCAAAAGGACTATTTAACAGATTGCAGTAATAACGCCATTCGACTGAATAAATACGTACTTAAACCATCACCTTTTTGTTTTCAAACTTATTTTTTTAAACTTGCAAAAAATAAAGAATGTCACAAGTTTTGTTGTAATGAAACTAAATAGGAATTGATTTGCACGCTAAAGGACTTTGAACTTTTTAACCAATTGCTGTAAGAGCGCAATTCCAGTGAAGGAATGCACCGTGTTTAAATTATCACTTTTTCTTTTCCAAACCAATGATTAGTTGAATGTTTCTTAAGGGACAAAATAGTGTAGCAAGTGTTGTTGCATTAAAAACTAAACAGAGATTTATTTGTATACAAAAGGACTTTTTAATGTACAGGGTGTACACAAATGAAGTGACACATTTAAAAAATTAATTTAAAAAAAACTAAAAATGTTGGAACTACGCATTTTTTTTAAATGAGAGCGCATCTCAAAAAGTTTTTTCGAATAGGTAACATGCCATTTCGGTGGTCTAGGGGGTCGTAAATTACTGGAAATCAAACATTTGTTTACAGCCATTATCTGAAAAAATATTAAAACTGGAAGAAAAATAAAAGCATTTATTTGTAGGGAATTTTACGCTCTTTAATTTGTTAATTCACATGCAGTGTTAAAACTGAAGAGTTTCCGTGATATTCGAGAAAAAATTTAAAAAAAACCGAGAAAACACTCATCTGCTTCTGCTGATCGGTAGCCATTGCGTACGGAATTTTCTCTCTGTAACAAATTTAGAACGGCGTAACGCCTCGTTACCTATCTGAAAAAACTTTTGGAGATGCGCTCTTATTTTTAAAAAAACCTTAGTTCTAACATTTTTAGTTTTTTTATATTATTATTATTTTTTGAATTGTGTCACTTCATTTGTGTACACCCTATATTTCAGAAAGAATGCGTTTCATTGAATGTGTGCGATGATTCAGCAAGTGAATCAATGCAATGCATTTAAACCATCACTTTTTTAGTTTTCTAACCAATGTCATTTGAATCCTTCAAGAAGGGGAAAAATAAAGGATGTCACAAGTGTTGCTGCATTAGAAACTAAACTGGGATTTATTTGCTTCCAAGCGGACGTTTTAACATATTTCAGTTAGAAAGCGATTTAATGAATATATTTGTGCAATGATTCAGCAAAAAATGAATCAATGTAATGTATTTAAACCATCTCTTTTTAGTTTTCAAACCAATAATTATTTGAATCTTTCAAAAAGGGGCAAAAAGAAAGGGTGTCACAAGTATTGTTGCATTAGAAACTAAACTGGGATGTATTTGCTTCCAAGAGGACGTTTTAACATATTTCAGTTAGAAAGCGATTTAATGAATATGTGTGTGCGATGATTCAGCAAAAAATGAATCAATGCAATATATTTAAACCATCACTTTTTTAGTTTTCTAACCAATGGTTACTTGAATATTTCAAAAAGGGGAAAAAAAAAAGAGTGTCACAAGTGCTCCTGCATCCGATGACTACCAAATCACGCAAAAGCATAATTCCCCTAATGTACCGAGACAGAAATGAAAGCGGCCTGACAACAAACAATCAGCAGCTGTTTAACTCCATTAAAAGAGCCGATGAGGAGAAGTGTGGGATCAAACAATAAACTTAATGACTAGAAACGAGCGAACACTGTCATAGACGGAGGAGTATCTCAACTTCAATCTCAGATGTCACGACATATTTGCCCACGCTGGCACGCTTTCCTGATTTGCATACATTTTAGAAAAAAAAGGAAAGCGTCTTTGTTGTTTTTAGTCCACCCTCAAAGAATATCCTTCACAAAGTAAACACAGATAATAGGGAAAATAACCGTTTGAGCTTTTGACCCTATTGTCTCGTTCCGATGTTAAGCCTTAAAAGACATTTTGACGTCTTTTCGTTTCTGTCCTTCTCTTTATTTTAGAGACCGAAGTCATTAATTTTATTAAAAATGGTTTGTTTTAAAAGTTATTGATTTTATCTGTTTTCTCAATCTTTTTCTAAGTTCAGATTGCCTACAAAGCTGATAGCTATCTTCCAATGAATCAAAATGATGCTTAATTGTAAGGCAGCTGCCAAAAGCAGGTAATTGCTATTTTTAACAATAAACAATATTATACAGAAAGTTAACCCTCTGGGAATTGCTGAAAAACAAAGTTTTAGATTTATTACATCATTCAAATGTTTCATAATTCAACAGAAATAAACCAGCACTTCTCTCTAGTTTTATAGGACTAATTTTGTTTATATTACTATTCACGTTCATCAATAAATATTATTCAATGTGCTACTAAATATTTTTCAAAATATAATTTTTTATTTTCAAAAACACTAAATTGGTTTTGAGTGTGAAGCAAATAAAAATTCAATTTAAATTAATTCTATCAAATGCGATTTGAAGTAAGACATGAAAATATATTTGAGATTTGCAGCGATTCATTTATTTATTCATTTCTATATGAATACGTTTTGAAATCAATTATTGGTAAAGATATTTAATCTTTAAACAACATATTGGTACTTAGAAAGCTATCATAATTAAAGGTTGTGAAAACTCAAACATGGAATAAGAAAACTATTGATTAACCTAAAAAGTCTTACTTATTACAGATTTCTTTTTATAATAGTTTTGAGATTACTAATGATTCTTAATGCATATATTGCAATTATTTGTTTAAAACCAGAAGAAAGAAAACATCACAGCGCATAAAAAGTAATTGATTCTACTAACTCTGCAATAAAAATTCTCTCTTTTTCAGTAGCTGGTAATAATGCTTATCACTTGCTTACGCGGATCATTTTGCATCGTTCCTCAAATATCTATTGGTAATTTTCTCTGCGTTTTCAGTTTAAATGTTTGGAAATGAACATAAAATTAAAAAAAAAGCGGATAATGCTACTGAAGGCATCTTTGTAATATAGTTTTCTGTTCATTTTCACAGATATATTACGACGTTCCTTACCTTATATAACAGCAGCTTCTTTAATAACTTGAACCAATCATTTAAATCAGATGGACTTCGTATTTAAACAGTTTCAAGAAAAATTATATACTGTTGTAAAGTTTGGTTAAATCATTAAAAGTTTAATTATAATATTTTTATTTGTTAAATTCAAAAAAGGGATGGAAATTAACTTTACAATAATACTGATAATACATACAAGGGCTGTTAATACCTAATAATTTTGAGGTAAATAATGAAAATTACGTAGGAAAACTTTTTCATGTCAGTAGGGTATTATTATTATAAGAAATAATGTAAAACATTAGCAATTACAACAATCTAATACTAACATCCAGAATGGTTAAACTCGGTTTCATACTTTCAGAAATGACTTCAGTATTGGTCAGTTTTAATTTCCTATAATCTACATGATCACATCTTTAATGAAAAATATTCATGTTATGAAGGATCTTTATGTTTATGAATTAATGAGTTCTGTACGTATCATTAATCATTAAAGGAAAATCTATGCCTTATAATTTTTGTGATGTCTGAAGAGAAATACTGAATTTGGAGTTAGGAATAGCATTTTTAAACCAAACTGGAAGACAGAATAATCTTCATTAATGATAGTATATTCCAAATATACTGTGATAACTAACTGTTATATAAGATAGAATTAATCTGGTTTTATTTTTCCTGTGTTATAATATTTAATATCTGAAAACTGTTAATCAAGAACATTTTTCGAAAATTAAGATTATTATTACTTTTAAAAAATAAAATAACATATATCAGCATTTTAAGATTTTAAAAAAAGCTATTACTTGATGAAATAAACTTCTTTCGAAAAAATTTCTTATTAATTCTCAGTTTCAAAAATTGTAGACATCATTGTTTCTCATTTAGGGAACTAATTATTTTCTTAGGAACGAGACAAGGAAAATACGACTGAAAAAATTCTTTTGACTTGAATCCTTTTTCCCTGACAATGCAATTGTTTAATTATTTTTTAAAATTATATTCCGAGAAGTTAAATAAAGACAACATTTTAAAATTTGATTTCCTCTTCTTCTCTACAAGGAAAGGAAGGTTACTAAATTTCAATAGATTTGAAAAAATTCAGTGGGAACTTTTTTCTTCTAAAAATGTGTTTACAGAAACCAACGATTGAGATTTGTTAACGGAAATTTTTTTGGTCTTGATGTTGTGGTTTAAACAAGAATCAATTTCAAACCAATTTTAATTTTGGTAGAATACATTTGGCAGGCAAATACTACTACAATTAAAAATTTGAATTTAAAAAATTAAGCTTTACATTTTTACCATGGGACACTTTCATGAAATATTCCTATCTATACAAAATAATACATGCGTTTATCTGTTTGTTTAACTATTACAAGAACTCCTTCAAAACGGTGAACAGTAGGGGCACAAAATTTACACATGCCATTTTTTGGCCCATTTCTAAGTCTAGATGTTTTTTCCAACTTTGGGAAGTCGAAAAAAATCTGGAATAAAAATCATTATTTAAATTGTATTTCTGGTCAGGTAGCTGTGTCAGAATGTAAAAAAGCAAATAAAAGAGACTATAATTGTTGCATGCTGAAATGAATGGATTGCACGAAATAAATTTATAATAATAGGATTAATAAATTATTTACAATGAACAAAGTTTGAGTTTGAACCTATCCCGGGTAAAACCAGATAATAAAGATAGTATTTCGGTAAAAATTATGCTATCTCGGATTTCATACTGGTTACATGCAGTGTAGATCAAAAGCAAAATAATCTACAAAAAGTATTTAATATATCTGTCAAGTAAAGATAACCAATTAGTTTTTAAACACAGAACTTAGCAGTAAAAAAAATTAATTCAGAGAGATTTGAAAGACTTAAATCGTATGAGAACCGACATATTTTGTTTAAGAAGATCGCTAGAATACATCACTGTTTTTTTTTTCTTTTTCCGTGTGATTTTTCAAGAATGCCATTTATATTCATTGATGAAATAAACCGGAGTCCAAAAGTAAAATAATCTGTGTTTGTAAATGCAATTATGCTCGCTTTAGTTTTTATATCTTATTCTTGTGACTAGGAGAACGAACTTCTGGAACCCTACGAGAACTAACTGCCCAAAAGAAAATACTTTTTTTTTATAAATATTTTCTGTTAAGAGTTCTCTTTAAAACAATTTCATTCATCTTCAAGAAGTTATTCAGTTCATAGTCCGTTGTGCACTTAAAATATTTATGAATTTTTTAACCGTTTAAAATTTCATCTGATAATGTTACATTAAATATAATGATTTTTTTTTATGAAATCCTTTGTTAAAGGAGAAAAAAGCCAACTTCTAAAACTAAATAGAGTTTGAAAAATTTAGTGATCAGGTTATATTGACATTTGGCTACATTAATACCCTTATTTGTTTATTTTTTTAAATAAATGCTTTGGCTTGTTAGATTTATATAAAAAATACTGAAGATACGTTTTTAAAATTTGAAGATGATAAAAACTGTAAAAGAAATATTCATTATAGTAGAACGTGGAAAGAGGTAACGAAATCAAATATTAGTTAGCTTATAACTGGGTTTATTTAATTTAGCCTTTTTGATATATCAACTAAATTCTTCAGAATAAATTTTGAAAGAAGAAATTGTTTTATGATTTTTTTCAAATTCTTTAGTTTTTTTTAAATGATCTTCATAT
Organism: Araneus ventricosus; assembly: GCA_013235015.1. NCBI lineage: Eukaryota > Metazoa > Arthropoda > Arachnida > Araneae > Araneidae > Araneus > Araneus ventricosus. The sequence continues at coordinate 832,983 of BGPR01000071.1, forward strand.
CCCATTATTTCTGCTTATGCGGATAAAGAGTGATTTGAAACAAAGAAATACATATAATGATTGTTGAATCTCAAACCTTACTTTCTTTAAGCTTGTTTTCATCCCTTATTTGAGGATTAATTTCATATTATGTTCTTAGTCCCAAACCATCTTGTGCCATATGATTCGTTCTTACGAATTTATTTTCTATTTTTTATTCTCTTCATGTTGTCGAAGTAATCAAGTTAGATGTTGTATTTTAATCCGAATCTGCAGCTGTTATGATTAGAATTACTGGACACGAAAGAGCACAAACAAGCATTGTTTGGAGCTTACTATTTTAGAATCCTCTGAAATGAATATACACGCAAACAAATATGTCATTACCCTTATGTCTGAAACCAGAAAATAGCAGACAATAGTTAATCCTTTTACTAACGATGTTTTGAGGCAGTAAGCAATAAAGCAACGAATCAATCGCACGTGAAAATAGTACGAAGAGTTGTCACAAGTTCATCAGAAAAAATTGATGTTTTCTAAAGTGATAAGGATGGTCGATTCATGTTTGTCATGCTATTTATTCTGCTAAGTTAAAGTAAACAGAGACACAAAAAATCAGTTCAAAGAAATCATCAGTTACAGTTTGGATTTCATCTGATGCATGACATTACAAAAAAGCCATTAAGTTAATAAATCAAATACATTCTGTAAGTTTTAGATCGATGCTTTTTATTCCAATTTTCTAAACAATTTGGAGATTTTAAGTTTAAACCATTAACTTTAAACCGATTTAAACCATTTGGAATTCTAAAAAAATTTTAATGAAAGATTTCGATAAATGTTTTTTATTGTGTAGAAATAAATAAAATTTTTCTAGGACTAATAGATAGAACTTTTTAGACTTCCTATTCGCCACTCCAATTCGTTAAAAAAATTTATTCCAAGTTCTCTTTTTGGGTTGAAAATTTTGTTTCGCGACTCCAAGTAGAGACTTCCAATGGATAATAAAACACGCAATTGAAGTTTTAAATAACTGTAAATGAAAAATAACTGGATAAATTGCATTTATTCTTGTAAGTAAGTTTTAGATAAATTAATTTCATTCATAAAAAACACTTTCTAAGCAATTTGAAGTTTTCAAGTTCTGCAATTCTTAAAGAAGACTAATGAAAGTTTTGAATTAATTGCTTTTTGTCGAAATTAATAATTTTTCAGTCTGTACACCAAGGCTTCCTATACTTCCTATTCGCGACCTCTTTACATTAATTTTTTTCCGAGTTTATTTATTTATTTTTTGAAAAATGATTTTATGACCCTATGTACATATATTTACATAGAATAATAAACACATGCGACTGAAGCGTTAAATAATTTTAAACGAAAACACAATCTCAAACACAAACTCAATTAATGCAATTGCTAGTATTTCTTAAAGAAGACGGTTTTCTGAATTATTGTCATTGTTTATATTGGAAAAATCATAGTGAAGTATGCGTCGTCATAATTTTGAGACTTCTTTTCGGTCCGTAACCAGTGTTAAGATATTTTCGTGCATAATACTGAAGTGAAATTGAATAAAAATCTCTTATTGCTTTACATTAATTATAAATCTAAATTTAGAAACATACTATTTTATAACATGTAATCTTTTTAATCTGTGTATACACATGCTAAAATCAGAAAGCTTGATGAGAACAATATCATTTTTTATAAATATTTGGTTTGTTTCATGCGAGCACTAGATCTTTATAATAAAATCGAAATTAATTTCATCTTTATCAATGATAAATTTAATAAATAACGAATGTTCGACGATGGTAGTGATGTCACAAGGACATAAAACTAGTAATAATCTTTTTCCCTTCAAAGTGAAAGCTTAATTCAATTGGTAAGGGAGAGAATGAAAAATGACTTATATATTTGCATAGAATAATGCACTCTTATATATTTTAATATTATTTTTAATAGGCAAATTTGCAAAAGTAAGTCCACTTTCTCATTTATTAGCAATATAGTTTCTTTTAAGCACTTCATAGTAATTTTTGTAGTAAATCTGTAAGTTTTTAAAGATAATTAAAAATTTATTTTAAATTTTTAATTTCTAATAAAGCAAAAATAATAATAATAAAGTGAGTTGTTATGTGTATTGCACTAGATTATCTCGCCAGAAGTTGAAATCTTATATAAATTGCCAACAAATATGGAAAGAGAAAAGTACGAACACAAGTTATATATTTCATTTCAAAAAAATACTTACACTAAAAAAAAATCGAGTTTCAGAATCCATATTAAGCGTTTTAAATAATTATGCCTATCATATGTGATATTTTCAGCTGTAAGTGTTGAAATAAAACTGAAGTTCATAATTAAAAATTCAAGCATTTGAAGAAAATATGAAGATAGATTTTGAAATAAGCTTCTAAAATAACTTTATTTTAAATTATTAGTATTTTTTGGAAAATTATTTTTAGGTTTCATTTAACTTTTTAAACCAAAGATCAAAATTTATTGAAGGAATTGTAGTATTTAATTAATATAGATTTTACAATATTTAATAAAGATAAAAAGAAGAAAATTAATTAATAATGCTGATAAAATAAAAAATTGTTACTATACTTAAAATAGTGAATAATTATACATATAAAAATAATTTTAAAATGTAATAATGCGTATATTAAGTGTGAATTTTCAGTTGATCAACGTGAAATTATTTCTCACAAATTGTCGTACATTATGTTGCAAAAATTTGTGCACTTAATGATTTCAGATTACTTTCCTATATTTATTTTACTTAGTTATTTTAGATTATTTTCTTATATTTACTTCCCAAAAATTTTAAACCCCAAAATTTTTATAAAAATGCCGTAGCATTGATTTGTGTTTGACAACGAGGAGGTTGGATATAACGAAAACAATGCACCGAAGGATAAAACAATAATTTGCGCCAATCAATACTTATAAATTTTCTTCCGAACATTTAGGAAGACAAGGTTGCAGATCATGCGCTCTGAACAGAAAATTCAAATTTGAAATTAAAGAAAATAAATATTCAGGGATTTACAGAAACAGAAAAAGATCTAAAAGAAATCCTTGGAAATTTTTTTTAAAAAATTTAGAATAGTACTTTTTACAGCCGATTATAATACTTTACATTTGGAAACCTGAAACTCTCCAAGAAATAACTAAGTGATATTATAAAATATGCACTATAATTAATTAAGCTTAAGTGAGCACTTTTATTTTTGATAAACATGTCACCAAAATAAATGACAGTATGAATTAGAATTTTTGGCAAGAACAGCCAACATTTAAGATCTTATCAGTCTTATTTTTTAACATGATTCCAAAATAAATTTTACTCTTTTTCAATTAATTCTTGACATTTGAAAAGGTTAAAGTAATATTTTTATATAATTCGCCTGTTTCGAAACTTGGTAAGTTGAATATTTCCTCAGTCATATGTATATACACTTTTTACTTAAAATGGTTATAGTGAAAATGATAAATCAATGAAAGAAGTGAAATAAATAAAATTTTGGGACTTCTTTCCTTTTTCATAAATATAAGAGCCTTACTTAAAAATGATAAGAAGTGAAATTAAAGTTTTGTATTTCAACTCAGATTTGAGAGCTTGGACACTTTGAAACTTTAGTATTCTGAACATTCATCGTCAATTTATAATTCGCAGAAATTATATCTACAGAATTGCTTTCATCCTGCTTCTTTGATCAAAATTCTCTGCTGCGAAAAATATTTTTAGCTTCACTAGTGCTTAAGAATTAATATTAAAGTTATCCAATGAAATTTATAATCAGTCAAAGAAATCCAGTGATAGAAAAGTTTCAAGTGAAATATTACTTTCTTCTGCCACATAACAGCTTTTCTGCTATAAAAGGAATTCAGACAAGGAATACTTAAATAAGCCATTACATTAGCGAATTATTGGATAGTAAGCTAAGTTAACAAAAACTAATGTATTGTGAATCTCTTTAAAAATAAAATAAGAAAATGTTAAAATTTTTGATCGTACGTCCAGATTTAAATAACATATCCTAATTTATATACCCTTTTTATGTTTATTCTAATATAAAGGTAAATAAATGGGTTAAGTTATATAGTTGTCGGTTTAATGTGTCCTTCGATATGTGATTTCTAATTTTTCTGGATTTTGTGGAAATTTTTTTCATCTCACTCACAGTAGTAAAAATTTAACAAAATTAAAAAGTGATGAGTGTAATTTTAGGGAGTGAATGTAAGAACGACGGTTTTTAAGATAAATCAGAGATTACTTTATTTCAGTGTCATGCACTCCTTTTCTATATATATATATAATAAAGAATTACTATCTTCTTTCAGTGGTTGAAACTCTTTGAGTTATATAATATATATTTTCTATAATAAAGGAGGACTTTATTATTGCAAATTGTCTTTTATTAATTCATTGTGTAAAAAATTACTTATTTATTCAATGTGCTTAGAAAGAGAATGAAATAATAGTTAGTTAGTTACTTTCATAAAACTATGCTAAAAATTATAATAAATACCAACAAGAATAATTTTTTAAGTTTAACTGTGAGCTCAAAGCGTTGATGAAAAATTTAGCACCAGTGCTCTAAGCCATTCTTGAGAAATTTCAACTTTGCAAAAATTTCAGTTGAAGTATCTAAAGAAATTCGTTATTACATAGAAGTGTTTGAATAATTTATCTTTAACTTTGCTGCAATTATTTTAATACCGCTGCATAAATTTATGTTATGTCTTGGCTTTCCATAATGTCTGAATTTTCTAATTGTTAAGATAATGAACCCTAGATTTTGATATATTTCAAGATTTCGATCAAGTTGAAAGTTTGACAATCATTGAATCTCATAGTATAATAAAATTATTAAATAATTCAAGAAGATTTTAAACTGGCTGAAAAGGAGGAAAGCAAAGAATAAAAATATTTACTTATCAGCAATCTCCTCCTAGGAAATTTGCTGAAATCCATGAAGAAAAATTTCAAAACATACTATCTCATCTATTCAGTATGTGTTACCGACTTTTTATATTTATTTTAATATTCTTTAAACTGCCGTGTGTAATTCAGATATAAAAAAAAATCCCAAATTTCCAAAGAATAGACTTCTGTTGCATACAACTGTCAAATGTGACTGTTACGGCGTTACTCAAAAGAACAGGATTATTCCCCAAGCACCATATCTTAAAAAAATTTTTAGAATTACAGAAATACTCTTTATTTAAAATTTAATGTTTTTATCATCCAGGAACTATCAATGACAATAAAGTGACAGAAAATGTTTAGTCGTTGAATGAAACAGATATTACAAAATTTTCTATTTTCTAACTTCGAAATTATAATTGGATTTTCTTCTATCTTCAAACCATTTAACTCAAGCAACGCAGAGAATAAACCTTCAAATAGAGAATCAGATGCTCTCGAGAAGTACTACGTCAGAAAATGCCATGCATACTAGTAAACATATAGGGAACTAAGTTTGTAAACAGAAAACGAAAAGAGAAAAAGAGGTTATGAATAGTCAAGATATAGTGTAATAAATAAATCATCCTATAATTCTCTTAACTAGATATTGTTCACTAGAACGTAAATAATCGGATAATGGAATTGTATACAAATAGAGAGCGAAATTAATCGTGTATCAAAATCTTTGTGAAATTGCAGTTTAAATTGAAGCAAGGTTTATAACCAGAGATTAAATTTTGTTAGTGTGACGCAGAAACTATCCCACACATCGATATGTTAATAGTTATAGCTTTAACAATAAACAAATACGGAAACAATAAGATTATTGCAGTGGGTTGTTTTTCATTAGAATTCTAAGGGAAAGCTTTAACTCTGTACTGCCAAATCCAAGTTATATGGCAATGATTTAACTATTTTTATCTCTAACTGTGCCTTCTCTATGGTTCAGAGCAAACTTTAGTTATTTGAGAATTAGAATTGCGAGTTGCAGTTATGTCCGCCAGGACAATTTTTAATCTAGAGAAATATAATTTTTATATTATTATCATCAAACTATTATTTTTTTAATCAAGTAGTGTAATTATATATTTCTTAATCTAATAACTCTCGGAAGAAGAAACTAAGATTATAGATCAACATATTCGTTAAATTCTATTACATGAGCTGTCTTTTTTTTTTTCATTTTCTTTGTGCGTTTGTTTACTTTCATTTATGTATGCTTACTAATTTCATTTACTATTCTTAAAGCCCATTATTACTTTGTTGTGAAAATAACGTCTTTTGTGTATGTTATATGGAAATAATAGTGTGTCATTTAAAAATAACAAAACTGTTTTCACAACATGTGACAGCGAAAATGTTACATTTCATTTGTTTTGCTAACGAAACAGCAGTTCGGAAGCAATTAAACGACTTCTATTGCATTTCAAACAAGGATTTGTGCTGTACAGAGCTGTATTCACGGTTGGATCAAGAAAAAATGGACTTACCGGCAGCTTTTTCGTTCGCTTCGAGTCCTTCGAAAGCCTTGCTGGTCATTTCAAACAGCGCATCCAGCGGCGACGCGTTAGGGTTAGCCACAGCAGGGCTTTCCGGAGAATCGCTCTCAGATCTCTCCGACCGAGAGTCATCGTCTGCCGAGCGGGGCCTTCGCCTAGACCCCGCCGAACTGTCCAGGTCCCACGGTCGGACGATCCCCCGGACATCCGTGGACAGGGTCCGCTGGATGGACGCAGGTTTGTGGCTAAGAATGTCCTTGATGAAGAAAGAGCTGAGGGGTTTGCTGCTGGGGGCTGCTACGGGAACAGGTGGAGCACTTGGCCGGGATGGGGCCATGCACAGTTTTTTGATGGGTTTGAAGTACTCGTCCTCTTCCGACCCTGCCTCGACGTCGGAAGACACGAGGGGGTCATTTTCGGAGGGAACACTCGTCACGTCAATGTCAATCTCTTCGTTTTCGTCCTCCTTGTCGTCCGAGCCGGCCGGCATGGGTGAGGTCAGTTTTTCAGAAGACTGTGACTCGGAGTCTGTGTGAGTGGACATTGTTCAAAATTAGGAACTCTGGAACTACTAGGGTAGAATCAGTCCTGTAGACTTAGAGGTTAATTAGGCATTTAAAGGCGAACCACCAACACCTTTTGTTGAGAATACTTCTTTTACATAGGTTTACTGTAGAACTCAGTCAGTATACCAACATTATCTTATACCGGCTGATGAAAATTTTTGATTTGTGCTAAGATCTATAACGATCTATCATCGCATATGGCAAAACTATATCTACGATATATTGTCACCAGAATTTTTTTCACAATTCCTTTGAAAATTTTTTTTCAACGAAGTCTCTTTTCTGATATTTAGTTTCTATGGCAGAAATACTCTAGTCGGCTGAAAAACGAAAATGCTCCAGAACGCTGGTTATCACAAATCAGTGTATAATTGTTCCATCAAACTTCCATGTCTGCTGCAATCTGACGAGCAGGTAAGAGGAGTCAGTGCGATCATCTTGACAATAGCGCCGGAAGGCAAATCAGTATATAAACAGTCACTGCTTTCTTAGATACACGTTCCTGAATGGCACTCTTTCAAAAACTCGTTGTGATACGTCACGCATTTACGGCAAGCTGATGAAATATGGCGTTTAAACGCCGTTGCTGACTCGGCGAACGGCCAAGTAAGGACTTTGAGTGAGAGAACCAGTCTTCTCAAACCAGGGGGAAAGAAAGCTGTTATCCTGGTTAGTCACATAATCACTCAGTCACTCAAAGAGGCTAACTGGGGTTTGACGGTTTGGGTCCCGCCCCTTTCTCTCATACCAACCCATCACACACTGAGCTCCACCCAATGAAGGTTGCTCTTCTCCAATGGGAAACGGGGAGACGAATGATGGACGTCTGCATCAAACAAACCGACGGACAAAGGTGCGGTTTAATGTCTTTCGTGTGTAGCAGGGGGGATGAACTCCAGAGGGCATGCGCAGAAGAGTTGCATCACTGGCGTGATGAGGATTCTTGACGAGAAGATAGGAAAAAGGCAGTCTTTGAACTTTGAAAAATTAGAGGTTGCGTTCGTACTGGGAAACAGAGCGGTTGACATCCTGTTTACGTGTTGAGGAAAAAATGGGAGGGGTTTTCTTAATTACGTGGATTTGAGAACTTCCGTCATGGAGGGAAAATCCTAAGTGTTGAGAGACTCTTGGTAGTCAATTAGCAGAATTAATTGCTTTATTTTAATTAAGAATGCGGCAAAAATATGGAAAGTGATATTAAATTTCCTAAAAGAAAGGAATTCAGATCTGAAGTTGGATTTTTTCCATAAGCTATCGATTTTAAAGTTTTTAGTTTTCCTTTTTGTTGTCACTATTCCAGTTAAAAGTTGAGAGCTCCAAATAGCACACAAGTATCCAACATTTCTCTAATTCCAACTCTCTCATCTTCAAATTGGAACTTTTTTTTTCTATGCGTAGATATTTTAATACAACTCCAAGCAAATTTTTTTAACGAATTCGTCAAATATTTTAAACCAGCATAACGGAATCAGGCTGAAATAATCAGAGTTTATTTGGAATTAGAATGAAATATATGTTGATCACCTCGTTAAAAAAATAATTTCCTCTATTTATCACTGCATTTAGCAGCAATTAAATAAGTCACTCAAAATCGTTCGTTAAAATTTTAAAGAAATATTCGATTTGCTGTAAAATTCATTAATTAAACGTCAACACAAAAAGTCTGGTAAGTACATTAAATTATAGATATAATTTTGTCAGATTTGGAGATCATACCTGGACATGTACGCAAATACAATGTAGAAATGGTTAATCTATAAAGGGAATGGATTATCGCATGAAGTCAAAACTCCTCTTGAAAAAAAAAACCGCTTTGTATTTCCTACAAATAGGAGCTCAGTTCCGTTCATAGCAGCTTGAGAACAGGAAAACCGTCGCCGATCTTTCATGACCAGAAATCCTTAAATTATAGCAGGAGTAATATTCCTAATTATAAAAATTTTAAATTCTTCGAAAAAACGCACTTATGGCTAATCAGATTTTTTTCCAGCATTTCTTTTCTGAATAGACTATTTTAAAATCAGTTAATTTTTTTCTGTTCAGTTCTCTGCATTTTTGTCTTATTTTTATCAACTCGTAAACTGACACTTTTTCTCATTTATAAATGTGTGTTACTTAGGTACGTATTTGAAGCAAAATATACACAGCTAATATACCATACACACAGCTAATATACACAGCTAATAATATTTGTAAAATATATACTCCTTCAATTATTTCTGAAATAGAATTGTGACGACAGATTTGTCTCAATAGCACCATATTAAAATTCCTTTAAAGTGCGTTCTTTTTGCTTTTTCCGCATTGTAAGAAAGGTCTTGCAGATCAGATTTATCTCATCAAATTTAATCATATTTTACTTTAATTCTTCAATGTACTTCTTGTGCCTTGTGCTTAAAAAATACTAATTTAAAAAAAAAATGGATCTAAAATTATTTAAAATCATTGGACTTCTAAACAACGTTAGTTAAAGTTCTAGAGAAAGATTTTTGAGCTGGGAAACAGTTCGCAGAATTCATGATAATATTTAGTGTTATATAAAAGAGTAGCAAGGACATCAAACGTATGTTAAATTTTCAGCAAATCATAGTTCGCAATTTTAAAAATTAATATTTTCATTGGAATTTCAATTTTAAATTATAGAATATGGTTACCTGTTTTGGACCGTCGCCTAGACTTGAAATTTACCGCAACCTTAATTCCATTAAATATTAGAGCCGTATAGTAGGTAACATATATTGCAACAATATAAATGTAGTTTATGAACTAATTTTTATAGGAAACTGATGATTAACCGTAGTCAGTGAACAATATTAGTGATGTTAGTGAACTTAGATTATCATCAATTAAATTATTTAGAAAAAGACTAATATTCTTTACGCTGTCTCAAAAATAAGTGGGAATGTGTTATATCATCAAAAAGGGAAAAGCTGCTTGCTATAATTTACTAAAATAAAATTATTAAAGCAGTTTGAAGATAAGGATAGGTGATACATTGTATTCTGGTGCGAATTTGAGAATCAAAAATGCTTTTGCTTTAATTGTGCTTAAATGGATAATGGATTTGTGGTCCAATCCATTATCCATTTAAGCCAGTTGTCCGATTTGGGAAACTAGTCTTCTTAACTGTATCTCTGACACAATTTTTATGTTAATTTTAGTGCTCATTTCTTAAAAAGTTAATTACATTATTTAGAAGATAAATAAGCTACAAAAAATTTTACTATTTCTTATATTAAAATTACTTCTTTGTCAATATAGATTTTTCTAAAAATGCTTCAGTGGCCCAAATAAGGCAACCTTATTTTTTAACCCATTTTTTAAATCCTAATACAAAGAATTATTAAATCTGTATTTCCAAATATAATGCTTCTTTAACGTAGCAGTTTTTAAATTACGTTTATATAAATTATTGCAAAATTTTGCTGAGTTTCATTTGATATGCATTATGCTTCGAATACTTAAATTTAATCGTGCTTCATTTCATGCGACATTGATTAGATTCTTTTCTGTTTCGTTTCTCCAAATTGTTAATTCTACGAAATAGCAATGACTGAAATTAAGGAGGAAAAAATGAAAAGAATTCTTCTTTATTTCAAAAGACCTAACACAAATATTGTTTTTAGTTTTTAAAAAATACGATAAAAAGGATAATCCATATCAACTTGGATAAAATGCAGAATATGAAAGTGAAGTACAGTTCTTGACTCTTTCTTCATAAATGATAATCATGAAAAAAGAAGGTAGATTATGCTTATCTTAATATAAATAAAAGTCATTGTGGGTATGTATGTATGTATCTGGGTAAATTCCACATCTCCTCCTAAACCACTCGACCGATTTCAACCAAATCCTGATCACTAATTATTTACGACAACAGAAAGATTATTGTCAATTTTTCGAAGTCCAAAAGTTAATTAAACAGTCAATTAATTAAAAATGGACCGAAACCATTTTTCTACAATAATTTCGGAGCAATTCGTCCCACAAAAAATATTTTTATATCTTAAAGTTCAAAATTTTACCTTTTCAATGATACCAATTTTATATCTGTGAAATTTTTCCTTCAATTTTTATTAATTTTTCAAAATTTATTATATGCAGACGATTTTGAAATAACGCAAATTTATAGCTACTCCGTTGATAGGCAACGGTTGGACTTTGAATTAATTTACCTTTATTTTCTGAAATTTTTGCTTATTTTTATAAATATTTTATATAAGAAGAGAATTATCTCTGTCAACTTTTAAAATCCTAAAGTTAATTAAAATTTCAGTTGATTAGAAATTAAGCAAGATTTTGGCGTTTTCCGTGATATTTTCAGAAAATATTAACTCACAAAAACTATTTTTACACCATATTAAAGTTTGAAAAATTAACTTTTCAGTAACACAAGTTTTATTTCCGTTCAATTTGCTGCCCTCATTTTAATATTTTTTCAAAACTTAAATTGCTTATAAAATTCACAATTTGTAACACTTTTTTTTGGTGAAGAACAAGAATGCATACGATGAACTATTGCTAGAACACACTATCAGAATTCTTGAAGGAGACTAAAAGAAAATCTTAAAAGCAAACGATTCATAATTTATATGGGAACAACTATTGATCTGGTTTATTTGAACACTTTTTATCAATGAAAATTTTACTATCTAATTAATTTTTCCAAAACATCCGTTAAAACCTTTCTTATACTGCAAGATTTATCAAAAAATTGAAATACTTATGTAAAAAATATTAATAACTTATGGAGTACATTCGATTTGGGCGGTTTTTAAATAACGTAATGTTCAATTCATATTCTCATTTTAATTAAAAAATATTTTAAATGATAAAAGAATTTTTGGTATTATAATTTTCTATACAAAAGTAGCTTTTAGATAAAAAAAAAAAAATATTAGACATGAAAGTATTTTAATCCCGAGCTACGCCGGGCATAACAACTAGTATTAGATAAAAGAGGTAATTTTTTGTATTATAAAACGCGTAAATACAATTTTATACCTAAAATAATAAATATTTGATAATACGATTTATGATTATACGACAGTTTGAAATAAAATATGCGACTATCATCGAGATCAATTTAATAAACCACTGTAACTAAGGGTGATTATCCCATTAAACATTCGAGTTCGAAATTTCTGAGGAGGTGGAAAAAAAGGGTAAGGGTGTCCAGAGGGTGTGAACTCAGCAGGAATGGGCATCGTGGCAGCAGTTCGATCTAATCGACAGGTAAGTGATTTTGGGTTGAAGCAAAAAAGAAAGCATTTTAAGTATTTTTTGCTGTCTTTTAAAAAAAATACTCCTCTTAAGTATATCTATAACACCACTCCAATGTCCCTGTATCTACACTGTAAAAAAAAAAAATAGTGTAACACAACACTAAAAATGGTGGCAACTACTTTACACCAAAAGTGGTGCAGTAAAACACCAACAATTATTATTGGTGTAGTGAAACACCAAAGATAATTCTTGGTGTAATCAAACACCAAAGATAATTCTTGGTGTAATCAAACACCAAAGATAATTCTTGGTGTAATCAAACACCAGGAATGTTCCTTTACACTACTTTTGGTGTAAAGTAGCTGCCACCATTTTTGGAGTTCAGTAACACTAAATCTAAAAAAAAAATCAATCCTTAAGATTCAGTAGCTCCGACAAGTTCTAAACTGAAATCATCAAAAATTATTTAAAATAAAATAAATTATCCAAATAAAACTTTGAACCGGAAGAGTGAAAATAAATATTCTCACACAAGAACACACTATTCCGTTTTAACTCAAACTGTGCGAATTATATTTAAACAGTAAACAAACAAGAATAAAATAAAATCAGCTGTCTTATTATCGTCTGCTTGTTTCAGGTGGGAAAAAATATGCAAAATATTTACATCCATAAAAAACAAAATATCGAATATTAATGAATAAAATATCAAAATAGGCTAAAATTTTCTAGTGCTTTCAAATATATACAATTTTTAACTGTATCTTTAATGAGTAAAAAGAGAGAAATTTAAACTTCAATAAAAAGTTTCAACAAAAGATGAGAAAAAAAGGGTTGCAACAAAAATGTCCTGAAATAATGCATGCTAAGAATTGTACCAAATTAATTTTTCTTCTGTTTTCACATTCGTGTATTTCTTAGGTTTTTCTTTTTTTGTAATGTAATTTTAATAAATTCGATTGTTCTGATTTAAGTCTTCAGGATTATTGAGACTCTTGTCATTAGAATTGATATTAATTTGCTTTTCCCACTTGAAACAAAATGAAAAAAAATCATTGAACTTTTTTGTTCTGTTGGAGAATTACATATTATACAGAACAATTCCACAGGAATACAGATTTTGCTTTACTTAATAACATTTTATTTAAAACAGGCACTGAGGCAACTGCAATATTGTTCTACAAGTTAAAATTTCAAGGATTATATTGTTAACCAAGGCTGCTATTTCTTCAACAATAAAAAGCGAAAGAACTTATGCTTTTTCTGAATGCATTTCATCAGAAGTTCAGAATATTTTTACATTATTGCATTTCAAAACGAAATTTTTGCGATAAAATTTAGAATAACAACAAATAATTAAGGATGCATACACTGTTTCAAAAAATAAAATTGTTTCGTAATTCAAACTTACGGAGAATATTAATGAGGACGAATTCGAATTAGGCTTAGTAAAGAAAATTTCCGAAGCATAGCATGTGGTGTAATATACAAATTAATGTAATAAAATTATTAAATACAAATGACATACATATAAATAAAGTTATATTTATCTTATAAAAACTTAATTATCTTTATTACACAACAAAAAATATGCATACCTCCTATAACAACCAAAGGAATGGCGAAGAAAATCAGGCTGTTTATAAATAATCTACAGTTGCCATCGGAGAGTTTCCAAACGTACGCCAAAATTGGTGTTTCCACAGGTGAAAATAATTCACGAATGGTGTCGGGTACGGTGGTCAGGTGGTTACGGTGAGCATGGTGTAAGGATTCTCCAGTATTGGTGTTTTATGGAAACTACACCACTTAAAATGTATATGAATTGATTTGGTGTTAACTTGAAATAAAGTGTTTGTTCACACTGTTTTTAAGGTTTTTCAACATCAAATTTGGAGCGAAATTGCTCCACAGTTTTTACAGTGTAAGAATTATAATGATTCTTTGTAATCGGCTTAGATGGATATAAAGTGGAAGCATACCAGAAAAAATTTTAAAGAAAGCAATTTAGCAACCTAAAGGAAAAGAAAAAATTTGAAAAAATTAAATAACCAAAACAAGGAAACTTAAATAGTAGCCGAATTATCCACAGTATCGCTAGAAGAGTCCATGGTATCACTAGAAAAACTTTCTTGGTGTTTTTTTAATTCTTTTTTATTACTGAACTCGTACTCTTAAGTATAGCTGATTATCGATTTTTCCTTTCTTACATACTATGTAAAGTTAGCACTGTAATCGCCAAAAAATTCGACGTCGATTTTAGACACGTTGCAAAAAACTATTTTTGGAATTATATCTGTCTGTCTGTTAACATGATAAATCGAGAGCGAACCGAGCTGGATGGATTAAATTTGGAAAATGACTTAAGCACAATAATTGTAGATCTGAATAAAATGTTTACCTTTAGACCATCAATGAATTTTGCTGGAGACCTCTAATGAGGATAAACCTCTAAGACTAAATTTAGAGAATTGAATTGTGATCTCATCTCATTTAGTCTTAAAATTTTTCAAAGATTTTAAGAGCAATAATTTTTTGTTCCCTACATACGTTTAATTTGTTGAGGGTTTTCTAATCCCTAATAAATCTCAAGATTTCTCATCGACAGAGAAAGATGATCGATTGCTCTAGATTTTAAAACTTTCTTTTGTGCCTTAAAGGTTAATTTGAGAGGATTTGCAAAGTACTTTAAAGTTTCTATCTGTGACTAATAGTGAATTAAACCGAGCCTTATATTTTTTTGAATTAATTATAATTATTTTAATATTTTAAAAGTTCCTAAAAATGTTATTTTGTAAATAATGATTAAAAATAAACATTTTTTAAAAGTACCAACGGTGTCATTGATTTCTTTTTTTCGTATCAGTATGTGTCTTGGGTTCATCAGGTTTTTGCAAACAAATATGAAAATTGGTTCTCACAACTTCCTCCTCCCCATGATTAAAATTGGGAGCCTTGCGACTGGGAGGTCCCGGGCTCGAGACTCGACTGAAAGAAAGACGCAGAATGCGTACTAGAATGATACATCTTAAATAGTTCGAGAATCAATTGTCTTCCCATTGGTATGAACAGGAAGCTCTGCGAGGGATGTCTGTTTAGGTGCTACCCTTGTCATATGATTACTGTTCAAAATTACGAGATCAATACCAAAATAGCCCTCTTGTATCTTCAAAACGAGACTTAGGACTAAAGTAAACTAAATTAATCCTGACTAAAATTTACAAATTTTAGTTTTTTCCCCCATGATTAAAATTGAAAGTCTTGAGACTGGAAGGTCCAGTGCTCGAGACTCGACTGAAAGAAAGACCCAGAATGCGTACTAGAATGATGCATGTTAAATAGTTCGAGGATCAAATGCCTTCCCATTGGTATGAACAGGAAGCTCTGCGAGGGGTGCTTGTTTAGGTCCTACCCTTGTCATATGATTACTGTTCAAAAATACGAGATCTATACCAAAATAGTCCTTTTGTATCTTCAAAACAAGACTTAGGACTAAAGTAAACTAAATTAATCCTGACTAAAATTTACAAATTTTAGTTTTTTTCCCCATGTTTAAAATTGGAAGCCTTGAGACTGGAAGGTCCTGTGCTCGAGACTCGACTGAAAGAAAGACCCAGAATGCTTACTACTATGATGCATGTTGAATAGTTTGAGGATCAAATGCCTTCCCACTGGTATGGACAGGAAATTCTAAGAGGGGTGCCTGTTTAGGTACTACTCTCGTCATATAATTACTGTCCAAAATTACGAGATCTATACCAAAATAGCCCTCTTGTATCTTCAAAACTAGACTTAGGTCTAAAGTAAACTAAATTAATCCTCACTAAAATTTATAAATTTTAGACATTGATTTTTTTTCCAGCTTAAGACGCTGAACAGCAGAACGAGCAGAATTATAATAATATGAAGTTTTTGTTGAAAACCTGAATACTTTTCGTTAGGTATAGAGATATTCCCCCATTAAAGTACCGATTATACGTTTCTCATTTATACGTCGTTTCATCACAGTCCTGATTCAATCGTATTCATTGTAATTAAAAAGTGCTTCGTTTATACGTCGCAAAGCTTCCGTTATATGCCTTTTTCACCAGTGAAAATTGCGCCCTTTCTAGCACGTGAACTGCGATAAAGATATCATAACTTCGAAATTACTCACAATTGATGAATTAACAGTAGACAAATTGTCTGGTGCTAATTTAAGCGATTATTAAGAACTTATTCCACCTTTCTTTGAAAATGCAACGGACCTCACTGAAAAACTTCGAACTTATTTCTTTTGTCAAAAAAATAGTGAAAAAAATTCAATGAACTTAATTCTATTCATTAGTATGTACTTAATACTCACAGACAATCAGCATGTCAGATGACGGTTAAAGTTTATTTTTAATTAAACGGCTACCCGCATGCACATAAATCGTAGAAGATATATTTAATTAGTACTCAAGATATGCAATAAAGTTATTATTTTTTCACTTTTAATGATAAATGTTTAATTTTAAAATTTAATTTTTCCATACTACATAGTATTCTACTAGAACTATCTTTAAAATCTTTAAAATTAATACTTTTAAGCGAATTTGCATTAGTAGCAGTAAATTTGTAATAACCAGTGTTGTTTATTAAAATTTCGATTATACGTCTTTTCATTTATACGCCGTTTTACGCCAATCCCTGGAAAGACGTGTAAACTGTGATTTACTGTAGTTTCTATTTCACATGGAAAAAATTATGCGAGGGTTACATTTTAAGAAACTAACTATTTCTTCAACTATATATCTGGCTACTTCATGGTTTTCATTTCCTTTGTAACTTTTGTCACTTTTTATTCGGAAACGGAAAAAAAAAATTGCTGACATAAAAAATATATTGAAAAAAAACCGCATAAAATACTCAAGGCAACCGATAGAACTTTCGACGGCATAGCTAATTGAGACATTTTGGGAGACTTCATAAACCCCTCTACTTTACATAAACGCTACCTCGAATAGAGAAAGTAAAATTAGGCCTATTCTTAACTTCCGCCTCAACACAGTCCACTAAACTGCGCCTAAATAATTACAGTGACGGTCAAGCAGCCTATTCCATTCAATATCGCCTCCGGTGGTAACGAAGATAAATGGGACTAGGGGGGATGTGGGGGAACCCTAGTTCTCGGCAGTAAACAGCTGCTACTGTATAACGGGAAAGCTACTATAAACTTTGAGAGGGAAGTGAATTGGAATTGAAACATGATTCCAAAATATGGGTGATTTTGGAGCTATTTATAATCATTGCTCCCTTCTAGCCAAACAGAGGGGAAAAAATTTCCTCAACTAGATTGGTGAAATATTTCTTTATCTGATAGGAAAACATCTTAAATCCAACTTTGTGGAATTTGATGTTTTTGCCGTATTTGCGTTATCCTGACCGCATCTTCGGATGCGGAAAGTGTCGTAGCTGTAGGTCGAAAAGAAGAAAAGATAAACGCTATAAAAAATAAATTGCGCATTGCGCTGCATTTTTACCTGAAACTTCTTTCGGTTCTCTTGGGAAATATTAAAGTTGCTGCTTAAGATAGTTTGCCTCAGAAGTGCAAATTTATGGTTGCAGCTTTTCTAAAGTATTTGAAACATCATCAGCTTTAAATAAAATGGTATATTTTAAACAATTGCTTACAGAACTTTAAATTACATAAATTTTGAGTGGGAAGTGAATATGAAATGAAACATGATTCCGAAATATGGGTAAATTTGAAGCTATTTGTGATGATTGATCTTTTCTTCTAGCCACATAGAAAAAAACTGTGAGATTTATAGATAGCTGAATGAAATATTTATTTATGTAGCTTTACTAAAATATAATTCAATAAATTCGAATTAGATTAATGATAATTATATTCATTTTTATTGGGAAATATTTATTTCGTATAGTACACATCTGTGGGATTTACAAGTGATGGTTTGATATTCAATCTTATCAGATATAAGTAAAATTATTTATTTTACATAATTTTACGGAAAGAACTGCAATTTTTAGCAATGTAGTCGTGACGACTTTTAATTTTGTTGCCATGGTAATGCAGGAAAATGCCATAAGTGATTTCAAGTCCTGGAGAAACAGAGAATTTTTTTTCTCCCTTAAATTGTATTGGAGGCCCGTTTCAAAAGTGAAAGTAGAAACTTATTTTTAATGGTGTGTTTATTAAATAAAATTAAGTCAGTTCTGAACAATATTGATAAGAACAGATTTTCAAAATTTGTTATCTTTATCATTGATATCAACTCAAGATTCATTCCTCACTCCGCCCCTTTATTTTTTAAAAAAATATTTCAACATGGAGTCTTTTTACTAAATATCATACGTGTTATCATCCTTTATTTCATTTATTAGATATGATTATCATGTTTTAAAATCATGTGTCCACAGGGCCTGTTTTACCATTAGGCGATCCAAAGCAGCTCCCTAGGGGTACCACAACTCCAGAGCCCTTGTCGATGTCGAATACAGCTAGTTCTTGGGACATCCGCCAATCAACAAGTCACGTTCTCAATGAGAAATTGAAAACAGATGAGTAAGTTGTTTGCAAACAAAATTCTTTGTTGAAGCTGCCCTTTCATTAAAGCCCTTGCAATCTCTATGATTACCTGTGTAAGGAGTGATGGATCAACTCGGCCACTTATGGGAAACACATGTTCCTTAATCATAGCGTAGGTTATTAGCTAACACATCAGCAAATTTTCCGCCTGCCCTCCTTCACAGACGATGACATTTTGCACACAGACAGAAAATTTGTGAAACAGGATACATTTTTTTTCTTTTCTTCACTTCTCTTTTCTTATTTTTTTTAACCTTTTCCCTAGTCTCTGCCTAGAGCGGCGTTTTTCGTGCTGCAGGTGCCGTTCTCACACCATTTACGGTTTTTCTCTATGAATATCACATTCCAACAAAAAATAAAAAGTGTTATTTGAAATTTTCAAAATTTTGTCACTGTGACTGTAAGAACTGAACTGATATTTCCCACATAATGCTTGAGGACTATCCTTAAAATAATCCACAATTTCACAACTTTATTCCATTTTCTTGGACGATATGATCGTCAGAGACTCGGATATATCAGAAAGGTTTTTTTAAAAAAATAACCCTTTATATATTAATTTTGCTTCATCTCCAAATACTTTATTTCATCTGCAAAATCAAAATCAAGTTGAACAGTGAACTTGCGAAATGAAAATACCATTATTTTGTAGTTAAGCTAAAAGTTGAACAGGCTAGGAAATTTGAGCTGTGATCCAATAACGAAGACGACATCTGAATTGGCATCCCAGTCTCTACACATCCACAAAAACGTCAGGACGCTTGATCCTCCCACTGCATATTTATCTTTAGATTATGGGAGCATAAAATCTCGAAATATGAGTTTAAAACTGAAAATTCATAGAAGCAACAGGAAAGTGCTTTTCCGTTTTTCAATTGATTAGAACATAAGGTCTGTGGTCCATTTACTCTTTTGACCGCTCGTTGTTTTGCGTCTCTCCTTAGCTTATTCTCAGTATGTATCTTTTCGCCACGAATGTGATTGGTCAAAAGTCCTGGGTAATAAAACCGTCTATAGGGTAATTGGAGGACAGATGAATTAATTCCACAGGAGAAGTTAAATTCTAAAGTTTTAATCGTGTAGCATCTATTCGCGAAAGAAATAATCTTTCTGATACAGCGTCTGTACCTTTCACAGGAAAAAGGTTAATGAGCACGTATGCAAAGTAGACATTTGAAAGAATCGGTTTTTAATTCTCCGATTTCGACGTCGAAATTCAGTTATAACATTACGTTCAATGCATTAAACTTAACCAAATAGAAATCTATAGAAAAGTTACAATTTTTTACCTACGACATGAGAACACTTATGACGCAGATCTTAGCTGAAGTAAATTATACGTATCAGCTAAACCAGCGGGAATGTTCTCCTCGACACTTTCATATAGTACTTATACAGTAATTCACGTTTTATACTTAGCTTCGTAGTATAGTAGTAAGAGAATCGAGTATACATTTTAAACCACTTTTTGCTGAACGAATGGCTTTGAATTCGATTCAGATTTACATCTTCGGTGTCAAGACAATATGCCAAATTTAATTTATCTTGCTCAAGACAACATGCCAAATTTAATTTACCTTTCTCAATACAACATGCGAAATTAATTCATCTTACTCAAGACAATATGCCAAATTTAATTTATCTTGCGTTGTGCTTTTGGGTCATCGTGTTCGTAATATACACGGACTGAAAAAAGAAAAAAGGCTGTCTACCCGTTAGCGAATTCATCTCAAAATTACACATAATTCTATAATTTTTCACAAAAATCATATACAAAAGATCTACCCGTCTATTTTGTTGCGTATTTTCAGTTACTGCGTTCAATTTATATCAATTTTGTTGTGACGATCATATAGTTAAATGCATGCATGCAGACTTTTGGTGTTTTTGAATTAGTAGGCTCGCATGTACATGAATAGACAGATTGACAGACAGTCAGCCAGTTGCGCCACACTTTTATACATATCTACAATTCTAGGGAAAAAATTGTATAGCAAATTTCATCCATCTACCTTACTGAGCTTTCTCTCCCCGCTGGATCACCGCAAGTACACGGAGGAATGGCCGCCGGATCAGTAAGCGGGCACTCTCTTCTCCTGGGTATAGCAATGTGATGGTTCAGTTACTTGCCATCGATAATAGTATGCACCTCCTTCGGGAGAGGTCAGGCCGTGGCTTGGTGATAGGCTATTAGGTCTCCGACCTCAGTACTCGAGCTATTGCAGCGCCTGTCATTCAGAGGCCCCGTATGCTAAGGCAGCCCGGGGGTAGCTCCTTTTGAGGTTAATGCACTTTCTATCGAATGCACAAGGACAAACAGACTTACCTATGACGGGTATCATCTAAGATTTTATTTAGATCTACAATATTGGTGTAAATGTTACAGTTAAAGCGTGGAATCCGTTATTTCATAAAATAACTAGGTATTTATTGAATTACCTAGTTATTTTCATTCCGTTATTTCATGAAATAACTTATTTCACAAATTACCCAGTTGAATACCTATTTATTCTATGAAATAACTGAATTATACACTTTAACGGTAACATAAATACGCTTTACCAAATTTCATTCGATTTTCAGATATTGTGTTCACTGGCACTACAGACGCAAAGATAATTCTAAAATTTATTTTATCTTCTTCATGAAGATACATCGAAATCTCGAGTTTGAATTTTTTGACGATTATAACACTTTACCTTCGTGCAATTCGCAAACAAGAAAATAAGAAAAGAGAAAATGAACGAGACAAAATTGGCTTATTTCCTTTACCAGACAAACATTCATACGACACAGCGCAATGATTTATTATCAGACAACATTACATTTCGAATCATAAATAATAAATGCTGACAATGCATCTTTGATAGACAGAATTTTCCTACCGTAAATCTGATTGGAATCTTTTATAAGATCAGATACTAGAAACAATAAACGAGAACATGATGTCAATCTTACTCTAAGAAACAAATATGAGAATTCATCCATGTTATCTTAAGAAGGCTAATAGACGTATTTGAGATAAGAAATTATTTAGCATGAAAAACCACATCTTTCACTGTCGGCGTTCCTCCTACTGTTTATTTGTTTGGAAACGATTCAGTAAGCTGAAGTGCGACGGAAATTCAAACTGAACTAATGCTGATTCAAATTATAACACAGTTAAGGTTCCTTCAAATATTTCTTACTCAAAATGGGAGTTCGGTATATGTCAGACCTCTGGAATTTTTAATCCCTAATGAAAACGAGGGTCGTATTATTTTTTGTACCTCCGATGGACCATAAAAAAGAGAGGAGTTGAGAAAAAATGAATTTATTACCAAAAGTTATGTTCTATCATTGTTACTTTTCGACATAATCGCCGTGAAGATTCAGGCATTTTTCATATCGGCGGACTAGGTTTCTGATCCCGTCTTCGAAGAACGTTACCGCCAGTAATGTGAGATAGGCCTTAACGTTGCTTTGAATCTTCTCATTTTTCTGGAAGCTTTGGCTCTTGGCCAGTTCTTCAATTCAGCGAAGATATGAAAATCATTCGTCGCTAAGTCGGGGCTACACGCCTGGCGATCAGACACGTCCCATTTAAACTTCTCCAGAAGCTGCTGGGTTACAACAGCATTGTGAGAGCGGGTGTTGTCATGAATGAGGACAACTCCAGAAATCAGAATGACTCTTCGCATTCGTCCTAAAGTCTGGCAAGAAACGGGTGCATTTATCGATTTCCCCAAACCAACCTTCTACTTGAAAAAAGCAACTCGCACTTGGCGAGAGCATCAATTCTACCAGTCATGTTTACGTGCCGACAGATCAGCTCAAACTGGCCAGCTAGCGTCGGCAGTAGTTGAGGTTATGGTTAGAGACATGCGCAGTCGCCCACCATGCATCTCCACCTTATACCACTTGTTTGCCTGTTTAGCGGCTCGATCGCAGGTTGTAAAAAAAACGATAAGCGTAGTATATTAGGATATAGAATACATAATTGCAAAAATATATAAATATGTTGTTCCAGTTTCACTACTTTATGGTTTCATAAAATATTATATCTATTTGGATGTATCATTGGAATTATGTAACGATCCTGTGTCCAAGTAACATATTACACTGAAGGCAGGAATCATATAAGCTAGTTGCAGTTACAATTTGATTTTATTCGATTAAAAGAAAACGCAAAAGACGGATTTTTCTTTTTGCGCACAATGTTTCAAGCTCAGTTTTTACCCCATAAAGGATGTTTAATGCATAAGTGGTATGAAAACAATTCAAAGATACAATCATTATCGATTATTATCGATTTTCCGTTAATTAAAAAATTAACAGAAAATAAGTTTCTTTTAAATGATGAAAACTAAACTAAAAAGAATTGCAATGCAATGATGTATTAACTAATAATTATGAAGAGTGTTCATAAATTATTCATCTAATTAAAAAATCCCTTGAAAATACAGTTTTAAAAAATATGTGGAAGTTTTTATATTGAAATAAATTTTAGTTTAACTCTTTATTTGCCGATTTAACTTACCAGCAACTTTTCAATTTTATTTTGGCATCATTAGATACGTTTTAATGCAGAATAGACCCAGGAAAGACGAAAAACTTTTTCAATTACATCAAATAATTTAATTAATTTTATTAATAATTAAAAAATTGATTTTTTCTTCATCTACCATCTACTGCTAGCTGTCGGAACTACATTCCTCGCGTCCATGTGAATACCGTCATGAAAAACGGTCGAATTAAGAAGATATAAACGTGATTAAAGTGGTATTTTTAAGCACCGTCGGGAAATAAAGGACACTTCTTCAACATAAGCATATTTTGTGACAATTCTTATACAGCATTTATGAAAAATCTTAATTTGATTACAAAAAAATATGGAAAAATTGTAGATAAATACTTACTGGGTTTTATTTACCAGTTTAGAGACTCTTTTTAGGAAATGGTTCACAGCATGAAAATTGTTCAGTGCATTTCAGCATGAACATCAATTAATTATTTAGACACTATCGAAACTTCACTTTTCCACAAGGTTATGCAATTTTTCTCACAAAAATGTATTAAAGACAAAAGCAAAAAAAGTTCCTGTTGAGGCCGTACACGAAAACAAAGACTATTTGAATTTTGCATCTGTGGATGTAAATAGATTCCATCAGACACTTTAAAACTATATTATTAAAGAGTTTTTAATCCTGTGAATAGTTGATAGATACCCACTGTAAGTGAAAACTGCCTCTCCATAATAAGAACATCTGAAATATCCTTGCCTAATTCATATCAAACATATAAATGTGTGATGTGAATTCATGCTATAAGTCTTTCATCTGAGTTTCTTTAACGTTCAATTTCTAGTCTCTTATGTATCTAGAAAACAGCTATGACTTGGTGAACTGTCTGAGGTCATCTTGATTATTTCTTAAACAAAAAGTTGTTACATTGCAACATTTAATTTTTAAGTTTAAAAGTACACTTTACATTCAGTGGCGTACCTTTGAAAGAATTTTTTTTACTACTTTGCTAATAAGGAAATCTCGTTGTATTGCTAGTGGTGGATTTTGTCAATATGGAGCACAGGCGCAAAAATGTTATGAGGCCCCTCCCCCTACCAATGTCGTACTCCCCCCGGGGGCACCTAGATTACACGGATATGAGTTGCTGCCGTATAAGTAAGCAGGAACTCGCTTCCCCTGGGGGTATAGTAATGGTGGGGCTTTGAAACCCTCCACAGTGATAATAGTACCTACCTCCTATGGGAAGTGTCGGGCCGTGGCCAGGTGATTGGCTACTAGGACTCCGGCCTCAGCACTCGAAGCTATTGCAGCGGCAGTCATTCAGAAACAAGGATGCCAAGGAAGGGCGGGGTGGCTCAATTTTTAGGTACCAACTGTGGTAAATTCGTCGTCGGCTTAGCACCGCGATGTAAGTCGAATACATTTTGAGCCCCCCCCCCCTCCCCCTCCGCAAGGGTTTCGGCGCACGAGGCGAGCACCTCTAGTGCCTGTGAAAAAAAAAATAAACATCTTATCCTAACCTTTGCCAGTGTTCTGAGCTATGCCTAAGTGCATCCTGAGGCTGTATCCGGTTTAAGTTAGAAACATAGGATGGAAATCTTTCTTACGCAAGGCATATAGAATTACATTTAAAAAGAGACATTATCGCTGTAACTACGGGCAAATATATCTCTCCCATTTACAAATTTATTCCAGCAATATATTCCCTATTTATTTATCCGTATCTAATTTATGTAATATTTATAGCCCACCGTTTCCTAAACTGTGGTCTACGATGCTAATTGCAAATCTTGTAATATAACTTAAAAGTCGCGAAGAATCGTTGGAAGCATTGCAGATTCTTCAATTCAGAAAAGTGGAAATAAATATTTAAAAAATAATCTGAATTTAAAATGCTATTAAAATTTAATGAAACAACTCAGTAAAATTAAATTTATCGGGATTTTCTATAAAGTGGTACTTTATTCACTTTTTTTATTTCAAAACAACACCAAAAAATGAAAAAGAAAAGTAATAATAACGAACCGCTATTAAAAAATGTCTTCTATTACCCCATTTCGGCGCCATCATCCCCCCAGTGTAACTTTCTAAAGTTTTATTTCCTAATTCCCAGTACAAAGTGACCTAAATCATTATCGATTGGTTAAACATGTTTTTTCGTATGCAAGAAACAATAAATAGGTTAACTTATATGTTTCAAAATGTAAACAGCAGACATTTGAAATCTTTGAAATCATTACGATAATTCCTTATTCACTTCTCTCGGAGAAAATCAGATGCGATACAGAAATGATAGTTTTGCAACATTCCTTATTCACTTCTCTCGGAGAAAATCAGATGCGATACAGAAATAATAGTTTTGCAACACGTTCAAATTTTCATCAATTTTAAGATATCAGCAAATTTATCTCGAAATTGCAGTACTGATAATCATGAGAAATCTTTGCCTTTTTCTGAGAAGTGACATGGCGAAAATGTCATAAATAGCCTACTAATCTACAGGTGAGCTCGACGTTTGACTTCTTCTTCAGCATGGGTTTGAATAAGCGTTGAAAGGAAAAGAAGGACCACACATTTATTACTTTCCACAAGTAACCAGCAGTGAAAGGGAACAAGCAATGATTGTTAGGGCTATAGAGTGCGCGAAGTCTATTACCTTTATGCGCGGTCTACCGCGTTGACAACGGCGCTCTCTTTTGCCGGTCTATTCAATGAGGCTGACATTATTAGGAAGGTAATGGGCCATGTCCTGACAAGACTCCCGTCCATGGGTTCCCCTCTTTGGGGCTTCGTTCCAAACTATGTCCCTTCGTCTCTCGATTTCATCAATCACGGCTTGCTCTTTTTCATTGCTTGGCCAGGAGACGTTAAAAACAGATGTTGCTCCTGTAATATATTGAAAAAAGTTTTTGTTCCACGTCTGAAGGCTGGAATGAACTTATATTGTTAAAAAAAAAATTTGTTCTGAAATGCAGTTTTTTTACATAAGGCATTCAGGCCAACGTATTGCTATTAGTTGTAGTTAGAGATATTATTTGCAGGACTAATCCATATTTTAAGGGAAAATGATTTGAATTAATAACACGCTTCAACACGAGGTTTTTATTGTAGTGCCTGGATAAAGTTTATTGCAAATTAAAGGGATCATTACTGAGACTCCCAGTTATTCGACAAACTTTGGCATGCTTTGCAGGCTTATACTAATGTTCTTCTCGCAACTGATCCTGTGAAAAGAAACTTATCTTTATTTCTTTAACAATTTGAATTTAAATTTTTATCTTTATTTATTTTATCACTCTGCTTTAAATTTATTTTCAAAGGTATAATAACTTTTCTTTTCTGTCTCTTTTATCTTCCTCATATTTTGTTTTTGACATGAAGCTATGTGCTAATTACTATAATTAACAATGTTTAAAACTAATGCGGAAAGTGAAAATTTAGAAACATTAAAAATCATTAATACTTGACTTAAGTTTGTTACTAAATCAAGGCAAAGCCAAAACCAAATAGCAGATTTTCGGAAAATTGTTGGAATAATTGTGCATTCGAGCTTCAGTATCATGTAAGATTGCAGAGTATGCAGATCTTAGTGCTCGTTAAAACTGGTTATCACATTTTTGGCTTTCTGGAGTAGATCACTAATTCCGTTACCGTCTTGGGGAGTTAATTAAATTTCGAAATTGTAGTGTCTTAGTTCATAGGGATAAAAAGAGACAACATTATGGGATATTATAAAAAGAGTTTTAAATCTGACAAACTGATTCATATCAAATCAAACTTTTGAATCAAATATCGAATTTTTGATTAGAATTCATACTGACTTTAGCTCTTGTTATTTGAGATGTAATGAATCAAAGAATGGCGCTTTAAAATTTCACTCGTTTCATTTTTTTCTGAAGTTTTAATGATTTTTCTATTTTAAAAATATATTTATTACTCGGGAAAAAGAACAAAAGAATGGATTGCCAAGATTATATGAGTTATTGACATTTTTCAGTTTGAGGAATAAAATGCCATTATATAAATAAAAAATAATTTCCCCCCTCTTTTATGAGAATCCACATATATGATTATTTGAATTTTCATTACCAAGAACAGTGAAAGAATCTGGCACAAGAAACACATGAATCAGGAATGGGAAGGGGATTAAACTAAGATTTATGCGTATAATTTATTGTGAGAAGTTCTTATCTTTCGAAAGGATGAACTTCTTAAAACTTGTCTTAGTTCACTTAAAGACCGACCAAAAATCATATAGAAAATTTAAAAAAAGAATCGAGAGGAAATCTGATAAATATTTAAAATTATATCCAATAAATAATAATTTAAATATGTAGATATTTTATCTTAATTATTAGTAAATATGCGAAAAAAGAAGTTAAAATTGATAGCCTTTCTGTCAATAAATTAATTAACCAAAAACTTGATTGCAAATTTCATTCCATCATTTTTTTTTATTAATCTTCATAATCAGAATGACAATATTACCTCAAGCTTCGGACCATATTTCGAATCTTTCATCCAACAAATCAACTTTTCCTTCACAACTAGCTTTGAAAGCAAACCAGAGCAAAACGACCCAATCAATTACTAGCAAACAGCAAGTTAAAATTTTCTTCTATTGAAATTTACATATATTAGAATTCCTAATCTGAGACTAAGCATTACAACCAAATAAATCGATGCATATTTAGAGTCTTGCATCCAAAAAATCACCTTTTCCTTCACAACTAGCGACCTCACGCGAGCCCGAAGGCAAATCAAACCAAAACGACTCTTTAACCACAACTCGTAAATAAGCCCCAAAAAGACGAACTCCGTTCCGGGTCCCTTACGGGGGTGCTATCATCAGTCCATTCGTCTTCTGCATTTTGCTCAGCCCCCCTCTTCGGTTTCGCTCTCCGAAATCAGCTCTTTGTCGGCTTCCTTTCGTTTTATTAACCCCTGGTAAAGGGGTGTTGGCTGTGCAGCAAATTAGACAAGGTGGCGGACGCAAGATCGTCGCCGGCGGCTGCACACATCCGGTCAGGCACAGACGGAGGACCGGCCTCGCGTTACGCTGTCTACGTTTCGGAAGAAGACCGTGTCTTCCACGCTTTAATTAACGTCCCATTAATACATCAATTACCTCTAATTAATTACAGGATCAAATTTGTTTTCGACTTTTTTTTTCCCTTCCAGGGTTTTTTCTCCAACATGTGCAAACATGATGTCGATTTTTTTTTTTTGGTAGATGTCTGGCGTTGTTGAGAAGAAGCGCTTGTGAAAATTTGAAGGTTTTCCATAGGGTATTTTTAGCTGACTAATTGCGTGTATAGAAGTCGGCGTTTGGTAGTGATAACAGCAGAAAGCTGTAGACGCTTTTTTTTTTTTTTTAACTGGTGTCAGTAGTTAGTTTTGCTTTTTCACAAACATATAAACTTATCTTTATCACCATGATTTTAAGAAAATTCCTTCCCAGTGTTTTGCCGAAGAGAAAAGTTTAAAGATATTTCTATTGATAAGTTTGGATTTCAATTGATTTTTCTCTTCCTTAACCCTCTGACAGCCGATTTTTTAAAAATCACTATTTAGATGCAACGTTTGCAAATATGTTCAAAGACTGTTGAACTAGGCGAATTGTTATTTATGAGCAAAGCTTTATTAGTACAATATGATTCAACGTTATAATTTTGCCAAGCAAACATATTAGCTTGCGGAAATCGCAGGATGCAGCTGAAAATAGAATTACTTCCTACCCGCGGAAATCGCGGGATCAGCAGTGAGAGGGTTTAAGATTTTTCTCTTGATATTTTGCTAATGCATTTAAACCTCTTACATTGCAAAACATGAATTTGCATCTAAATTATAACATAAATTCAGCAGCGTTGGTATTATAGAGTTTCATGCAAATACCTATTCAGTTAGTAGAAAAATATTTGGATAATTTTAGAAGCGTTGCATACAAATGTTAATTATAAATAACCATTTTTTTCAGTATGTAGTACATTTGTACAATGTATATAGTACATTTATTTGTGAATCAGAAAATTTTCATAGTTTTGTAATAATTCAAAACTCAAGTATTCCGTTACCGAAGCATTGAGATAAGATTTTCGCTTTCTTCGAATCTCATATTTTTCGAATGTGGATGCGATGCATTTCATTATCTAATTGAAGACAGAATGTTATCTGGAATGACCCATCTTAGCTTATTTACTTTTTGTTTAAAAAAAAATCACTTGGGAGTCTTATTTATAACTCATTTCTTTTATTTAAAAATATTGCTATAATATTTTATCCTTCCTTTAAATCCTTAAATGTTAAATTATCGCAAGCATTTTTTAAAACTTTACTTCTAAATGAAAGTGGTAAGCAGAAATATAACGAACTTTCAAGAGATTCCTCCTGCATCCTGATCCTGATTAAAAGCTTGTATTTCAACAGATAGCATCCTGATTAAAAGCTTGTATTTCAACAGATTGCATCCTCATTAAAAGCTTGCATTTCATGATGGCCAAAGCAGATTATCATAACAATTATTCAGAAACGTGATTTAGAATCTAAAAACCTGAATTGAATTGAGAGTTTTGCTCGACCCTTGGCAAAAATTTGGTGAACTTATGAATTTTAAAAGTGCCTAGATTTCTTGGAAAATGAGAATTACATTATTTATTTATTATTTATAATTGAACATGACCTACTCCTCGTGCGCCATAAATGTAACTCATGAGGCTTAGAGAAGTAAGTACACAAAACAATTCAGTCATTGAAAGACAATTCTTTACACAAAAAAATTTAAATAAAAGTAGAGAAGAAAATTAAAAGAAGAAGAAAACAAACAAATAAATGCAAAATAATGAAATGAAGTAGAGAAAATAAAGTACTGTATAATAATAACTAAAATAATACTGTGTAATAATAACAAAAAATTGTACCGAAGTTCATCAAGAAATGAAAATCAAAATTTCAATAATCAAGGAATCAAAATTATACAGAAGTGAAAGGTACAAAATACCTTCAGGAGAAAAAAAAGAAAGAAAAAATCTATAAAAAAAAGCAGCAAACATCATGGAAAAGGATACTCGGAAGGAAATTGAGCTAAAAGTAATAAAACATGAACTTGATTCCTTTAGAGGTATTAATTCAATATTATTTTATTATTTTAAAAATTGAAATGACACTTATAATTGCAATGCATTTTTGCCAATGGGTTCTTTTAAGTTAACTAATCACAAAACATGCCATCTGGGAATCGTGGAAACTGCAGTTGTAACTATCATCATGGCTAAGAGACCTGTTGTTGCTTGTTAGTTTCTATCCATAAATGGTTCTTACGGGGCGTGGTGACCTAGTGGTTGAATCTCGATTTCGTGATCAGAAAATTGCGGATTCGAGATCCGATTTTGCCAAAGATACATCTCGTATATGGCTAGGTGCTCGCTGAATTTGCCTTCATGGGTAAACGTCCTCATGTTGGCGTGGAATGAAAACTTGAAGAGTGGGAAGACAGCTGAAGATCTTTTCAAACAAATACTCTTTAATGTTTACCAAGGAATTCGTGAAAAACCATGTTTAAGATAAACTGATGAGCTGGAACCAGAAATAGGAGTGATTTTAAATACAAAAATAATTTTTTCTTATAAGTTTGTAAAAAAAAAAAAAAAGAACGGAAGTTTGCAGTATTCTTACGTAATTATAAGAGGTTTGCGATTGCCTTATTTTGCTTCAAACAGGGGGAGGGATAAAAAATACCAAAGCAATACTTTATAATAAATGGGCAAGCCCTAACCTGAAGTTCTCTTGTAGTGTGAGTTTCTTTTTAAATAAATAAATAAAGTTTATTTTTTAAAAAATTGAAGATTGGCGTCAATACTTTCTTGTTTATCCTATTAGAGATAAATGCCTAAATCACAGCTTTAGTTTGGCTTGTATATTAGCTTCCGTTTTCAAGAAAACGAGGTTATTTTTGGACGGACTCGTAATTTTGAACGCTGTTATGATGATGAGGACATACTTCAGTTGGCACTCCTCCTCAAACTGCTCCCACCGAGGAGCATTTGTCCTCTACGAATGATTTTGCGGAGTCAGTGTCGAACCTTTACCCTCCGAAGTCGAGAGCACCTACCACTAGGCCACCGTAGCTCCATACAGCAGTGTTGAAAAGGTCTGATAAATGGAAGAGAGAATCTTCTGTCCTGCACTGAATGGATCATGGTACAAAGATCTAAAATTTGTGATGTATAAATCACAAAAATTGGAAGGTATGCGACAGGAAGGTTTTATTACAGCAAAGGAAACAGCTTTGATTAAAATTTATTGTAAACTAATGCATTTATTTCTCTTAAAAATGTTAATATATGTACATAATA
>BGPR01000071.1:864691-887566 GCA_013235015.1 Araneus ventricosus
AAATGTGGATCTTTGCAGCTGTTTCAGCTTCAAGATGTGCCCAAATTACAAGATTCATTTCGAGTATCGTTAAGGACGGAGATGTCATTAGGTCTAGAAACAAGCATAATCATCTTCTTGGGTCTAAAATGACGAATACTGTTTATTTTGATAGGCTGAAGGTTGATACCTCAGACACTCATCACATTGTTGAGTAAATTTATTGTTCCCGTATAGATCCTGTAACATCATTAGGTAGGACACTTGTATCTTTAAACTTTAGTATCTTGTATTTTTACTAAATTTACATCTTAAACATACGCACATCAGTAATTTGATAAACCATCCAAATTTTCTCTACTTTCTTCATGTTTGTTGGAATCTTGATGGTAAAATTATACCTGACTGAATCGAAGGTATTTACTGTAAAATTAATGAACCAAATGTAACTGTCATTAGGACGAATTACTCCATTATGAAATAGTTATTCTAATATTAAAGAATGCGTTAAATTTGCCTTGAAAACGAGAAATGGGTCAAATACATCTTCGGTCTTCTTTTGATTTTTTTTTCTAGATTTCAATACAAAATGCGTCGTTGACTAATCTGAAAGAAAACAAAAAAACATTGTAAAACATTAGAACATAAGGTATTAATTGTCAACTCTTGTATCAGGGCAACATCGATGATAGTTGATATTGCAAAAAACATTAAATATACTAAATTGCATTAAGTAAATATTAGCATTTTTTTCAGTATGCACTGCTGCCATCTTATCAGGCATTTTATTCTGTGGCATATATTCCATTGATGTAGTATTATTTATATTATTCTTAATTTACTTATTAGTACTTCGAAAACGCAATTTCAAAAAATTGCATGGTCAGTTTGGTGGTTGATAGGCATAGAATCTTTGACTTTAAAAAAATGTAGGTTCAAATTTTGCTAATGGAATCACCCATGCTCATAATACGACTTCAAAGTCGTCACCTTTTTCTTTTTCCTGTTGACAAAAAAAGAAGACAGCGTAATGATCAGAGTGACAAAACTCATGCTAGATATTAGTTGAAATGCGCCGGTTATCGAAATTGACTGCGTATCACTTGAAAATATTCCATTCATCTCCACTGTTAATGCTAATTGTACTGATTTACTGTGTTTATATAGATATAAAAGTATTTTACTGAATACTATGCATTTAAAAGAGAATCAATGAAAAAATACTATTACGTAAAATCTCAAAGATTCAAATTTACTTTCTTTCTTTGCTTCTTTATGGGCCAGAAAGAAAGATTAATAAACGTTTCTATCTTATATTTAACTCGATAGCCATAACTAAATATGAATGATATTTTTTATTATTATTTTCCTCTCTTCTCCCTTGTTTGATCTGAAACCTGTTTCAGGAATCGTAAATCAGCATTCCATTCCCAAACCAGACAAAACTCGGTGACTTTGGACCTAATCCTCTGTCTTTGCGGGTCTCCTTCACTGGCGTATAGGACCCAAGCGTGAACGCATACTTATTCCACTTTGATGTTGCGACGGTCCGTCCCTTAGTTATTCAAATGGCTGAGTGAAAAAGTAGCTAATGAAAAGGATATTATTTTTTTATTCGTTTTGCTATTGTTGAAGAATCGTTATTACGTTTCTCTATTTCTTGCCTTCTTTTCGTTTTAAATGAATCTCCTACGCATATTCTCCTCCCCTACTTTTGCCATCTTCGAAACGTATGTCTTTTCTACTCAAACTTATAATCAGAATCCTAAACACATTTCTGGGAAGGATTTATCATTGATAAACTTGAGGGAGCTTGAAGGGGACGGATAATATTGTTATCCAATACTTTCTAAAGTTTATACTTATTTGTATAAAGATGATTTTTTTTTATCTCTTAAGAATCTCCTCCCTCCCCCCCTTTTTTTTTTTCCCTTTTGCTTTATTCCTATCAGTTTGCAAGGAAAATCTTGGAGAAGGGACGACTTTATAATGAACAGTCGGGAAAATATCTTTAAAAAAGAAAATGAAGCGTTTTCTTGATTTGTAAAGAAGTGGCAAGAAACCAATGATCTTTAGAAGCAAGATTTAAAAAACTGTCATACCAAGAGTTGCTAATCTGATAAAAAATGGGATGAAGAAAATTCTTTCTCATTTAGATCAGTTTTAGCTTCCGGTTAATAATGAGATGATTAAAAAAGGGAAAACAAAGAATGAGAAGAAAGGAAATAAACATGAATCACCCGATTTCAAATTGAAAAGCCCTCTTACCATCAGAGAGTGTAAACAAGAGAGTTACTGCTTTAAGTCAATATTTATACAATTAAATCATGGAAAAAAATTGAGGAATAGTTCAACTAAATTGTGATTATTCTATTGTAATATAAATAAAAAGGTTCCACAGTAAAACTATCTCGTAAGGTATTTGATTATATTGAGAATAAATAATACAGAAACGATTATGACACTCCAAGGGGTAACTGATCACAGTTAACCCTTCATTCTTATTTAGTTTATTATTGCATAATAAATGAACCTTACGCAACGGATGCTAGGAAAAATTCTTCTTAAAGCTTATTTAAATAAATAAACAAAAATATAGAATTTATAGAGTTTTTAAACAGGTTATATGGGGAACTTGATATTTTAATATGCCATTTCAGTTTTTTTTGAATTGAATGTTTACAACTTTAAATTTATGGTAGTTTTTTGATTTGTGTGTATTTAACTTTCAATCCTTTATGTTTTTTAAAAACTTTTTTAGATTTATTCATTTTAATTCTTAAATTTGATGTGTTTTAGTTATTAAGATGACTGCATCAGCTTTAATGTCCTAGCGTGCCTTTTAATGTCTTTGTGACTGTGTGTGTTCAACTTTAAATTATTTATGCAAATTTTTTTTATGGTTTAGTTATTATAACTTTTAATTATCGCCATATTTTTAATGTTTTATGATGTTATTTTCCAGTAGGTTTTTTTTTTAAATATCTTTAGCATTTTAACGTTTGATGCTCATTTTATTCTGCACTGTGTAACCTGAGTTCTCTCTGTAGTGTGAGTTTCTTTTTAAATAAATAAAAAAAAAGTTTATTTTTTAAAAAAAATTGAAGATTAGTGCGTCAATAACTGTCTTGTTTATCCCATAGAGATAAGACACTCAAATCACAGCTTTAGTTCATGAAGAGACGTCATGTTTTCAAGCAAAACGAGGTTATTTTTGGACGGACCTCGTAATTTTGAACCGCTGTTAGATGATGAGGACGACATCTGAGTTGGCACTCACCTCTCCAAACTTCCTCACCACACCAGCGGGAGAGCATTTGTCCTCCTACGAATGATTTTGCGGAGTCGAGTGTCGAACCTTTAACCCTCCCGAAGTCGAGACCTTACCACTAGGCCACCGTAGCCCCATAAATCACAGCAGTGTTGAAAGGTCTGGTAAATGGAAGAGAGAATCTTCTGCCCACCTGCACTGAATGGATCAATGGTACAAAGATCTAAAATTTGGGAGATGTATAAATCACAAAAATTGGAAGGTATGCGACAGGAAGGTTTTTATATACAGCAAAGGCAGCAAAGCTTTGATTAAAAATTTATTGTAAACTAATGCATTTATTTCTCTTAAAATGTTATTAATTTCTTGTAGCAAAAACACCTATGTTCATTTACGTATTCATCATTTTTTAAAGAAATATTACACAACAGATAAGACATGTTTTTCCAATTAGAACAGTAATAATCTAATTTAAAAAAATTTTAGGACTTAATTCAAATAAAAAACTCTAACTCGGCTTAAAATGGCAAAAAAATGTAAGTTTAATTTACTTACAATTTCAAGTTTAAGCTTACAAAAATCAAGTTTAATTTTCATTTGCCAAATTTAAATTTTTTTTCAAATTTAATTTTTTTAAATTAAATTATTTGTGCAAGTTACAAGAGATTTTCGGAAATAAAGTGATTTTAATGTCGTATGTAAGCATCACTCATACTCCCCCTCCCCCCCTTGTCAGCAAAAATAAGCAAATCGCAAACACCCTCCCCCCTTGCGTGCTTACGTAATATTTGAACGGCCCCTTACACAGAGTGCAGAAATAAAATGAGCATCAAACGCGTTTAAATGCTAAAGATATTTAAAAAAAAAAAAAAAACCTACTGGAAAATCAAAGGCTGTATACAGTCATCATAAAACATTAAAAATATGGCGATAATGTAAAAGTTATAATAACTAAACCATAAAAAAATTTACATTTGCATAAATAATTTAAAAGTTGAACACACACAGTCACAAAGACATTAAAAGGCACGCTAGGACATTAAAAGCTGTATGCAGTCATCTTAATAACATAAAAACACATCAAAAATTTAAGAATTAAAATGAATAAATCTAAAAAAAGTTTTTTAAAAAACATAAAGGATTAAAAGTTAAATACACAAAATCAAAAAACTATTAAAAACACACCAGTAATTTAAAAGTTGTAAACATTCAATCTCAAAAATACGAAATGACATATTAAAAATATCAAGTTCCCCATATAACCTGTTTAAAAACTCTATAAATTCTATATTTTTGTTTATTTATTTAAATAAGCTTTAAGAAGAATTTTTTCCTAGCATCCGTTGCGTAAGTTCATTTATTATGCAATAATAAACTAAATAAGAATGAAGGGTTAACTGTGGAATCAGTTACCATCCTTTGGGTGTCAGTAATCGTTTCTGTATTATTTATTCTCAATATACTGCAAATACCTTACAGAGATAGTTTTTACTGTGGAACCTTTTATTTATATTACAATAGAATAATCACAATTTGATTGAACTATTTCTCGAATTTTTTTCCATGATTTAATTGTATAAATATTGACTTAAAGGTGACAGTAACTCTCTTGTTTACACTACTCTGATGAGTGAGAGAGGCTTTTTCAGTTTGAAATCGGGTGATTGCGCTTATGTTTATTTCCTTTCTTCTCATTCTTTGTTTTCCCTTTTTTAATCACTCATTCATTATTAACCGGATGCGTAAAACTGATCTTTAAATGAGAAAGAATTTTCTTCATCCCATTTTTATCAGATTAGCAACTGCTTGGTATGACAGTTTTTTTAAATCTTGCTTCATAAAGATCATTGGTTTCTTGGCACACTTCTT
Source organism: Araneus ventricosus (assembly GCA_013235015.1). NCBI lineage: Eukaryota > Metazoa > Arthropoda > Arachnida > Araneae > Araneidae > Araneus > Araneus ventricosus. The sequence continues at coordinate 869,811 of BGPR01000071.1, forward strand.
CTAAATCGAAAACGCTTCATTTTCTTTTTAAAGATATTTTCCCCGACTGTTCATTATAAAAGTCGTCCCTTCTTCAAGACTTTTACTTGCAAACTGATAGGAATAAAAAAAAGCAGAAGGGAAAAAAGGGGGGGGGGGGGGAGGATTCTTAAGAGATAGAAAAAAAAATCATCTTTATGCAAATAAGTATAAACTTTATGAAAGTATTGGATAACAATATTATTCGTCCCCCTTCAAGCTCCCCTCCAAGTTTATCAATGATAAATCCTTCCCGAAATGTGTTTAGGGTATATTCTGATTATAAGTTTGAGTAGAAAAAGACAACCGTTTCGGAAAGATGGCAAAAATGAGGGGAGGGGGAGAATATGCGTAGGAGATTCATTTCAAAACGAAAAAGAAGGCAGAGAGAAAGAGAAATAGAGAGGGAAACGATAATAACGATTCTTCAACAAATAGCAAAACGAATAAAAAAATAATATCCCCTTTTTCATTAGCTACTTTTTCACTCTGAACCTTACATTGAATAACTAAGGGACGGACCGTCGGCAACATCAAAGTGGAATCCAAAATTGTTCGTTCACGCTTGGGTCCTTTTTTTTATACGCCAGTGAAGGAGACCGCAAAGACAGAGGGTATTGGAGAAGCCGCAAAGTCACCGAGTTTTGTCTGGTTTTGGGAATGGATAAACGTAGTTTACGTTCCTGAAACAGGTTTCGATTCAAACAAAAGGGAGAAGAGAGAGAAAATAATAATAAAAAATATATCATTCATATTTAGTTATGGCTATCGAGTTAAATATGAATGAAAACGTTTATTAATCTTTCTTTCTGGCCCATAAAAGGAAGCAAAGAAAGGAAAGTTAAATTTGGAATCTTTGAGATTTTACGTAATAGTATTTTTCATTGATTCTCTTTTAAATGCATAGTATTTCAGTAAAAATACTTTTATACACTTATATAAACACAAGTAAATCAGTAAAATTCAGCATTAACAGTGGAGATGAATGGAATATTTTCAGGTGATATCGCAGTCACTCGATAACCAGAAATTGCGCATTTCAACTAATATCTAACTGCACGAGTTTTGTCACTCTGTGATGCAGCGTCATGCTCTTTTTTGTCAACAAAGAGGGAAAAAGAGTGGTGCGACGCATTTGAAGCGTATTACGTGAGCATGAATTGATTCCATTAGCAAAATCTTGAACCTACATATTTTTTTAAAATCAAATATTCTATGCCACTCAACCACCAACCAACCATGCAATTTTTGAAATTCGTTTGTCGAGTACTAATAAGTAAATTAAGATGAATAATATAAATAATACTACATCAATGGAATATATGCCACAGAATAAAATGCGCGATTAGATGCAGGCAGCAGTGCATATCTGAAAAACTGCTAATATTTACTTAATGCAATTTAATATATTTAATATTTTTGTCATATCAACTATCATCGATGTTGCCCTGATACATGAGTTGACTAATTAATACCTTATGTTCTAATGTGTTTACAATGCTTTTTCATCTACTTTTTCTTTCAGATTAGTCAACGACGCATTTTGTATTGAAACATGCAACAAAAAAAATTAAAAACAGAAGACCGAAGAATGTGTTTGACCCATTTCTCGCTTTCAGGCAAATTTAACGCATTCTTTAATATTGAAATAACTATTTCATAATGGAGTAATTCGTCCTAATGACAGTTACATTTGGTTCATTAATTTTACAGTAAATACCTTTCGATTCAGTCAGGTATAATTTTACCATCAAGTGATTCAACAAACATGAAGAAAGAGTGAGAAAATTTGGATGGTTTATCAAATTACTGATGTGCGTATGTTTAAGATGTAAATTTTAATGCTAAAAATACTAAGATACTAAAGTTTAAAGATACTAAGTGTCCTACCTAATGATGTACCGGAATCTAATACGGAGACAATAAATTTATATCAACAACGTGATGAGTGTCTGAGGTATCAACCTTCATATCGAGTCAAAAATAAACAGTATTCTCGTGCTTTAGACCCAAGAAAGATGATTATGCTTGTTTCTAGACCTAATGACATCTCCGTCCTTTAACGATGCTCGAAATGTCTTTAATTTGGGCACTATTATGAAGCTGAGAAACAACTGCAAAATCCACATTTTGAGAGATATAGATGTATTCGCTAAACATCACAGAAAAATTCAAATGCTGTAGTTTTTCAAAATTAATTTATTGCATTATATGTAGTCCACCGAAAAAATTGTGACATTGGTTCAATTTTACATAGTAAACTGTACATAGTAATGTAGAGTTTGCTATAATCTTTACACTGATGTTTAAAATTGAGAGAATTTTCACTTTTGGCCGGTTTTCTCAAGAAGTATTGGATATATTTGAACGAAATGAGGTATGTACTTAGGTAGATATAATACAAAAATAACCACATAACGGTTATGTTACGCGCGAATGATTGTGTGCAAAACTCATAAGCCCTGGAAGATCTGAAACACAAGCTACAATATTGGTTAGGTTAGAAGGGGGGATGATTGCTTCATAAGCTCTCCTAACGTGACTTCTTAATGAAATTGTGGTATTTTATGAGTACTTATGGCAGCTGATGCAACTTTTCCAGAAACACTGTTTCCAAGTCCTCGCCTCACGTCTCTTCCTAAGGCCGGCATCATATTTTAAAAATTATGATTTATCCTACTTAGTTTAGGGTAACTATCCAAAGATTCAAGATAAGGGAGAAGAGTGACAGCTATTATTGGTCAAAGGGATCTCGAGCGCCTAGGTAGTACCTGATTAAAAACGCTGATTTATCCTCCTATATAAGGGTGTAGGTCGACTTGATGGAGAATTTTTCAGGGGTTAACTGGTCTACAACTATGTTCCGTTCGAAAAAAACCTACAGCCCGATTAGCGCAGAAATATCTTCAAACGTCCAATATACGTCCAGGAATATTTGAATGCTACAGATTGGACTCCCTGGGTATTCATTTATCAGATACCTCTATTTTTTCGTTTTTTTATAAAAAGTCTAGAAGTGCAATTTTATTGGTCGAAGTCATTTAACTCGTTCATCGGAAGTATTTTCGTTGTTTCAAGTTGCATAAACTGATGTTATTAGGGAAAAGCAACTTTATTATTTTTTTCAGAAGTCGGTAAATTAACCAATTTTAAGATTTTGCACTATTATGCCAATCATTCTGTTCTTTTCCATCCTCAGACTTTTCCTGCCGAGCACATTCGGATGCTGTGGGCATAACCACATGGCCATTGTTGTTCATGGTCAATGTTGGTCATTTTTTGTGTACTAATAGGGAATAGCCATCCGGATCTTGGTAAGCAATTCTTGCTAAATGGCACATCGGATCAATTGCTGGTTAAGATCTCAATCTGAGGATAGATCTCGCAGCCTTCTACCTATTTTGATGTTCCTCCGCCATGAGATGCTGTTACCGACTAGACCAGGGGTTCCCAACCCTTTTCTCCCTCGCGTAACCCTTGGTTATTCTTTTTGTTTTCGCGTACACCCTACTTTTATATCCAACTCCCCACCTCACCCCAACCATCTGTCTATGCAAAGAAGTTTTTATCAATAATGAAGGTTAACTTAAAAGTGAAATGACTCGAATTAATACAATTTGCAGAACTTATTTTTGATTTTACATTTTATTCCATTTTTACAATAGTATTAGTTCAATGCCAAAGCAAATGAAATAGGGAATTGTAACAACTTCGTTTTAACTTATAAGGATAGCTAATAATTACACTTCGTAATAATCAATTAAATAGCAAATATTCACTTGTAGAAACAAATTTCTCTAACATTTTAAATCTTTTAAGTTGTCTTGTTTCCGCCATTAACAACTTCGATTTCACGCACCCCAAATGCTCCTTCGCGTACCCCCAGGGCTACGCGTACCACAGGGTGGGAACCTCTGGACTAGACCACTGGCGGGTCTCTAAAGGTGCGTATACACGTGCGAGCACAACTCGAACAGCTGCTCGCAGGTGTAGACGAGGTTTTTTGAAAAGCACGAACGGCTCGCAAGGAACCGAATTCTGTCAGTTTTTCGACAAGCACAAAGGGATTCACAGTTCAAATTGGGAAGTGTTCGAGTGTTGTTCACCGTTCCCCGTGAATCTCCTACCGAGTGAAAACGCTCCCTGACTTTCAAAGAACCCCTTCCTCTATCACTGATTGATAAGTGTAAGGATGGTTGATGCGTTTGAAGTGTGTTCGCCACTTACCTATGGAATGAAGTGTGTTCGACATGAAATTAATTTCCTCGAACACGCTGCGAGTGGTTCACGAACTCTTCTGTTTGCAAGAGTTTACGCACCTTAAGCCAGTGGACGATAAAATGAGTTGAGAAAGAAGCGAGGTATACGAAGAAAGGATTATAAGTTGAATCCATTTTCCACGGAAATTATTCAAAATACATGTCAATAATGGATCAGAAATAATCTATTCAACTACAACGTTTCGATTAGAAGCAATTTGTAACCCAAATATTAATTCTGAATTTGTGTTTATAATTTTTAAGAAAGGTTCTCCTTGGAATAACATTATTAATCCACTTATTAATACGAGTTATATACTGAACAAATCAAACATTAAATGTCACACTAATTTTTATAGCATAACAGTTGAACCTTTTAGAATAACTGAAATTTGCAGTTTCATGCAAAGTCGATATTTTAGAAAAAATGAAATTTTCTAAGTTAAAGATCATCATTTGTTTTTTGAGCCATTTCTTTTTAGAAGCAAAAAATGATTAGTCACCTATTACTATCGACTAGTACAAATTTTTTTCCGAGTAAAATTTTTTAAACCCTTACGCAGTATCAGCTTAGGAAAATGGCGTAGAATTCGGGTTTATTACGTATCAAATGAAAATATTTCGGAGCAATATGAAAAAAAATATGTTGAAGCGCAACGCATTGTCTGTTTGAGTATTATGCAGCTTAATTGCTAGGAAGATTGCTAAGTTTATGCCATTAAAATGTCGATAAACAGAATGAATGATGACATTTTCGAAAATAGTTATTGTTAAGGAAGTCATTAAGCTTGTAAAAAACATTGTTTGGAGGAAAATTCGAGGAAAACTGATCATCAAATATTTTGTTTAATGCTCATTTTGTTCGGTAATCAGAATATTTCTAAACAGAAATACGAACAAATGACAAAATTTTAGTAATTGAAAATTTTTGATTTTTACACAATTTATCTTTACCTCAAATGAATATCTTTACCTTCAGTCAAAACATATATTATATATATTCCATAATTACTTTTTAAGAAATGATTCAGTAGGAGCAAAAATAATGCTCCTAATGAAAAATAATGCTCCAATGATTTTGAAAGGATTGCTTCGAATTACTACAAAAGCTGTTGTCATGGACAGAGAATGGTAATTAAGAGACTTCAGATTTAAAAAAAAAAAAAAATCTAGATAAATCAAGAAAAATAATTTACTAATGGCGAAAACTGTAGGAAACCTTTTTGAAAAAGAAACTAATAATAACACACGTTTTTACCCATTCCCACTTCTGACACCATGTTGTATTATGTGCCTGGGTCTAGAAGCAGAGACCACACCGTAGTTAGAACAACAACAAGGTTTATTGAACACAGCTAAATGGGAAAAGAGGGAGCATGCTCTGTACAGCCTTTCTATGTCATGTCGCGCATGAATACACTACAGTGTAATGCCATAAAATTATATATATCACTGAAAAGATAATTTTATCAAAAATATAATGCACTACAGATTGCTTAATTATTTTTATTTTATCAAAAATGATATCCGAATAGACGGAAAAAGGAAGAATAACTTGATTAGGTTGATTTGAAATAGCTTTCCTTCATAGCATGTAATTAATTAACTTGAATGTTTAGTTCAGGCAAACACACTGGAGTAAATTACTTGTGTCTGACAAGTCGCTGATGACACAAACTGTCGGAGAAGCGATTGGGCCTTGAAGCACATGGAAGCACAATGATAGTTGGGTATTTCCGGTCCTGTTCTGATTTGACTTCGACCTCTAGGAAAAATATTGATTAAAATTCCCACTAATGGTTTGATTGACACCTCCGCTTGACGGGATATACGTGTGCAATACTCAAATGTTATCAATGTGCTTCAAGTTGCTAATCGCTTCTCCAACAGTTTGTGTCACTGATGACGTCTCCGACACTCGCATATATACAACGGAGACACCTTAAAGAGTCGATATTGTCTCATGTAACCAGTTGCCTGTCTTCCACCACCCGAGAAAGAGATCATTATGACAGTGGAGGTTTGATCGTCTGGGATGGCAGGATATTGAACGGGCACACGAACTACTTTGTCTTTGGCAGAGGCGCTGTGATTGCTGTGAGAGTTTTACTGCTGGGAAAGAGACGAGATCTTGCAGTTCCTCCTGATTTCATTTTTATGAACGACAACGCGTCCACATAGGACTCATCTGGTAGATGAATTTCTTAAAAATGAAGATTTATTCCCTGGACAATCAAATTTCCAGCATACCTTGGAAGTCCTATCTATTGGCGCTTTCCTTATCCTTTCGCAATGACCTGGAGTGAATAGTGATAAAACTGAGATTTACAAGAGAAACATTTTATATATTACATGGAAGCATTAATTTTATTATACTAATCGGGCGAGAGAGCTATAGGACCTTCATATTTATGAAAGATGTTATTAAATTGGAAAGGAAGCTTAAATAAAATTATTTAGTTTTTAACTGAAAATGTCCCATTGTTTCAACCATTACGCTGCCATCGTTTTATAAAATCTGGCTCAGTTCTTATTGTTATTACTTAGCCACGTTGCATAAACTTAAATTTTAGTTTCAAAAATAAAATAACAGACAAAATAAAATTTTATCTACATGATTATCTGACTTCAATCCTAAAATATCTCATACGTATAAGTACTCTATTATTTGTTCACGATGTATTTTTTTTTCAGTTACCAACGACATAAGAGAGCAAATTCAAATATCTAAATTTCATTAAATCAACCTAATTTATCTTACAAAAAGTAACTTTTTTCGACAGCTTATGCATTTCTAACAGTAACAGCAAATATAAGAATAATAAAAAAATGTTAATATCCTTGGGAAATGTCAATTTGCAATCATTAGCTAAAATTGTCAGAATGATTGCTGTTACAACTGAAGGAAAATAGTACATTGTTGATCAACAATTTTTGTCATCCTGTAGTGTTTTAGCAATATTCAACTTGTTTGATTCTTTTAGATTTCTCTACAGAAAATCACAGAGAAAACTTTTATTTTCGTTTCCCATGGAAGGCTGTTTAGATACTGAGTGCAAATGTCTCCTTTCCAACAACGTCCTCTCTGTTGCAATGCTATTCCAAGCAATGTTATCGTACTTTTTATTTTCTCGTATACGAAGTATACAAAGAGAAAGTATTGTAATCGTGAAAATATTCAAAACGAGATTTTGATGAATCTCTACGTTTTAGACCTCCCTGAGTCCGAAAAACACAATTTTGGAATTATGAGTGTATGTGTGTCTGTGAACATGATAACTCGAAAACGCTTCAGCAACAGGTATAAATTTGGTATGTGATATTGACACATACTTTGTAGATTTCTATCAAAGTTCGGACGAAATCTGTCAGAGGGAAGTCTGCCTGGCTGTCTGTCTGTGTTCATGTGAAAACGATAACTCAAAAACTTAAATTACTAGATGGATAAAATTTGGTACACAGCTTTATTATCCGGAATATAGGTCCGTATCAAAGTTTGGACGAAATCGGTCGAAGGGTTGACTGTCTGTTAGTTTGTATAATCGTATGCTTGTGAACACGATAACTTAAATGAATGAAATTTGATATGTGGTCCATTGATCTTAATTATAGATGTGTCCAATTTTGGTTTCAATCGGTTGAAAAAAGGCGTTCAAATTGCATATTAGTTTTCTTGACCATTCTACAACGCAAAAAAAAAAAAAAAAAGGCGCTACCTCTAGCGGGTTTTCTCCACCTGTGTTTGAGAATGGAGCGTGTTACTACTGCGTGGCGCATTTTTTCCCCACCCGTGTTAGGATGTAAGCGAGATAGTTTCGGGATACCACTCTCGCTGGTTTTATTAAATAACCAGTTCAGTATAGAGAATTTTATGAAGAAACAACATCTTTACTGTATGAAATTGTAGTTTTCAGATAAGAAGAAACAAATTTGACTGAAAAGATCATAAGCACTTTGCGAGCGTCTAGTTGAATTTGATTAACATCCCTTTTGAAAACTGCTCTAGGGCAATTTTGGAACGGACATCGTGATTTTGAACTGTGGTCAGATGGCGAGGGTGACACATGAGCCAGCGTTCCTTCTTTAAATTTTCATAGCGGGCAGCGGTGGCCTAGTGGTAGGGTCTCGGTTTCGGGGACGAAGGGCTTCATGCTCGAAACCCAACTCCACCGCAGATCCTCCGTGTATGTGGCCCTGGTGCACGTCAAAGTTATAGACGCAATCATGAACTACAGATATTTCCTAGAAGCTTAAATAACCAGCATTCAAGCTGCCAGACGTCTGCATGGTTTCATTGTCAACAGAATACAATATCCTCATGTATTTAAAACCTTCTAATGTTTAGAACAATACTCGCATTTCTTATCAAAGCAATACCAAATTGACATAAAAAAATTAAGAAAAATTGAATATGGGTTACTTTATTAAAATACCTTCCTCATTTTGAGTAATAGTAGAAACTCCTTTTTCAATGATAAGCTCCCTAAAATTTATATATCGTTGTCGTTCAGGCAGAAGTCCACAAGAACATTTTGACTATTAGAATTTGAAATTAATTTTTTCGTGACAGAAACTTGTTATCTAAACATCTGTAAATCAACCGTAGGAGTTAGAAATCTGTAAAATAATTTTGAATATTTATCATAATGATTCAAAATTATTCAAGTTTAAACTGACCACATAGCTTTTACCTGAATGACGACGATATATTGATTGATCCAAGAGTAAATAAATGATAAAATTGGTTCAGTGATTGCCTTTTACTTTAGAGCAATTGTTTTAAAATATATTTTGATCTGCAATATTTTTATGTCAAACGGCAAAAAAAATTTTGATTAAACTACTTTATACGCACACTCTCTCAGATTAAGGAGATAAAGATATTCAAATGGAGCTGTCCCTTAAATTCTCCACTGTATACACCATTCAGGAAGCACACACACTCGAATTGTCAAATAACTGTTTGACAGCATCATTATATACTAGCCGCTCTCGCCGCCCTCCAGGCGGGTTCGCGGCCAGCACCCACTTTGCTAAGCACTGTTCTTGCCACCTGGCTGTTTCAAGGCTCAGTTTTCAGTTTTAAATACTCCATGAACATCAGTCGGACAGACCATAAAACCATTGTAGATTTCATATTCTTTGTAGACCCCTTTAAAATTATAAAAAATTTCAATAAACCTCATCTAGTTGTAATGTTCTGTATAACTTTCACACGAATTTCGGCATGAAATAATCAGTTTCAGAGATAGAAGATCCATAAATACAGAATAATATCGCCCTTAATAAACAGTTTCTATCACCTACAATAGGTATTTTACAATATTTTTGACACGCCATTGTTATGGAACTGTTGTCATCTATATATTTAAAATTATATGGTAAAACCTTCACACAGTTCGCCAGTCCCAGCCACTCTACGGATTTCGATAATTTTTATTTTATATGGAAGCTTATGACGTCTGAATTTACAATGAAGGGTCACCTGCCCCACACCACCCTCCATTTTTGAACAGAATTGAAAAAACACTTCTCCTCTGTACATTGTCTGTGGGTAAGCCTTGTAGAAATCCCCAAACCCCAACCACCAGACCGAATTTGACAATTTTTATTTCATATGAAAGCTTATGACGTCTAAATATGTTATCAAGAGTCTCCTGTCCCCCCCCCCCCTCCTACAACTCCCAATTACGAAATAATTCGAAAAATATTTCTCCACCATACAATCTCCATACGCTTTTTCGATTTTGTTCGAAGATGGGGGTGATGGGGCATAGGTGACCTCTGATGACATATATAGATGTCACAACCTTTCAATTAAAAAAAATTGTCGAAATCGATTGAGTGGTTGAGGCTGGCGTACTCGGTGTAGGTTTTTCACCAAATTATTTCAAATGTATAGATTGTTGTAGAAGAGAAAGAAGTAGGCCAAGGGTTTAAAATACATATTTTCGAAAATAAGAAAGGTAGTCATCTCGACCATGTATAGTGGTCAATAATAATACTAACAATAGCTAACAACGTTATTGTGCCGATGGATTATCTCAATCGTGATCAAACCGAATTGGGAATACATATTCATTTATAAATCTATATATTTCGCAGAATCTATTTTATTTCTATAGAATGTTCCAAAAAAAACGCGAGCAAACTTTTAAAGTAGCTCAGGCATATAGAAACAATTCATTTTCTCAATAGAACGACCGGTACTACCTTATGGTGTTGCACCTACCTCTTTTAGGACCTCTTTGGGAAACCTTGGGACAGACGCCAGCTGAAGAACCGCTGCAGGCGTTAAACCTGCTTTCCAGACACCCCTCCCCCACAAGAGCATGACGTTCTTAATGAAGCTAGACAGCCAGACAATAGCCAAGTACCCCCTTATTCATACTTTTATTTACATATCCATATTTAATTATTTTTCTTCTTTTTCTTTTCCCTTTTTATATTTTTTTCATTTTCTTTTCCATGTATGAATGCCTGGATGAATGCACTGAGTAAAAGGTGAATGAATGAATGCATGAATGAGTTGCTTAGGTAATTCCAATAGCTAATATTACTTCCCTTTCAGCTGTATGGCATCACTAATTTTCTTTCCATATCAGGTCAAAGCATCTTTAGGTTATTTCACACCCCAACTTATTATGATCGATGATTGTGGCCCTTCGCGGCCGTGTGCTTCGCCTACGCACAACCGTCACTGGCTGCATGGGGTCGGAAAGGGAAACGGTATTCGCTACGAGGGGCTCTTTGTGGGTGAATTAAGTAAAAGAAAAGGATATACCAGATGTAAAGTACAACTCAGATTGAGTGGAATACGAATTTATAACAACGCAACAACTCGGTTGCATCAATAACAACATGCAACGCATGTACCACCTCAGACGGAAGTCCTTTGAACATAATTACTCTATTCCAATACTCCTTAAATACTCCAAAGGTTTGTATGTGGTACTGCGTCCTACTTGCCGTTATCATATCTATCATACCGCATTCGACTTGTAATGTTGTTAGTCGTGTAACTGGGTTGTTGTACTATTGTAAATTTGTATCCCACTCAATGTGTTGTACATTTCATCTGGCGTATCCTTTTCTTAAACTCAATTCACTGGCAAAGAGCCCCCTCATAGCGAATCCCCTTTGCATTTCCGACACCATTCTCTATTGGAAAAATGTCTTGTTTTGTATGCCTGAGATGCTTTTGAAGTTTGACCACGTTTTTTTTAAACACCTTGTATATTCACAGAGTCAATTGTTATTATTAGACGTAATTATGCAATAGGTAACCAACAAACGTTTCATAAATTTCTGGTTCACCATTTCAAATTGTGGCTAAGTGTTTGTGTACTTTGCAATGCAAAATTAAATAAACTCCAGTCTATTACCCAATCTACTATTTGCTGCAATAATTGATTTTGAAAAACGCAGCGTTAGAATTTTTTCCATTAAGTTTTGCGAAAGCAACTGTACCTCGAAATATGTAGTTCGGGGATGATTTCCAATTGCATAACTGAATAGAGTCTAATCATAATTACATTTCTGTTCAAAATGTGAACGTCAAACATTTTAATGTAAATAAAGCAAAACCTAATGAATGGATTTTAATGAAATTTTCACATTGAGTTTATAAAGATTCAGCGAAGCGACTTCAATAAATATATTTATTGCAATTGCTGAAATGCATGAATTATGACCTTCACAATTCATTTTATCACTATCAAAAGGCTAATTTCAAAAATAACTGGAATAATAAAAGGAAATTTCTAAAATAGCATTTGAGAATTCTTGATAAAACACCAATTTAAGCTGTGTGTGAGTATCGGTAATATTTTATGATAAAAAGGCCATTTTTGATAAGTGTTTGTCCGGGTTCGGGTAGAGTTTCTTGTGGACAACTAATAATAGCATTTTAAGTTTAAGGGGAAAAAACGATTTTAAAACTGAAAACGCCTTCGAGAACTACGAATAATGAGTTGACGAGAAATTTATCATCCTTCGATGACGTTTGAATTGTGGGGAGGACTGGATAGAGAATTTTTCAACAATGTGAATAAAACTTAAAAAGTTAAAAAAAAGTGAAATTTAAACCCTAAGATGAATTAGAATTGCTAATGAAAATTCGGAGTGAAAAATATGCTCATATAATAGATCTGAATCTTATATGAGAATAGTAGATGTCTTGTTCCCCTTACCCCGTAAAAAAAATCTAAGATCTACTCTTCATCGAAGCCTTTAAATGTTTAGCTATTTCTTTTTCGAATGTAAATTATTCACATAAGACTTTGTTGCATCAGTATTTTCAGTATCAAAAGTATATCAGTATATCAAAATTACAATTAAACATCTGCTTTTATCAGTATTAACAAAATTACAATTTAATGTATGCTTTTATCAGCATTGACGAAATTACAACTCCTTTTTATCACTATTACTAAAATTACAATTAAATGTCATTTGTTATTATCGATATTACTGGAGGGCATTATGAATGGAGTTCTAATAGGCTCGAATCGTTGAAGAAAGCTGAACATTACAGGAAACAGAAACGTTAAAGCTGCTACCATCTTGAAACGGAATCAAAAAATAAAAATCTTTACACATAAGTCGTTTTTAATGACTTCAAGGAACGTTCATGCCAAATTCTATGAAAATCGAACCATAGGTTTGGTCGTGACTGAGTAACTAACAAATTTTTATGCATGATTTGTAACAATACTTTCATTGTTGCTGTGAAAATCAAGTAGTCTCCATTGTTAATATTTAATTTAGATTTTATTACACGTTTCTCTTCCATGTTGAAATCAAATGCATATTTTGAATCAGGAACCAAAAAGTAAAGTTAGTGCTGACAATGTGCCACTAGACGTTAGATAATGCAGACAGTTACGATTTTCATGCGATTTTGTTATGTGGCTTGACTACATTTGGGGGGTTTCTACAGACAATGAACAGAACAGGTGAAAGGCTACTAAAATAACAAGGACAAAACGTCTATCACAATTTGAAGTTTAAAAACGTTTTGTTAATTGAATCATGAATCTCAAATCATGTATAAGAGATTCAAATGAAATTAAACATAATCAACATTCCGGGAGAGAAAACTAGTCGTCAAAAGCGGCTTGTTTGTAATAAATCTGTGCATCTTTAATAATAAATTGTTGAATGAAAAATCTCCGTCTTAACAAAAATGATTATCACTAGCACTCAGAAATAGCTAGTGATGAGGTAAAGTTTAGGATGAGGTAGGGATCGAGATATAGTACAACAAATTAATTATTTTAACCTTCTAATCCTTTTCAGATTTCTTCATCAGTTCATTTAAAGAAACATCACAGCTTGTAATCTGAAAATGATCAGCTGAAATAATTAAATTAAAATGTTTCTTAAAAATGCTCTTTTACCTCCACCTCAATGTTGAAAAATAAATAAGAAAATAAAGAATAAAATGTCTAATATTGCAAGTAAAATTCAATTCAAGATAATAAATTTGAAAATGTTGCGGAAATCTTTTAATTTAACAGGATTTTTGTAGATTTTTTGCTTACAAATGCTGAAAAATAGAGGAGAAAAAATTTCGAGATACCGAAAATTGACTCCATTTGAAGTTGCGCCAAACAATTAAAGAAGCCTTGTTCAAGTGTGTGCAAAACTTAATGATATTCCGAATTTCGACTGGCACGACAGAAAGGAAAGTCACCAACATACATATTAAAAGCAATAACTAGCAGAAATATTCTCTCTTGGGCTTTCTAATATATATGCGGCGTTTTGAATCTAAGCTACGTAGTATAGAGAAGAAAATCATGTATATATTTTGAACCTCTTCCGTTCCTCGGAATTTGGCACAGATTTAAAATTTTTATAAAACCATAAACCAAATTCCACTTATGTAGCTCGTTGCGGTTATTGCGTTCACATGCACACAAATAGACAAAACGTTGCCTCATACCCTTGCATTTAATAGTTATGTCAACTACCTATCAGTTAGGTTGGATTTGAGACAACCCGAATAGACAGATTGACAGACATCCAACCGTTAATGGATTTGGACCAAATTTTGATGCAGATCAACAATTATAATAAAACGATTTTCCAATTTATATTTAGCTTGCCGCATTTTTGAGTCATCATGTTCACATGTATAATGATGGACAGAAAGAGAGACTCCTCGTTGATGGATTTTGTTGGATCGAAATTTGATCTTGTTGGATAACCAGAGTTGGATCTAAATCTTCAATGCGGTTTGAAGACCACGTACCATGTTTCATTTGTCTACCTCGTACAGATTTTGAGACCGTGTTCATAGACATGTTTTATTCAAAAAATGATTTTTTACGGACTCGGAGAGAGCTTCATGAAAATCTAGAAGTCCAATTTTTTGATGAACACAATACTTTCTTTTTGTGCGAGAAAATAAAAATAATGTCCTAGTTGTGAACTTTTGTTTGATGAGAATTTACAGAATTCTGAACAGGAGTAAAGCTTGATAATGTGAGGTAGCATTAGCTTGCTAAATGGAGTTATACATCATAATTGCTTAGGGCAATTCAATATGTCAAGTATTCAAGGAACATTTTTATTTCAATATGCTTTTCGTTTACGTAATCCATACATATATTGCATCCGCTTTCATACGCATCGAAGGACAAAATACAATCACAGAAACGTAACATCCATTTATGGTAAAAAAAAAGAAACGAACATCCATCGAATCGACTTGACCTGAACACGTAACATTTTGCCGTAACCCCCTTTTTTTCCACCCATGAATAATCAATACGGGAGTCTCATAACTTACACTTCACTTGTTCGCTCTCGCAAGACTCAATTTTACACGCGCCTCCAAAACCACTGCAGGTGCAAAACGGGGGGTGAACACATTTGCCCCATCTTTGCCTTTGCTTTTTTTGCCTTGCTTTTTTTTTCATCTTATACCGGAAAAGTTTTCGTTCCGAATGCAAGAAAAAAATATCAGGGGAGAGATATCGAACTAATGTTGCGGAAAATGAACATTTATGATTGATTCGCTAATTGTTGTCCTCTCTCACTGCATATCTTTGAGTTAACCGCGCGTGGGGAAATGGGAGGAGGTATTTGCATCGTGAAAGTGCGGTTCGATTTGCGAGTTTTGCGTAACGTATGTGTCCATTCTGAATCGTTGCGCATGCCGAATTTGGAGAAAGATTGATTGCTTGATTTTGGATTTCATGAAATTAGGGTCAGGTAAGGGAAAATAATTCTAAGTTGTTTTTCAGAATCGTAGCAGCGAAAAAAGTTAAATGGATACCATAGCGGTTATCTATCTTATAACATTTGGGGTCGAACTTTCCATATCAATTTCAATCACCCCCTCTTCCCGCGTCTTTCAATGAATTTCTAATTTTAAAAAATTAATATAAAATACTAATTTATTGAAGTATATGAAAGATAATAGAAATGGGAAGAGAGAAATCTTTTGCCTGCCAAGAGTATCATAATTTAAAAAACGAAATTTAAATGAGGAAAATACATTATTTTTTGATTGAGTAGAAAAATTCTTCTATAAATAACATGCTGAAACAACTTTCAAGAGAAATGATTCAAAACACTGGACACGAACAGATTAAAAATAAGAAACTGAATTACATATGAATTATGAATAGATTTGACATTAATTTTGTTAATTTTAAAAATGTTATTTCATTTTTGAACAAACAGAATTCATTGCTTCTTCAATTTCTTATAATGAATAGCATTTACGATTTTTTTTTAAATTTCATAGTTTTTTTCCAAATATTCATGTTCTCTAAGTGGGCGTGCTTTATAAGTTAAAAGTTACTACCTGACTATTTTTGGCTGAAAACGACATGACAGGAGTTAAAAGATAGCTTATTTAATAAATTTTTAGAAACACAGTTTTTTTGAAACTTGTGTTTTGTTTAAGACAAAAATGGGTAAATTCTTATAAAAATTTTATGATTTCAGAAGCTAACTGAAAGATTACAAAATATTAATCTTTAAATTTCTCATTATTGTTTGGATTTTCATTATTACCAATGAATGCTATGTAAAGAAGGTAATTATATTTATATGTTTCTAATATTCACGATAAACATTTGAAAATAATGTTAAATCTGTTTTAGTAGAGGTTATTATGTTTTTTTTTCTCTACTACAACATGAGGTTATAATTTTTTAAAAATATTCCAAGTCAGAGTACATACCACAAATCTTTAAACGACGTATGTTAGTTCTACACTGGTGTCCAAAAATAATGCGCAATTTTGAAGATGGTACAAAATTGGAGTCAATATGGATACTATGGTTCGAAATCAGTTGCTGAGAATCATGGGACATATTATCGTAGGAAACCACATTTTACATTGAAGATTCGGTCACGAGGGCAATTAGGGGGGGGCAGAAAGAGATGAAGACAAAAATGGAGTTTGACCCACCCTGTTTCACAGAAGGCTGATAACGAGAGGTAACTTTCATCAATGGTTATGTTTGATGTGCATAATATTTAGAAGCATTTTCGTAAACACAGCTCAAATATTCGGGAAGATATAAAGATTTTCTTAAAAATATCCCAAATTTTTCCGCATGTTTTTTGCTTATAACATGCAAGTTTTCTACCAAATTGAACGAAACTTACAGAATATTTGACAAAATGTAAAAGAAGCATTGTAATAAAATTTGAATATTACAGGAAATATGAGCATTTGTAATAAATAATTTTTTATTGCGCATGTGCGAAACGTAGCGCAATTTTTTTTATAACTTCACAGCAAGATATATAGGGCAACTTATATAAAAATTCCAGTTCCATTAGTATTCAGAAAGACATCGACATTGCAACTTGGTAAATTTCGGTACACTCTAAGACAAGCTAAATGATGAGGGTTCTTGCACGAACTGCTATTTTTTAAACTTGAATCTTCGAATAGTAATCGTGGAACTGTAATTTAAATTATGTATTTAACTTATAAGTATACATGAGTATTTACGATATTCAACTCTCATAAAATTCAATATTACTGTTCGAAGATTCAAGCTTAAAAAATATCAGTTTGTGCAAGAACCCTGATCATTTAGCTTCTCTTAGAGTGTATCCAAATTCACCAAGTTACAATGCCGATATCTTTCTGAATACCAATGATATTGAACTGGAATTTTTATATGAGTTGACCTATATATCTGGCTCTGAAGTTTTGGAAAAAAATTACGCTATGTTTCGCACATGCGCAACAAAAAATAATTACTGAAAATGCTCATATTTCTCATAATATTCAAATTTTTGAATTCAAAATTTAATACAATGCTTCTTTTACATATTGTAAAGTATACTGTAAGTTTCATACAATTTGATTTAAAACTCTGCATGTTATAAGCAAAACACATACGGAAAAATTTGGGATTTTTTAAAGAAAACTCTATATCTTCTCGAAAATATATGCTATTTTATGAAAATGCATGTAAGTACTAAACACAACAAATATAA
>BGPR01000071.1:887576-907898 GCA_013235015.1 Araneus ventricosus
TTATTGCTGATACTTCTTCCTACATTTTGTTTATTGCTGATACTTCTGCTATTTATTTTTGTCACGCTTCGAGGAACTTGTAATATTGTTATCTATGTAACTATGCCGCTGTAGTATTGTGAGAAGGTATTCCATTAAAGCTGTGTTGAACACTTTATCTGGTGCATCCTTTTACTTATTTCACTAGCAAAAAGCGCCCTGAAGCGGTCGTCCTTTGCTTTTCAACCGCATGTTCTATTGTAAAAATGACTTGTCTATGTATACAAAACCATTTAAAGTTTCTAAACGATGTTTTGGCACACTCTGTATTTCAAAATGGATTTCTTTAAAGAAGATCAGTGAAAAAGCGTGGTTATGAAGAAGTTTGATGAGGAGCTTTAGCATTACTGCTGTCTTCATCGGCTGAGCATATCAGTATTATTAGAAGATTCATCCAAGTACTTCTGTTAAATTTTATAACGATAAGTTGATGCAATCCAATTGAGAGAATCGATCAATCTTCTCGGAGCTAAGAGCTTTTTAATGTAATAATAATGATGTAAAGGAGCTGAAAGTTTCACAAAAAATTTGTGACGGTAAGCCGGAAAGAGAAGGTAGATTTCTTTTGTCCAGAGATACAAGGAAAAGAAATTTTCTCCCCTCCTCCTTTAATTTCGTAAGGGTCGGAGATATGAAGACGAAAGAAGGTGTAAGAGGACGCAACTGATGAAAGCTTTCTAAGTAGGTGACACATGATGGGTTAAAATGGACCAGTCGGGGGGAGAGTTAAGGCTTGAAAATCGCTTTTCAAATCATGGCTTCTAAGTTATTACAACTATTCCACAACTTTCAATACAAAAGTTACTCGGTATGATAAAGTTATAATTTACCTGATTTAAATCCTTTTCATCTCCATTCGTAAGGGAATTCTGGAGAAATGGGCAGAAATTTTCTCAAAATCATGTCATGAGAACTATTGCAATAGGTAGTATTCCCATAAGGAATGGAATGCTTATTCATCATTAAATGATAGTAAATTCTCTCAAAAAATATATGTAAACGACTGACATTCATTTTGTGTGAAAGATGCGAATATCTGTATGCATATAAGCACAGTATTCACCGCATGATTTATAAAAACACTACTTCTTGTTAGGATTATTTAACCCCCTGTCATTATTTATAGACGAATAAAAAATAGCATTCTTTGATTGAATTCGTCAATTTTTTTCAGTTTTCAGCACAAATCATAAGTTTAATTTATAGCATGCAGTGAATTATTATATTTAAATGAATAGAAAAGAGTAATATTCTTTGATTTAATTCATCGCTTTTTTTCAGCTTTCAGCACAAATCATCAGTTTAAGTTATGGCCATTTATCAAAATCTCATGAATACGTTTAGGAAAAGAAGGACACAGCAGAAATGATTAATTTGTTAATAAATCTTTGTAGCACCCCAAACTTGATCGGAGTATCGAAAGCTCATCCATCCACTCCAACACACCTCCCCTTTTGTAAAGTCCTAAAACACCCAAGTGAAATCTCCGGTGCTACTTTTAAATGGTCAAGCATGCGTACCAGCCGAATCTGCTGTCAGACATCATAACATCCTCCATCGCGTGTCAGATCATCCGCTTCAACTAGCCACAGCTATGCACGGAAATTAATGACTTTGGGCCGGGGTTGCGCCAAAGACTTTACCTTTTCCCTCGCCACTTTTGTGCGTTAATTACGTACGCTCGGAATGGCATCAGAGACCTTTTGGGGATAATGGGTTCCGAGCACCGTGTAATGTGAAGTGGGGGAGTTAAGCCCGGCAAGCAGGGAAGTTACATTACCCACTTTTATGCATGGCTTGGCATCTCTCGGCTCGCGTTTACACTTTGGGAAATTAAGCACATTGTCGAAAGAGATTTTAAAGGGGGTGCGGGGGTATGATGCCCTGACTCGAAGGTTATTGATGACTGTCATTAACCGTGTGGTCCCCTTCTTCGGTTGGCTGTAGAATGGCCGGAATGGAAAGATCGGGCCTAATGACGTGATTGGAGGAATTCTTCGGTGCTACCATCACTTAGGCCATGGATAGAGAGTTTGTGTTGATAGATGGATTCACTGGCTATAAAATCTTGGACGTTGCCCGGATTTTAATGTTGAAAATTGAAAAGTGCTGTGCTTCGTGTGTGGTTTTTTAGGTCTTAGAAAGTGGTACGATTATTTCTCAATTCTGTCTGTGAAGTAAATATGTTGTTAAAATAGTTTCTCTAATAAAGATTTTTGCTAAAATTATCCCTTAGGTAACATATTTTCTGTTTTATTAAGAATTCATAATAGCATGTTGGAAATTAACCTACAATATGTTTTGTGGATGGATGAAGAGATTTACCATGCTCCAATTTAACACACCATTCAGTACAACCAGACAGGCTTCCTGGAATGTTTTAGGGGAAACTAGTCCACATCTGTGATTCACTTGTAAGAAAACATCCAACACAGCCAGATTTTTTATTATACCTTCTTTACCTTATTTGCATTAATTAACCTTATATTTAGGTGTTTGAAATTGAGAGTATCTATTTTATTTCTGCACTATTTGCAATTCGTATTTAATATGCATCTCTACTATGATTGAAATATTAAAGGATGACAATTAAATTATATTTATACTAGAAGCTACTTACGTGTATCAACACTTTTTCCCTTACCCCTTCACCCCTTTACTTTTGAAAAAACTTTTTTGGTTCATTCCCAATATTCTGAAATACATACCAAGCTAGATTTGGACGTTTTTATAGTCACCTGTATTTTTCAGAAGAGTTTTGCCTTAATTCAAAACACTTAGTGTAGTAAAAATTTTTCCTAATCACGCATCCTGCTTAATTATTGCAATTAAAATTAAATTATTTTAAATGTTGTACTTGAAATGTATTAAAATGCATAATATTCATTCGTATTAGATATTTTAATTTCTAATTTATTCAACTCGATGACTTTGGGTACAGGTGATTTCCGTTATTTAGAAATAAAGGAAGTTAGATGGCAATTTAACCCTTTGCACTCGGATGTCGCTTTTTAGGCAACATTCTAGATTGTGCATCATTGACGTTTCTTGACTTCGATAGTTAAAAAAGTACCTCCTTAGTTGTAACAAGTTGTAAATTAATTTCCCGAAAAATATTCAATTAATTTGATCCTATTTTTTAGTTATTTACACAATAATTATGCATTTAATTACTTTTTCGAGTGCAAAGGGTTAAATTACAGAAATATGCTTAGAATACAATAGATCTGGGAAAAGTATTTTTTAGCAGAATTGTTCACTCACGCTATTACAGAAATGAGAATATTTATTTGTTTTTAGACTATTTAACAATTAAACCTAAATGGAGGGGAGGGGAGAATCAAAGCGTTCAGTGACTTGCCAGCTTTTTCCCCTTTTCTTCTTCTTTTTTTTCTTCCTGATTCTGAAACGAAAGAAGTGTGGATTTTGTAAATATATGTATTTAGAGAAACAAGACACATGGTCAAATAAATTTATTGAAAATCCAGATAAATCATAATTTTTCGCTAGAGAGAGAGAAAAAAGATAGTCTCATTATTTTTTAAAACGCCGTTCATCGTCTTTTAAACAGAAGAGAACGCATTACAAGAGATTATGACAGTTTCGTTCCTACTATATCTATTCCGTAAAAACGAATATTAAACGTCATTTTTGAACATTACTGATACACTGGATCACCCTACCTTGTTAAGTCTAAGTAATTTATTTTGCCATAATACGGAATTTACTGCCGTTTCCCAAACCCGGAGGTATATTTAAAAATGTCTTCAAAAGTCAAAACCTAGATCCCAGAACCAGATGACTCAGTTGCCTCTTCTCCTAACATTACAAAACACTCAGAAACTAATCATTCTAGACCTTTTATCGGGTAGGTGCGGAAACTGATGCGCCATAAAAACGTTTATAGTCTAACTTGACCAACCCGCCGAACTCCCTAAATGGATCTTGGATAGTAAAAATTTAATTTATTGGTCCTCCTAAACAGCTTTTAAACGCCATGATTTACAACCCAGAGGCTGGGACAGCAGTGTGGCAAGACGGAGAGATAGCCTCGTAGTTTGGTATTTTTCTTAATACTAATTAGAGACACAGACGAACCGACCACACAGTTAGGCGTACAAAGGATGCTCTGAAGGTGAGATAAGCCAAAAGAACTCGGCTTCTTTTCTTTATTTCCCAACCGTTAATCGTGAGCAGGGTTGCCATGTTGGCCTCCTTAGGGCCGAATTGGCGATTTTCTGAAGCTGTTGGCTGTAAAATTTTTTATTTGAATCCTTAAATCGATTACCTTAATTTTGTAAAATACTTTTTTGAATAAGAAATGCACAAACAGAAAATTTTGTAATCGTCAAAAGTTCGATCTCGATATTTTGAGAAATCTCTACATTTTATACCTCCGCGAGTTGGGAAAAAACAGTATTGGAACTATCATGGCTGCATTTCATACGATAGTATGATCTGAAACGAAAAAAGGTAAAAGAAAGAAATTTATTATTTGTTTTTTTACATCAATAAATCAACTACATAATTTACTTTAAGTAATACATTTTTAAGTCTGTCTATCCGTGTGCTTATGGAAACAATAACTCAAAAATGCAACCAACTACACTGTAAAAAAAATCCCGTAAAATTTACGGTTTTAAACTGGCAGCAGGGTTGGTTGTGCAAAACCGTAAAAGTTACGAAGTAAGTCCGTAGGCACAACGGTTTTTTACCGTATGAAATCAAGTTTTCTCCGTAAAAATTAAGTCATCGAAGTAAGTGACGTCTTCGACTCATTTGAGTTGTTTTTCTCCTTCTATTCGAGTTGAGTTGAAATGTGCTGATGTGTATTATCAATCAGGAATATTAATTAATCAAGGCTTAATTATTAATTTCAATTAGTTTAATTAATATAATTTTTAATTGAGCATACTTGGACGATTTCGATGCAAGATGGTGACAAAACTTCTAACTCCTCCGAGCCGGGGATCGAAACCGCGTTCATAGAAATAAAAGGCAGTCGCTCTAACCACTTGACCACTGGAGACTTCATAAAATAAAGTAAAAATAATCTATTTGAGTTTTAAAGTCACTATAGCTCTAGTGGCGCCACCTAGTGGTGTAAAAATCAACTATTGCCAGAACACGTGTTTTAAGGTTACGGAGATGGAACCCTATTAAAAACATGAAATGAATGCAATAAAATTACATTTAAGAAAAGGGAAAGTTATTGTACGGAAAGCAATACCATATGACGAAAAATAGAATTTGAACTGACGGTTTTAAACCGTTTATGGCTGGAGCGAAAAACGGTGAAAAACCGTTTTGTCAACAAAACAGCTTTAAACCGTCAAATATATGGAAAAAGTCCGGGAAAAAAACGGATAATTTTTACAGTGTAGATGAATAAAATTTGGTATATGGTTTTATAGCTAGAATTGAAGATACGTATCTATTTTTAGATCAAATTTGTATCCTAGTTGACTTTCAGACGATTTGTCTACTTGTGTGTATGTCAACGCCATAACTCGGAAATACAATGAGCTAGAAAAATGAACAGGGTCATCTTAACAAATTTGAGGGTCTTGGGCTAGAGTTATTTGGCGCCCCAACAGGAATGTGACATCCTATGGCCCAACTTAAAATTCCCACCTAATGAAATAATTAAAGAGGAAAAAAATCACCTATTCTATGAGAAACGCATATTTGATCATTTTATTCTTGTATTTTTATTGTTGTTTGACTGAGTTGGACTTTGGTGGATTTTATTATTCTCTGGGCTGGTGAGAGACCACGGGGTCTCTTTTTGATGCTCTTTTGTGGGATTTTTAATGATACTTTACAAAATTTTTTATTGCCTCCTTCTTTTCACCGGTGTGTTGTGCTGAGCTTGTGCTTGTGTTTTTCTCATTTGGATGCATCTGGGAGCTCCTCCTTTTGAGCATTTTTAATGTTGGTTCCAGATTTGGTGATAAAAATCAAACAAAATTCAATTAATTTATGGTTTTCTCCAAGTGTAATATAGATTCAGTGGCGTATTGTTTTTTTTTCTTGTGAGTGTGTGTCTTTAATGTTACTTTATTTTGTCGTTGTCCCTTTTTTGCGATGTTGTGAAGTTCTGTGCTGTGTTTGTGATGCTTTTGTGTGTGTGTCATGTCATATTGGTATTCTTGTATTGCTTTTATATTTCTGCCGGTCTGCTAAAGGCCTTACACCCTTTCGGGTAGGCCGGGCCGGTGTGGGTTTTAAATTTTTAAAAATGATAAATGCATTACAATTTTGCAAACCAGACCCTTTTCAAAATAAAATTTTGGAAGCAAGCCAGCTTCGTTAATGTAGGTAGGTTCTATTATACAAATAATTTACAAATTTTGCACTCATCGTATCTGTATGAATATTTTTTGAAATGATATACATGTTTATGTAACATTACAAAATAGATTACTGTCGAATTACAAGTTCTAAACATATTTTTACTTTTAACAAATTTAAAATTATGTTTAAATTAATTCTTTGATTCAAAAGTTAAATAAAATCAATATAATAAATTCTTAGGCGCCTTTAGATCAATGGCGCCCTTGGGATACAGCCGAATTAGCCCATTGGTGCCATAAGATGCCCCTTTAAATGACATTTGGTATGAAGTCTTGACTTAAAAATTGCAAATATGTGTCAAATTTTAGACCTAATCTGCCCGGAGAAAAGGTACAAAATGCTTACTCAATTGTCCTCACTATACGACGAAACTGAACTCAAAGCGTACCATGGAGTGTAAGTAAAAGAGAAAGTCGAGTGGAGCACACTGCCCCTGGTTTAAAACTAGCTCTATTGTTTTTTCTATGATTTTGATATAGAGAGCGATAGAGAAACGGTCGAATGTGAAAATGCCACAAGAGTTGGAAATTTATTCGTAGTAACATGGAACAAATACAGAATAGGAGATCTATCATTGCGAGTTGTCGTACATTATCATAAAACAGAATTCATTATAACCACATAAAGATAACTGATGAAAACGTCCAGTTACTTGAAAATGGGTCTTATGACAGAGGCCCGGTGCACACATCCGACTTTTTGTCGCTAATTGCTTGTCCCTCATCGCAAGTGCGTTGTCAGAAGTATGTGCAAACTGCCATCAATGTAATTCACGCTGCACTTCCGATTGAACTGAATTGCTCTGATACCGTAGCGACACCCCTTGTGTAGCTACTACGCGTAATGAAAGTCGTAATTACGTTTCTGGTTCTGCCCCGAGTCCGTTCCGATCTCTGTTATGTACAAAGTGCAAAGCAATTGTTCGCTAATAACTTATCTGACACAAAAGGGTCACAAGAAGTACGTGTTCTTCACCCAACTGCTATCAGCGTACTTCACGCCGCACCTCCGATGGCGAAAAAATGTCAGACAATAATTGGAGACTTAAAGATCGGATATGTGCATCGCCCCTAAAGTTTTGTATATTGTCGTGTATATACAATTTGTTTTCATTACCCTTTATCTCCCTCAATCTATTACACCGTTTCTCAGTTATTCATGATGCCATCATTCTTTCTACATTGGTAGAATGTACTGGGTTCTTATGTATTAGTTCAAAATGAGTCCAATTAGTCCCATGGTGCGCTACCGAGCAATATTCGTTATTTTTATTAAAAAAACCCTGTGTTTCACTACTCCGTCTCACCAAAAAGTATTTAATACCTATTGATGAAACAAATATATAGTTATAATTTTGTTAATACTTATGAAAGCCAAGATTTGTTTGAATAATTCATTGAAAAAAAGATATAGGCTATGAGCTTATCTCTTTCTTATCTCATAGCTTCATATTGAGAGTTGTTTTTTCCTGTTTAGTTTTCCATCTACTCATGTTTTTCTCTTTTCTTCAAAGTTTTTTCAACGATTCTACCAAATGGTTCTTGTAATAAAAATTTGATTATTTGTTATTTGCTCAACGTTTTCAGCTTATTTATCGCGACAATTTTCATATTAACATGATGAATACCAATCTCAATATTTCATCAAGAAACTTCTCCCATCTTCACGTGCTTTTACCACTGTTAAAGTTATGATAGTAAAAATTATTTTGAGAAATTAATCGAAAGCAAAATTATCATCTCCGGTGTCCCTACAAGCAATGCTATCCCACAATGAATCAGAATATTGGCTAGACTTTTAAAGACTGCGATGAAAAGCAGATGTTAGATTTTTATTTTTATTTGGGAATAGCGAGGTCTACTGTTCACAGAACTACTAATTAGTTATGTTTCATGTCCGTGTACTGGCGATTTAGGCCAATTTATTTAGAAAGACAACAAAAGAACCAGTTTTCTGTAATGATTCCCCTTCTGTGCATTAGGCGATTGAATTCTTGTGCGAACAAATACTCTGATTACAAGAAAATACGAGGTGTCAGTGTGGATTTTTTTAAATTTTTTATTTGCGAGGATGGGTAAGTTATTTATGATAAACGGTTAAATATCACATTGTATCATAGATTCCATTTCTGATTTACAATAAAGGTTTCTTACATATTTTTCTAGCTAGATCCAGTTGAATTTCGAAAATATTGCCGAACATAGCATATAACAAAGCATATGCTGCTGTATTTTTCTGGGTCTGAGTTTCTTCTGTATTTTTAATATCTGAAATACACTTTTGTACTCTTACCCATTTATGATGAATTTGAAATCATTTTTTTGTAAGTAATATCAAAACACAAAGTGTCCCTTCCACCTAAAAAAGCGTTAAAAGGAACTTAAATAATTCTAGTACGAGACAAGTGCAAGAAACTTTAAAAAAAAATGTGATATGCAACGCTGAAGTGTGTAATGTAAGTAGCTTAATTAGCGTAGTATTGGAATTCAAAAGTAACGTTGAAAAAAGCCTGCCCCAGTGTATATCAACACGGTGCATTCTCCGGAACAGAGTTATTTCGTTATCGAAGTTTATATTTCAAACAAATCGTTTAAAGACGTGAGAAGACGGATGAACAGATCACGTTTGTCGATTCAACAATCAACTAAACAGATCAGCAGTTTCGTTATAATTACAAATCAAGCCGAAAGAAAGACATTAAACGAAAAGCCGCTACCGTAACTCGTGTTGATGCGGATCAAGAAGTTCGGAGAGGAAAATTTGAACTTATATCGTAGATTAAAATAAAATAAATACATTTTAACATGAAAAAGTTTTAAGGCCAGCTTACTTTCTGTAAATTGCTTGTTATAAAAGTTGAAACACACATAAGTCAATGCTCTACAGGACTGACCGCTGGACTCAAAGCTACCAAATTTGGCACGTAGTTATTTCTTGGATAGTAGAGACTTGATAAGAAAGGGTTTTTCAAATTATCTATTAGATTTTTAATAAAATAAAAATTAATAAAAATTTTAACTTTTTTTCTCAATAACTCCAAAAAATCTATTTTTACAACAACTTAAAATTAAAAAAAAAAATAGTTTTTCAGTGACACCAATTTTATTTGCGTACAATTTTTTCTATAATTTTAATAACTTTTTCAAAATTAATTTTGAACACGATTTGTAACAAGGCTTTTTATTGTTATTTAAATAAATTGTATTGTTTCGTAAGAAATCAACATAATTTTACCAATGTTAAACAATTTCTTTCTTTGGACATTAATTCCAAAGCAGAATTTTCACTATCGCATTTTTTAACATGAAAATTATTTCAGGCTGATATTTTCCCCGTAAACTGCTTGATGTAAAAATTGTTACCCACAGAATATAACACAATCAAGCTAGACGAATCAAGTCCGAAACATTATGATTTTACGATTTTTTGAACAAGGTCGATTTACCTCTTTTTGTTTGTATTCGCAATTTTATTTCAAAAGTTCACTAGCGTTTATTTTGCGATATCTTGTAGTAACAAAAACACATTGTTGAGAGCTTTATTTCAACTAAAAGAATTTTCCAGGAGCTTTAATGTTAATTTCATTATTTTTTCTTCTTTCAATAGAATCGCAGTCACATTAGTATCTGTGCCTACCATCTAGCAGTGAGACTAAAATTCGCGAAATGCACTTTGGATTCAGAAGTCAAAACTGCGCGTATACCACATGAGAATGAATGGAGGCCATTGGTTTATTGTAAGTTGTTTTTCTTGATAAATCTGCAATCTTGTTGGGATTTATTTTTATAAAAGTAAGTCTTTTAGAAAGAACGAAAAAAGAAAAAAAATCGATATTTCAATCGATCAGTTAAATTTTAGCCTTGTTTTTAAGTGCATTTGGCATGATTTTCCTTCGCCGATCCGGCAACCCTGATCGCGAGAATAAGTTTTATTTATTTTTTATCTCCCGGCGAAGAATGTCTTGGAAAAGGCTCATCCATGTTCGCTCGAGAAACGAAACAAAAGGTCCTGTCGAAGTGCGAGCCTTATCTGTGATGGCCGCTTTAAGGTTCAATTCACGTCCGTTCTGGAGTCGCACTTTCTAGGCCTTATCGTTCACATCTGCTGTAAAATTCAAGTTTTATTTGACTTTTCTTAATTCTTGTGCTCGTTTTAACTTTCCGTGCGTAGAATTGAAACGCACGAGCTCAAGTTGCGAAAGTTGGTTTATGTAATCTCCAGAAGTGGATTTTGTGATCCGCACCATATTAAACTCCTAATTTATCTAGACACTTAATGAATTTGAATTCAGCGATCACAGCTAAGTGCTTTTTCGAATAAATTTAGTTTTGGGCTTTGATATTTCTTTTCCTTTTGTCAAAAGATGGGGATGTATATAGTTTTAAAATAGGGATGTAGTATTGGCGTTACTTGTAGTAACAATTGCAGACGGTTTTGTAAAATTGTCTTATTATTAACTTCTTTTTAGTTAAATTGAAATTTTCCAGAAGAGCAATAAAAAAAGCTAGTTGTCAATAAAAATTATATAGATGGGAGAAAAGGTTGATAGAATAAAAATTGAGGATGAATTATTTTTCAGTTCTTTGTTCTACATACCGGTGACCCGTAAATGATGGAGAACATGGTAAAAATATACATCGTCAAATTTCTACACATCACAGCCTTTCAGATATATCAGCTCTTCAATCTAAAACGCTTACAGAAACGTGTATTAAATTATTTTATAGAACGCTTTTAAACTGAAAAACTATGCACTATATTGCAATATTTCTCATTACTATTATACGTGTTCGACAGGAAATATTACAGAACAGCTAAAACAAGAAAGAAAGATACATTTTTTAATTTTCAAATATTATTAAAACTTTGTAGTTTCTCATACTAGACATTTATAAAACTTATAATGATGATAATTCATACAAAATTTTTAAAAAAATTATTTATATTTCACATAATTTGATGCAGCGTAAATATTTTAGTGCTTAATTTGAAAAAATAATTAAATAACTACATTCGACATGATTTATGTAAAAATTTGTTGTCAATAGTCAAAATGGTTCTCCCTGGAAAAACAGAAACTGTCACAGATCGAAAAGATTACAAAAGTTTTTGTGGGATATTGAAATTTATTTGGGAATACTAGGGGTTTGTTCATTCTAGGAATTTAACTATGTTTATTGTGTTCCGAATGTTTACTTTCTCGTATATCATGAATCTACAAGTTTTAGACGCGTCTGAGTACGAAAATATCAATTTTAGAATTTTGTTTCCTACTGTCTGTGAACTCGACAGTCAAAAATGAAACGAGAAAGAAACGTGAAATTTGCTATGGGGCCGTAACACCGAAATTGTATATCTTTATCATATTTTATACCAAATCCATCGACTGACTGCAGTGTGAATAAAAACGCGATTACTCAAAACCGAAACTAGTAAGTAAGATGAAATTTGTTACGTGGCTTTTACACCGAAATTGTATATCGTTATCAAATTTTATACCAATTCCATCGACTGACTGCTGTGTCTATGTGAACGCGATAACTCAAAAACGAAACAAAATAATAATAAAAAAAAATTGGTATGTGGTCCAGATACCAAAACTGTAGATTTGTATCAAATTTCGGAGAAACTCAAATTTATCAAATTATTTTTGTATGGAATTTCATCGATTTGGTCAAAGGAAGTGGTCCAAAATTTTTATCCAGTTCTCTTCTCTATATGACGGACGATCTAAATATAAAACTCACCATAGTGTGGAAACGCCCTAGAATTTGGAAGGTAGAACATTCCCTTTGGTTTAGAACATTATTCAACGAAATAACTGTTCAATCCATTTTATACACAAGGTTAGTCCAACAGTTAGATCTTCACAGTTCCGTTAACATATTGTTAAAAAATAAATCTGTGACCAAAATCATATAACTAAAACCATTTATGAATCACTTTTTCTCTCGGAAAATGTATTTTAGAATTTATTCCATATAAAGGTAGATTTTCTTTTAGCTTCATAACATGTTTCACTCATTATTTAAGTAAAATTTGCTCGATGAAAATAAATATTACTTTCCATGTCATTGATGAAAATATTAAGCATTCTATTACTTTTCATTAAATTATAAATATTAGGAATATTTGATTTCACCTAAATTATATATTACAAACAACCAAAAAATAGATCTTTAAGATGTTTAACTCAATTAAATAGTTTGCTATGCAAGTTTTCCAGGCAGACGTGATTCTTTGATTAACAAATGACCAGGCAAGTATCTTTCAGAACGAATGGCTTTCTGGCAAAAATAGTGAACTGAGTTCACTATTTTTGCCTAAGTTTCCTATCTTCGCAAACTTACGATTTGTAACATTATGATTTTTCCAATCGCCATTTGCAATTATTTAATATCGTCGTTTCATTCCTTTCAAACTAGTTCGATGGATTAAAGTCCCGTTCTGAAGATAAGTCATAATTTCAAACCTTGTTCGAATGATGAGAACGACATATTGAGACGGCATCCCATTCTCCTAATTACAGTAAAATTTCCTTAAACGGCCACTCCTCTTAACGGTCATTTTTGTTAAGCACGGAATTTTCGGCCCATAGATATAATATTAAAATAACCTCTATTAACGGTCGCTGAAACTCCTCTGAGCGGTCAAGTTTGTCGCCTTTTCAACTTCAATGAAGCACATTCGTTTGCCTCCCCGAGTATTTGCCATTTGCCCCAAAATTACAGATATATGCCCAATTTTGAATAGACCCATGAAAGGGTAGACCATCCTTTCGATTTGTATGAGAACGCACGAAAAGTCAGAAACACTACAAGTAAAGAAAAATGAAATTTAGTATATGGTCTTGACCCAAAATTGTAGACATGTATGAATTTTTTTACCCAGTCACTCACAGGGAAGTTGTCCAAAATCCATACTCGATTCCTTTCACTATTCTATGAATCTATACAAAAAGTATACCAGAAAGTCGAGGAGAGAATACTCCAGTGGATTTTGATTGCAAAGGCTCTCCAATAATCTGTTTAAGTGCTAGATGATGATTTAAAACATTGAGAGATTATAAAGTGTTTGACTGAATTTGTAATCATGTATTTATTGTGTTATCTTTATTAATCATTATTCTTTTTCTCCGCTTCACTGTTATGTTAAAGATTTAATACTAGCTGTTGCCGGCGACTCCGTCCTCGTTGTAATACATTATTGGTAACTTGTTGCTCGGGATAAAAGTACTTTCACGTCTTTTCATATATTTTCTTCATAATACAAATATATACAAAGACAGCACACCTATTTATAAATAATTTACAAAAGATTTAACAAACTACGCCTCAAAGTGTCGACAGGAATAACTTTCAAAACTCTACTCGCCATCTTCAGTTCTCAGTTAATAATGTTTACTTTCTTTTTGTTATCTGTGAAGACGCTCTCCCGCGCATGGTCCAAAAATAGCTGCAGGCGATAGCAATGAAAAGATTTTTTGGGAAATGTGTTTGAAAACATGTTCAAAAATGAATTAAAATTAAACAGAATGTCGCATGGATTTGAGTTTTAAAATGATGTAAAAATGTTTTTTATGCGATGATCTGCTCCGAAGTTATTGAGGAAAATCGATACGATTTAAGGTAATTTTTAATTAATTTAAATTCTAATTAAAATTTCGAAAAATTCTTTCTTAGTGATCACCTGCTAGCCAAGAAGCAACCACCTGCCAAATTTCAAGTTTCTAGTCCTAGTGGTTTGGGAGATTCAGTGATGAGTCAGCGAGTGACTTTCTCTTTTATATAATTAGATAATAGGAATCTTACGTGTGCATATATAAAGTGATGAACAGAGGTTAAAAATGATTCACCTTTATTGGGTCAACATGTATTTCCCTAGAATGCATCGTTGCTGGCATAGTAATACAATGAGCAATTTAAATAATGAGATGACGTAAGTGAAAATGTAATGCGTGCAGTATTCTGAAAACAATAACCATTCAAAAAGATCATTCACACGAGAGAATACAAAGGGGAATGGATATAGGCACGCTTATTATTATCACTAATCACCAATCATAGAAATAGGAAGTTGAACGATAATACATTAAATAATGCAAACGAATGTGAAAATAATACTTTATAATTAGATTTTTGGCGTTTAAAATTGTTAATCATTATTTTAGATAATTTTTGCGCGGAAGTTTTTATCATTAAATTTTTTATCTTCATTAAAATTCTTTCATAAGGAAGTTCCTAGTTTTTTTTTCTTTTTCGTTTCTTCATTTTTCATTAGTTTTTCAAAATACGAATCTAAGACACTATTTGTTATATAATAGAACAATACATGATCGAATTATGTGTAATGAAGCTACTCTGTTAGAGAAGTTAATATTTTTTTTGTGAATTGCAAAATCTGAACAAAAAATAATTTAATGCATGAGTCACGCATGCAAGATTTTTGTGAAATTACTGATGGGAAAGCGAAGTTTTTATCTAGAAAGATCCTGACTAACTCGAGGACACTCAGTCATGTCTCGAAAGACAGTATTTAACAAGATTAAGAATGGTATTGAATTTATTATAATGAGAAATCAATGCAGGAATCTTGTACACAGAATTTTTGCAAAATTACTGATGGGAAAACGAACATGTTATCTAGAACAGTTCCTGACTAACTCGAGGAAACCCAGTCATGTCTCGAAAGCCAGTATCTAACAAAATTAAGAATGGTATTGAATTTATTATAATGAGAAATCAATGGAGGGATCTTGCACATAGAATTTTTATAAAATTACTGATGAGTAAGTGATGTTGCAATCCAAAATCATTCCGATTCATTTGGAGACACTAGGTAACGAATAAAAAAATAGTAGCTAGCAATATTTAGAAGGGTATAAAATAAAACAGTAGCTAGAGAGAGCAAAATTTAGAAGGGTATTGAATGTGGAGCCTAACGAATTTTACAAGTGTAATCGCGGTTAGTAGTCAGAAAAGATTGATGAGGTGCGACAAGCTATTGAAAAAAGATCCAGTGAAAAAACCGCAGACACAGTTGCTTCATTCCTCGTTAACGATTTTACAGGAAATAATTTCCTGTATTCGAGAATTAAGAGGATGGATGTAATGGTAAGTGTCTTCCACTATGATTACTGAACCCAGACACAGCCACATATAGTTTAAAATTTGGAAGGTGTGAGAGAAAGTTGGCAGAACAAAAACTAATAAAGATTGACTTTCAATGGTTGCAAATCTTTCATACAAAAATACCTCAAGTTAAGATGTCTGTATATTTTTAACATTTCCCACAGTTAAAGAAAAGTCACTGTCTCTAAATTATATAGAAAAGTTTCGAAAGTTCACTGTATCGAGATTATTTGTTTTTAAAAACCTACAAAGATAAATTTAATAGACCCTCATCCCGATAATGAAGCATGAGACGGCATTCTATTTCTTTTTCTAGAATAAAATAGCTTTTTCAATTCCGTACCAAAAAAAGAAAATGCACATTTGTAATGAAATGAGATGGTTCTTAACCCCAGATGTAACCCCAATATTGCACAAAGATATTGTACAATATTGTACGATATTCGCAATATTATATAATATCATATAATATTATATAATATAATATAATATTATATAATATAATATAATATTATATAATATAATATAATATTATATAATATCATATAATATTATATAATATCGATCAATATTATACAATATTGGACAACATGTTTTGCTACCTGGGAAAGCATGATTAACACAAAAGATTAGAGAAACATGTAAGAGATCTAAAAAAACCAAAGACTGGCAGTTCTTCTCTAAAATCTTCTAATAAAAATACACTAAATAATATTGGCAAAATTAATAGATAGTATTTAAACATGAAGTAATGTCTTCTTACAAGCATTAATAGGCTGAAAGTGTGGAAAACATGGATTATGGTTACAAATTATTTTGCCATTTAACTCTAAAATAGAGCAAAATTAAAATTTTCAAAATAATAAAATAAGCTTTACCTTTCTGTCATCATTTGTCCTTGTAAAGGGCTCTCATACAAAATATAGAATCTTGGAGTACACTGAAACGAGATTCCAAGATGTTCCATTTCAAAAGTCTTCAATATAAATAATCCATCAACATTAACGTCAAAAGTAGATGAATGAGAACTTATGTCACTTCATAATTAAGATGGATCTCTAAGTTTCGGAAAATAAAATACTAAATACGATAAAAAACTGGGCATTTTTTTCTTTTTTGTTTCTACTAAAAACTATAATTTCATTAATTTATTTACAGTTTTGTACAAAAAGAACAATGTTTTAGTTTAGAATTTCCTTTAATAAAGTTCAAATTTTAGTATAAAAACATCTTTAAAAATTAGATTCCATAATGAAGTTGCCTCATTTTAAAATTTTTTCTTAATTTGCTGATTTTATTTTAGCATTTCCATCAATTTTAATTTGTCTGAAAAACATTGATTTAGTGAATTTTTACTTTGTTAAGATGTTTTGGTAATATTGGATATTTTTTATTATTGATGAATTGATGCAAGCATTGACAAACCGAGTAATATTTTGCAAAATTCGTTTTAGAAACATAATGGCAACTGATTTTTTTTTGTAAAAGTTAAATGACAAAATCCAACAATAAGTGTTTGATATTTTTGAGATGAATAAATTACCAAAGATTAAAAGGAATATCTTTCTATCTGCACCAAATTTAGTCATATCTATTTATCCAGATTTCTTAAATTCTGCACAGGAATTTGTGTATTTATCCACAGTAATTGATAAGTTGTGATGAATAATAAAAAAATAATTCTAAGCTGTTACCGAGATAAGCCAAGTTTCAGCAACTGATCAACAAAATTTGAAAGAAGAAAGAAAGCGATTTTTGAAATTCGGGCAGTTTTAGCGAATTAATCTGGATATTCTGAGTTGTGACTCAAAAAGTGTTCATCGCATGATTAACAGACCTTCTACTAAAATTTCAGAAAAATTTTGATTTTTTGATCAATACTGAAATTCTACATTCAGCATCGATTTCATTATCAGTTTATAATTTATTATATTTAAAATTTGCATAACTTTATGGAAAACAATTCGAATTAACACATTTTAAAAACGTACGCATGTTCTTTAATGCTTATACATGGTATAACTTTGACTGAAAAATTCCTTTTTACATTGTGAAAGAAAAAATAAATCGTTTCATAACAGCCAAATCACGATAAATAGTTACTGCTTCCAGTTATTAGCATTATTTCTATTTCTCATTCTATAAGTCAACTATGTTATTTGCCTTAACAGAATCAACACTTAACAGGTTTAAAATGACCTCCGTATACAAATGTATTAACTGCAATAGGGTATCATTAAAAATGCTAAAAGACATTACATTTTATCTCAAAGGGGTTTTTAATATTAGAGCTTTGTTGTTGTTGGAGTGAATGTAAGGTGTAAGAACCATTTTATAGTAGAATGATATTGTAAAGAAAAAAAATATTCTTTTGCAATAGTAGAAAAAGTATTCTTTTCTAACTGTGAAAAAGAATTTTCATTTTATTCAAATGAATTACTTTATCTGATGGATTGAATGCATAGATAAACTATATTAAGCATCAAACTTTTTCAAAAAAATTAAAGTAAAGAAATTAGTTAATGAAATTAATAAAGTGCAATGAGACAGACCAATCTGATATGCATTCAGATCAGTTTCAAATGGACAGGGTTTTCCCAAAGAGTGGAGGAATCCAAAGACACATTTTGGTATGTGTCCTTTTCCCAATTTGAATTTTCGGATAAATCGAATTTTTAGTGTCGTTCCTTGAGTTTTGAATTAGCTACGCTTCACTATACTACATAATTTTACATGCCAATTTTCTAATATTTTAACACATCAGTTATTTATGAATTATATTAGTGGATTCGCTGCCAAATCAAGCCTGAAACTTAATAATGTCAAGCTAAATACTTTTGAAAGAGCATGAAAGTAAACAAAGGGCCTAACCGGTTTTGAATTGCGACGTCGTTTTCAGCACATTATAAAGAATAACTTATTACCCGATGCCACCTCTTGGGCGGTTTTAGGATAATTCCCCACCGCATAAAGAAGACAATAGAAGCCAGGCGTATCTCCATCAACAAACGGTCCTCGAACGTTTCATTGGCCGACACTGCTTTTTCGTGACTCGAAGCTTTTAGTACCATCTATTGTGATTAGAGTTAAGCCTCACTGCTTCAACAAATAATCCCGCTAATGATATATTAAAACCCTTTATTAATAACTTGGTTGGCTCTCTCCGTCAACCAATGGAAGAAAAGGAATTGTTTCCCTTCTCATATTTTTTTATTCCCCAAACATTGCCATGACTCTAGTTCAATGAAGCACAAGAGTATATTGAATTCCATTCATCCATTCACGAATATTTTACTCTATATGAGTTCCATATTTCTGTTGTCCGTTGGAAATGAAGATGGACGGAAGATCATAATAAGAGAAAAAGTTGTTTTGTCTAACTTTTTTCAGTCAAAATAAAGTCGAGATTTTGTGTATGAAGACGTCACTCTACATGCATTTAATATTTGGTTCAAAATGAAGCATTTTATAACCTGTTTTTTTTTTTGGGAGCGGGATAATTTTAAAGTATGACGTATGGTTTTATAATGGAGAAATCTGCATAGATAAGAAGACTTTCGGAAATGCGCATTTTTTATATTCATTATTATCTACAGTTTATGCGAATACATATTGATTCTTATTCTTGTTGCTTATAATAAGTTGAAATGTAAAATATGAAATCGTTGACCTCTCAGGAAAAACACGCAATTGTACAAATTTTCATAACCATAGAATTGGGATCAAATCATATTGACACGGAAAACTAATGACCGCGTGTTTGGCAAACACTTAATTTTGATAATATCAGCAATGCAGTTATTTTACTCCTTTTTACACAATAAAAACTCCAAAACTAATTCATCTCAATTTTAATGCCGATTATTTTGTTTTTAATTGTAAGCACACTAAAGACTTCATTTCGCCATTCCTGACAAAGAGCATAAACTCATTTGGTTTACATCTTTGGCGAAAAATTCTTTTTTTTTTGCATAAACCTTTTCATGGAATTGAAATTTCAAAACAGATCTGCAGTTCTTTAACTGTAGATTAAAAAATTCA
The DNA here is from genome assembly GCA_013235015.1 of Araneus ventricosus. NCBI lineage: Eukaryota > Metazoa > Arthropoda > Arachnida > Araneae > Araneidae > Araneus > Araneus ventricosus. The sequence goes on from BGPR01000071.1 coordinate 907,145, forward strand.
GGTTTTTTTTTTCTTTTCTTACTGTGGTGATTAAGACTTAATAGGGGGCACTTCCTCTCGAAAAAGAAAAAAAATCTTTTAACATTTGTATATTGGTTTAGTTATACTTTGAGGGTTTTTTTGTTGTTGTTGTGGTTCATCCACACTTATTTGATGCTACTTTATTTATTTCACATTGTATGAATATGTCTATTCAATTTATCACATATAATATTAATTTTGAAGATTGTAATTTTTATTCTGTATTTGTTATTTTATTGTATTTATTATTTTTATTGTTTATTTTTATTTGTTATTTTATTGTATTTTTTATTTATTATTTATTTTTACTTATTATTTCATTATATTTATTATTATTATTATTTATTTTTACTTATTATTTCATTATATTTATTATTATTATTATTTATTTTTACTTATTATTTTATTATATTTAATATTTTTATTATTTATTTTTATTTGTTATTTTATTGTATTTGTTATATTTATATTGAATGTATTTGTATTTTCGTATTTGTTGAATGTTTATACAATGTATAACTTTTCTTTATACTCTTCCCGCCGATCGTTAAAACGCTCCATACCCTATGGGTGATTGGGACGGCGTGTGTAATAAATAAATAAATCCCAATTTTAATGTCTGCACGATGTAGATAATTAAGCATGATGAAGACGAATGAAAACAGTAGGAGTATGCAATGATATAGCAAACACATATGAACAAGCTGAAGTAACCGAGAAAAACGCATTAAAA